>CM075013.1:2493357-2524799 GCA_037576675.1 Pangasius sanitwongsei | reverse complement strand
GAGTAACCAAAAAATACACCGACACACACGTGTCAACACACTCTCTCTCTCTCTCTCTGTCACACACACACACACACCCATTGAAACCAACCCACACATACACACGCGCACACACGCACACACCTAACCCCATCCGCGGCGGAAGCACGACTACGCTCTGAATATGTACAGGCCGGGAAAAAAAGTATTGATTTTTCATTGGGTGGGAAAAAATGGATATAAAAATCACATAACCTGAAATTGTCACAGCTATTTAGTTCATACCTCATCACTCCGCATATTCGGGTTTGGACACAGAAGTGCCATTAATTAGCAGATGGAGCGTGAGCAGCACATTCGTTCACGCTTATGGTGTATAAGGGGGTATTCAACAACAACAACAAAAAATCTGGTTACATCAGAATCATTTTAATACTTGACATTAATAAGACAATTCAAAGTGGTTATGCTTTCCTTCACACTGGTGCTTTTGGACTTGAAGCGGTGAATAAACGCATACGTCCCTGTCCAATTGTCTTTTAACATTCTGTTGCCATCATTAAATCTTTTAAAAGACAAGCCAGTTCGCTAATCAGGCCAGAGAGCATAAATAAAACGAAAAATCTATAAAAGCCTGTGAAAACTCTCTGCTTTCTGAACTAATGTCTCTAGCCCTGTAGCTAGTCTGTGGTCCATTGAGCTACCTTCAGATAAATCATAAATATGATTGTGATGGCAATAGACGATCTTCTACGGAAATCACAAGAGTTGCTGAACTACAGACAGGTTTTTTTTTCTTTCACACAGTGATTGTCGTTCAGCTACAGCATTTTTTTTTAAGTACTCAGCTGAAATACTTGAAATACTGCGTCCACCAGTTGACGACCCCGGTATATAACATAGATCTCTTATTTGTCAGTGGGAAAAAATTATATCCCTACAAGAACATCAATCACCTGCCAAACACTTGGCATCTCTTCTTGAGGGACCCTCACTCAAAGAAAATAAATAAATAAAAATTAAAAACGAGCAAACCAAGCAAGCAGGTATGCACACACAAGGTCTGAGCCTGTCCGTTAACGTTCTCCTCATCTGTTTACGTTTCTCTTTGGACACCGCAGGCCTGAACGGGGAGCTGTCTGAAAAAGATCCACCGCCTGTTGATTTATCGAGTGCAGGGATTTGCATATCTTTGTAGTGCCTCTGTCTGTGTGTTGACCGCTCACTAGGAGGTGTCGGCTCCGAAAATCAATGCCTGGATGTATGTTGTGTGTATGCATGTGCATGTGTATACAACACGCACACACACACACCGCAGACCCGCACACAACACTGCATCCTGTCACAAGGGGGCCAAGCACTTGACTGCTCATTGCGCTGATGAAAGTTTATAAGAGCGCATTAGCTGATAAAACAGAATATCCAAGAGTTCTGAATATTTTTTTGGTTAATCGATTTCATTTTAAGGAATCTGAGAGAGAGAGAGAGAGAGAGAGAGAGAGAGAGAGAGAGAGGGGGCTCGTATTGATGTGTTTGTGTACTCAGCATCCCTGCTTACATTGGCTGTGGTGAAACTTTCCAGATCTGGAATCTGTGACAGCTAAAGTTCAAAGCCACCGACCACAGCTCAGGCTGCACCTTGCCAATAAAAAAAAAAAAAGAAAAGAAAAAGAAAAGAAAAAAAGAGAAAAGACCACTGTGTGCAGCGAACAGCTTCCCCCTACACACACGCAACCCATCATTACAGTTCCACCCCGGCTGCCACTAATAGCAATCCACTATGGAAATCCGATGATTACATTGTGCACACACTCTGAAGCATCTTCACGACCGCCGCCGGTTATTGAAAAAAAGCAGAACTCGCCTCGTTCGTCCCACTCTTAGGGACCTTTCTAATACAAATCAAATATTCGCTGCTATCTTTCTCCATTTGTCTTTCTTTCGGGCCCTCTTTGCATAACCCATCCATTACTTCCACATGAAATATGAAAAGGCAATATCCTCTTCCCTGTTTGTAGCGAAGCGTAATGCGATTGTGTTGTCATTTATAGGAAATAATCGCAAACCTCTCTTTCATTTTCCAGTTCAAATAACCATGAAAAATTAGCCTGCAATGTCAGGAGGGACAGCGAAAGGGACATGCTTAGCCTATTGCGCGAGACACCGCGCTTGACATTTCTCCTTAATAGGAAAAAAACGGATGGTTGTTTTCTATCTTTCGTTTTTCTTTTGCAAAAATACCCTTCAGTGTGTTCTTAATTAAAAGAAAGTTTTGCGATTTGATCTCGATAAACCTTTCCTCTCCTTTCCTGACTCCGCTCTTGCAGGGGTTGAGCTGCTCGGGCTGACTAAATTGGAGAACTGTAATTGAGTCTGGGAAGTAAATGGAGGAAAATGCTCTTAACCAAAAAAAAAAAAAAAAAAAAAGAGAAAGCTTCTTTGTACTGTACAGCTAATGTACACCATCATGTAGCGATGTCGCTAGACGCTAGTGGCAAATCCGAGGCTACTGGCCTACAGCCTGAATAAATAATTCAATTTGCACTTCCTAAACACAGTTTATGCCCGAGAAAGTTTCCTCTTTTGTTTTTATTCATTTATTTCACGAAATAATATTTCTCTGACTATGAACACAGATTTTGTGTGCTGACATTACTTTGAAATGTTACTGATAGTTCGCTTGCACTAGTGTAGTGTTTGAATAATGAAAACGGACAAATTTCTCAATCCATCGACCATGCTAGTTCCTCGTGTGACTCTGACACTTTAGAACAACAGAAGTCAAGAAAACAAGCATGAAAATATGCCATAATTTATTGAATATGGATTTACAGGCATGACGGTGAATAAAGAGAAACCCAAAATGCCCAAAATGAACTGCTGCTGTAATCATAAAAACTCATCCCAGGACTCTTACTCACAATCACATTCCCTTTTGAGGCAAGGTTCCTTCCTCAGACTATTTCTTCGCCACTGCGGTCTCTGGCTTGCTCATTAGGGATCTAAACCTACATCCAGATTTCTGCAAACCTGCTTTGTGCAATAACAATAAAACCGACTTGAATGAATGCACCAGCTTTGGCAAAATGCTGGGCTCCAATAAATAAATAAATAAATATCCCAGAATCCCAGGACTACCTCAAGTGGAATGCAGCAGGTCCCAGATCAGATCAGATCAGATCAGATCAGTGGAGAAACACAGCCACTGATGAAGCTCGGCGTTTCCCTGATCTGCCTATTTACTCAGATATACAAACTAGTGGTAATTGGATTGCTAGCCATGGAAGATCTGTAATGAGGCTTAATAGACATGCGTTGTTTCTCTGCAGTAATTATGCACAACATGATCAGGCCCCATATCTGTTTTCTGATCTAATTACTATAGATGTGTTTATCTGGCTAACAATTAATATTTGTTTATTTGCATCAGTATATATAGTAGTATTTATATGAGCTTTGACAGCCGTACTGAGAACGTACTTTAGAGATTATGGCAAATGAGCAGACAAGGCAATTTTTGTCATAATTAAAATCTTCATTGCTGCTCTCCCACATTTTCATTACAGGGTTGCAGAGCCCATTTTATCAAGGAAATGGTGTGGCAAAATGTACGAACGGAGCAATGATATAATAAAATAAAACATCGTGTCCTGCTGTCATTGGAAAATAATCAACAACGGTGTGGTGTGATGAAGCAGAGTAAATGTTCCCACTCTATAGTAGATTATTTTCCAATAACAGCACATCCTGAAGTGTTTTATTCAATTTGCCTAGAGTTACAATTTTTATTTCTTAAAAAAAGACTTAAAACTAATAATTTTTTATCCATTTATAGTTACATTTAATGTCCAAGCTCATCTTATCACTTACATATGTTATAGGAGCTATAAACATTCATTCTCTCATTGGCCTCTCTTTACTAATTTAATAAGACAAAAACAAACAAACAAAAAAAAAACAACGTAGCTTGTCATGTTACGTAAATTCCTCTGACCTGAAGATGGTAACTTAAAATTACAGATTTACCTCTGACACGGGCGACTCCTTCGAATAATGTTAAACGATAATCAGCAGTTACACACATTTATGTGGCGGATCCACCACCATACAACTCTCTATGAATGAGCTGTTACTATGGTAACGATAACATATTAGAATGAGTGCATTAATATAAACCTGTGATTTGCAGCTGCAATACTGTATGCTAACAGTGCTGTGATATAATCTCATATAATCTCTAACATGGAGTTAGTGATGTACGGTATCCACTGATACAGAACTATCTTAATGCAGAGATCTACAGGTTTTTCGGACAAGTGGAGGAGAATAGGTGTCATGTTATACTTCAAATGCTTAGGAAGAGTGTATAGGATTTTTGTCACGTCTCAGACAAACGAGGTGGCGGGCAAAGCAAAAATGTGCACATGACAAAATACTATTCAGAAGCATCTCCGCTTTTCTGTGCACCTTATTTTTTCCACTCTCTGTAAATTTACATATTTCTAAAGAAGGATTATAGTTTGTGATGCATATAATGAGATTTCCTCTGAAAAAAGGCTAATGAAAAAGACCCATCTTGTGCAATTAGCTGGAGCTTATTTATTCTCTTCTTGTAATGTATTAATTCATTATCGCATCACTCCGCCATTATTTATTTATTTGATTATGCACACACCTTACAGCCTTAATTACAACAGAGCTCGGGAAGCAGAGGAAGACATGCAATGGCCCAACTCCTCTATCAGTTGATCTTGTTATCCGTTTAATCTCAATAGTATATCCATCCAATCTCTTATCAGCATGCACTAATCTCAATCTAATCAGTTTACCAATTTGCTGTATGGAGGCTGAAAAAAAGAGACTCAAAAATGCTCTCTGGTGAAGATAATCCTGTCGATGTAGCCAGAATTGGGCTTCAGCTCTTCCCGACCCTCCCTTTTCGCAATTTCTCCTCCTGTTTTTCTCACAACTTTGATTTATTTTCCCTTCTGCACTACATTTACTCTACACTTCCTTGGTCATTGTTGGTCATGGGTGTCAAGTGTGCATTTTTAAAAGATCTCCGTCTACAGCCACATTATATCCACCAAAAAAACAACATGCTTTTTTTCTGGACATTAAGGTTGCAGTTAGGCCCTTTAAAGATGCTGCACACCCAAAACCACAGCAGTCCACCCTCAAAACACACACACACACACACACACACCTTTTACTCAGTGTAGAACAGGTTTACTCCGCTCTGCGGCATGCCATAAGTCAGTCTGAACAGGCAAGGCAGGGTGGCGGGATTTGAGTTACATGCTGTGCAGCGTTCCCACAGAGGGGAACTGAATGGTGTTTCAGCCCTTCTCTCTACATAGCTAGCTCGATGGCTTTGGCTCGATGCTGGCCGAGAGAGGTCAGTAATCGCAAAGCCACTGCCAGGACATGCAACAGCTGCCTTAAAATAATGAGGCTTTAAAATATCCCTTCATCCACCTTGCTCATGTTGGATTTACCCTACTGCATTAAAGCCTAGTGCTACCTCCTGCCTGCTCCTACCTTGTCCATCAGCACATACTCAAAAAACACTGGGTGAAAGTTAAAAGTAAACATCCTAAGTGAAAAGTAGGCTAAATACTCACCATGCTCAACAAATGCACCATGTCTTTAAAAACAAAAACTAACATATTAAGCAGGATGTAATAGTAGCTTGGCATGGCAAAGGTTTAGTACTTGTCAATCCTCAGTGCCTATTAAGTGCCTTTACTAATTTACCTCAACATACATCCATCCATCTTCAGAACATCTTTATCCTGGTCAGGGCTGAGATGGGTCCAGAGTCTATCCTGGGAATGCTCTGTGTGAGGTGGGAATACACCCTGGATGGGACACCAGTCTATCACAGGACACCACGCACACACTAGCCAATCCATCTACCAACATGTTTCTGGGAGGTGGGCTGAAACCGGGGACCCCTAAGAAAAACCCACATAGACCTGGGGATAATTTGAACAGTAACCCGAGCTCAGATTCAAACCGGCAAGCTGTACCACCATGCCGCCCAACATGCCAACATGAGGAATCAAATAATGACCATCCAACCATTTCACGGGCACTTTAAATGCTTAGTGTTAGACTAATGGGCTCAGGAGCACATCAGAACCATTTTGTGTATTCTTTATGCTGACTGTGCAGGAGCAAGCATGGAAATGAGAGAGGATGAGAGAAAGAGAAAGCAAAAAAAGAGAGAGTGCTGTCGAGTCATTAGCCCCCCTTGGGGAGGCCTAGGATTAATAATCGCCCAGCCCCTTCGAGACCACTGCTGCACCTAAATTGGTTTAACACTTCTCCAACAGCAGCCAACACACACACTGCTACACCGATAGTGTGACTCAAAGCGCCCTTTTATTTGTGAAACTTTTTGCCGCCACTCTCACTGTTATTGTTATTGTTGTTGCTGCAGTTGTCTCAAGCGCAGGTTGTGCGAGGAAAGATTCTCTCTAATTAGCCAGAGGTCCATCTCATTGAGATGAGAGAGCAGGTAGAACACATTAATTATTCATCCCACAGGTAAACATTGGGGCAGCCATGCCTGATGAGGGGACTGAAAAAATGAGGTAGGCGAAGACACTAACTAACGCAGGTCTCTCCCCCAGGGGGCTGCTATATGAGGCAAAAAAAAAAAAAAAACAGAGGCTTAGACACCTGAGAATCCTTCGCCCAGCTCTCCTAAAACAAAACAACACTTTCTCCAAGACCACTAATGCAGTAAGGGTATTAACTAGATACTAGGGGTATAAAGCATTGCCACTATTTGTATCTGTTTAATTCTCCAAATATATTTATCTGTGGATTTATTTGGATTTAACCTTGACTTGGATGTGGTCTAAACTGGAAGGGCAATTTTTAAGAAAATATTTGATGTAGAAATGGCAGCGTGGTGTGTGAATTCTGGCTCGGACTGCTCCTCGGTCGCAGCTACATCACTCCAGTTCATTATTGGCCTCAACTAGAGATGAGACTGTTTTTTTTTTTTAAATCCCACAATATTTGTTTCTTGTTTGGTGCATCTAACAGGGTGCCACAACTCTAGTCTCAACCAGATGCCCTGTGAACATTTCTGGCAAGCTTTCTAAAAAAAAATAAAATAAATAACCCTATGCCTTCTATTTGTATCTGTTTAGAACACTATCTGTTTATTCTGAGTAATATATTCCTATTCTGTTACATCCATACCAGGTAAGTTGCCAGTGGCTCACAAAAGTGTGTCTGGGATGACAAGGGACCAAGAAAGATGCTGCTTGTGAGACTCATCTAAATCCATCCTGGACCTTGAAGCTTGAATTCAGATCCTCTTCACCATTCACCCCCTTCTTCCCTTTTCAACTAACTCTGGTTAAGGCAGGCTCGCCTGGACCACAGGCCTCCTGAGAAGGCTGTGATAAGAATTCATTTCTCCCAATTATGGGCTCTTGTCCACTGCCTCAGTTCATCAGTTCAGTGCAGCCAAGTCAATGAAAGGGCCTGTAATGAAGTAATCAGATGCAGCCTGACTCCCGGGGCCCTGCCTTCGACTCCCTGCTCTCTAAGCAAGGCTCCTCATACGGGTGCTGAAAAAGTGGTGTGTGCGTGTGTGTGATCAGAACAGCGGCATTCATTTGTGGCCTATGAGCTCCTATAGACCAGAGGATAAATCTGCTTCAACCCTGGATCCCAGGTCTCTGACAGGCTCTGATGGAGTTCTACGCAGTGTGGTTGAAGGAAATCAAGGTACTTCTCATTCTTCCACCTGTATCAGTGATTGGTGGTGGTGGGTTGGATTGCTAGAGACCTTTTAGAGTTGAGAAAATGTTCCACCTTCTTTCTTCTTTCATTCTCTCACTCGCAGTTCTTTATACTGCACCCCTTCTCTTCTCAACCTCTGTTCCTTGTGTTCCTGGCCAACATGTGGAAGGCATTACAGGGAGTCTGGGAGAAGAATGCATGTGTTGAATCCTAATCTGGGCATTAAATTTAGCTGGAGCATTCGTGTCAAACTGTTCTCCTTTGTCTCCTATTGGCACAAATGTTCCAATTTTAAAATAAAAAAAAACACAAATGTCTGATCAGTGTAATGTCGCGCTTTTCTTCTGGAGTGATGGACAACATCAAAAAGTTACTGTGTTCAGTTGTTTTCAGTTTACAATGTTCAAAGCTGAGCATCAACCGAATTTTTTGTAAGCTACATCTACCACATACCCTTCACAAAAGTGACACAGCAAAACTGAAAATATTTAGAAAACGTTCTGATGCAACTGAATCCTGGCACAGGTCCATCTCCTATCACTGAGGAGGACTAGGGGACCCACTCGCTTTCTCTCCCCACTTTACCAGCTCAGGGCTGGGACACTAAAGCCCCTGCGGCTAGATTCCGCCTGACAAGAGCTCCTTAACGAGCGGCAGTCATTAACCTCTGGAGCAGGCAGCTGCCATGTGACGTGGTGTACTCGGTCTGTTGCAGAAGGGCCCTATTGATCCCATGTACTTGGTGCCTTCCTGGATGTTTATAATCAATATGCAAATGGCCCGCAGCATCGATCTGATATTAATTTTCAATTAGGAAATCCTCCGGGGTCCCATCAGGGTCAATACTCTACCATTCAGAGTGCAGGCTTGAGCAAGTTGCAGGCATTGATGTTCCTCTACCACCAAGACAACTTACTTACTGTTTATTTAGTTTGGGCCTGCTGTAAGCACTCATTAGGACTATGGGCTCCAGCCAGAGAGATGGATTAAGCGCTTTCCTTTCCCTTTTACCAGTCCATCTTAGTCTCAGGTGGATTTTCTTTTTTGCAATGATTTCCATGGCTTTGCACCCTTTTTTTCCCTCTTTTTTGCTCGCCCTAATTACTCCTCTCATTTGGGTCCACTTTCACGGGTAAAGAGTTTTCTGAGGTGTCTGCGGCCATCATATGATACGGATCTATTCATGGAGGACTTCATCTATCTGCCGTTTGACAAGTGCAACCACATCAGAGAGTCAGGCGCTGACTCGATGTCCCTTGATACCCCTTAAATATGCAAGAAATCAGGCACTTTACACCCAAGTCATAAGCTTGCATAGGCCTTACAACAGCAAAACAAATAAATAATTAAGGATGACCTCCATAATTTATGAAACACAATTACATACCCAGCCCCATCGTTCTGCCTGTTCTCACATTCGCTTAAAGCACACAAATTCATTACCAGCGAAAAGGCAGACCGTACCACAATGCCGAATAAACCAGGATTGCAGACAATTCCAAAATATATCATTTCCCTAATCTCTGTGTGTATATTTAATCCCCTTCCGACTCTCAGTGCGATTTCCCAAACCTACTCCTGAATTAATAACCTTTTCTCTGGACAGAAAAACATGTCTGCTTTCTCCACTAAAGTCAAGAGGTAGGAAAAAATGTCCTCTGTTAAAATGGTGTTGTCTGATAAGTGAGGTAATGGATTCCAGGCAGGCCTGATCCTGCTCTTCAATGTGAAAACAATAGTATTGATTTATAAGCGTGTTGTATTTCCTGTACAGACTGGCTGTCTATCAGAGGCCATTTGATGGAGTGCTTGGTCTTGTCACCGCACTCTCGGCCTATACTCCAGGTTTATAAAGAGCTGGCGTTGACACAGCTGTGGCTCAGGGGAAAGAAAGAGAGAGAGAGAGCAAGAAGATGAGAAGACTGTTCAAGAGAAAAGAAGTGAGAAATTATCTCTATATCCATTTTATCCAATGTACTGAGCAGGTGAGAGCTGATGTCATAACAATGGAATGCAAACCACATTAAGCACGGTAACCGAATCCCTGTGTGAGGACAGACATGGCCTGCTCACAATCCGATATCACGGCATGGACAGGAAGCCACAACAGTCATTTAGGAATGATTACAGTCTTTAGTGGAGAAACGAGGATGGATAAATGAGCTGAGATGACTTAACACCAAAGCAGAAGAAAAAGGGTAGTGTAAAAACCTCTTACCTAATACACTCGTTCACAAAGGTGTCTTGGTTTTAGTTTGTGTAATAATAATAATAACTATTATTATTATTATTATTATTATTGTTATTATTTTATTTATTTTTTTAACTGGTCAATAATCTAACCAGGATTAAATAAAAATTATATTTGATTTATTGATTTATTGATGTATTAATTTATTTATTTAATTACAGCTAAAAAATCTAGATAGCTAAGTTTTTTTTTTTAAATTTAAGCAGGTCTACAAGAATAAATATATAGAATAAATAGTATAGAATAAATAGCAAATAAATAGTAAGAATAAATAGACTTTTTATTATAAATTTACAAGGTATAATGGAAGATCATGAACTGATTAAGGTCTGGACAGACAGCATGTTCTAGCAACCTTAATAATTAAGTGCTGCTCCACCCAACTTTGATAAACTCCAAATGCTAGCTGTTTAGTGTTAGCTCATTAACTAAGTTAGCTAGCTAATTATAAAAGCATAAATACAGTACTAAAATGAACACACTTGGTGATGTTGGGTGATGATTAAAGACAAGCAAAAAATGAACATTAGCTAAAAATGCTTCAACTGACCTTTTGGTGAAATGTTTGAGCCAGCACTTGCTTGACAGTTAGCTCACACTAAGCTAGATAATTTACATGAATCATTTCAGACCAACTGAAATACCATAAGCCAGCAACAGTGCTTAGGAGGAGAGGCTTCTGTGCATAAACCCACAACACCCAAGAAGCACTACAGAGTTTTATAAGGTGTTTAACCTGCTTGACTCACAGCTCACACACTGTTTTTTTTTTTAAGAGGATGGTCTACTGACCCTGCAGGTACCTGAGGACATATTGCTCAAAGGGCAGGATGAATATCCAGAGATTAATACACAGTATATTGAGGTTCAGCTACCTGTGTTTAGACATAATTACACATTCAGCTCCACTGCAGAGCATCGAGACATTCTCACAGGTCTACCAGCATGTGTATGTGGCTTATTCTCTCAAGCCAAGGCTTTGCTTTTCAGGTTGCTTCTTGGTATATTGGTCTCGTCTTCTGACAGAAAGGAGCTTTAGAGATTTTTAATTACTCTGAGCCATGTCTCAAAGGTCCATGCATGCTGCATTCATTCGTTTATATATGTGTGTGTGTGTGTGTGTGTGCGTGGTGGGTTGCTGTTCCAGACCACCACCTAGAAGGTCCTTCACCCTAATCGTCCAGTGTTCAACCCAAAGTTGCGCCCTTCGATTGCTTTAATCAAAGAGATAAAATGGTCGGGGCTGCTTGCTGTGCTCGCCAGCTGAAGCTGTACCAACTCTAATTGGTTTAGGGATAACATTAATTACCACATTGCTCATTAATGGATGAAGCCTTTATTGGTTCCATTGATCAGCAGGACTTGTTAGCCATCATCCTAAGCAATGGTGGATGTAACAAGCTTACATATTGGCATATCAATTAATGGAATCAATTCCTGCCTAGCAGCTGCCAGTCCCCTCTCGCCAGCCCACTGCTCATCCCTCGCTGCCCCATCATTCCTCTGGACGCAGAAGACAACATACTAAACTTGTCAAACTCTTTAATGAGAGATCTCTTGATTTCAGCTGAGATTCTAATCCAGAAGGAAGGGAGCGAGTCGTAGCAAGGGTGTGGGAGAGCGAGGACAAACATGAGACTCTTGCTAGGAGTGTTGGAGTCTTGGCTATGTCACGCTCTGGTGTTACTCCCCACAAGTGTCAGCTTTAACGTTCCCTCCGAAACAGAGGGATGAAAGAGCCCAGGAGTATTTCGGATAAACAGACAGGCCAGGCCAGGAAATTCTGCACACTAATTCCAGACTTCACAAGACTCCTCGGAAAAGTTCAACAGGATTAACTCCATGCTACGGCTTACCAAATTGCAACTCATAGCAAAAAAAAAAAAAAGAAAGCAAGCTCCAGGCGGGTCAACCGGCTGCTCTTCTTTAAACTTCACCTTCCTCTCTTTTCTAATTGAGATCAATGCTGCACTTTAAGACTCATTGATTAGCACTTTAGAAATACTCTCTGTGTCGCAGAGGGCTCCGAAAGTAAGGCGGCTGATTTTAAATATTACATGAAAAGGCATCCTGCTAAATGCGAGGACAGGGTTAACCAAACAAAAGCGATGGAGCTGTGATAAGTTAAAGTGCACCATGATGACAAAGTGAAAGGATTAAAAAGTCAAGCCCGAAGCACGTAATTTGCTTAATAACCAACATTTTGGCAGAGACAGGCAATCATGACAAGATGGAAATCCCAAAAATCCCATTTGAAGACAACACCTTGAGCACATTTACTGGTTGCCAAATCTAAAGCAATAAGCATGTGTGATGAGCCGTATTAGCTTGACGCTTCATGTAAATGTGCTTCTTTTTATCTGGGGGGAAAAAGGACGTTTTGGGACGTGACAGTAGTGTTACAGTAGTGAAAGAAAAGAAAAGGTTGCATATTTCACACCTATTAGTCCGTTTGCTGAGTCTGAATCAGAGCGAAACTGATTCATTGGCTCGTTTCCTATTTGGTCTGATTTCACACTGCACATAATTAAATGAACCGAAAAGCAAAATAAAAGTTGTCTGAGAGGCATGTAGGGCTGAAAATGTTCTCGTAAAACTCTTTCATTTTATTGGTTAGAAAAATGATGATGGAAGAATGTAATGGAATCAAGTGTGTGCAGAAATCACAAAAATGCACAGACTCATTTTTCACAGTCAGATTGATTCAGAGTTGAATCTCTTTCTCACTACAGTTCACTTGAAAGTTGACCGAGACCACCTCACTCAAGATGCTCTCCAACCCAAGTGTGATCATGGTGTTCTCAACTGCCTGAAGTACCGCAATGAGGTGGAGAACATTCAAATGGACTAAATGCTGCACATGTGAAAGCACTATTAGAAAAGATCATCTCCTTTTTCCTTCTTAAACCCACCTGGAGCCAGTTTTGTGAAGGTGTCACTGCCTCCATCCTCTAGGCCTTCGGAACGTGCCACGTTTTTCCCACAAAACACTCAAAAAAAGCTGTTTGAAGTTATTATAAGACTAACACAGTGACTGCTCACTTGTACGTACAGCTTGGTTTCTTATCAGCCTGTGGCAGGGTTACAGACACAGCGTGGGTTTCTTCTGTGTTGTGACATTTGCAAAAGTGGAGTAGAAACTCTCTAAGATGGCTTTGCAGAACGGTTTTAGCGGATAACACAACTATTTGAAAAATATAAAGGTTAGAGACGAGCACAGAGAAAGCGAGAGAGTCAGCGAGAATGTGAGTGTGTGTGTGTTTGTGTGTGCGCTCAATAATGCAACTGGTTTGGCTGTGAAACCAGACGCACTCAGGCAGGCAGTTTGGCGGACACCCAGTTACTTGCTCTGGGTCCTACACGCTGCTCTTCCAGGCTCCGTCCCTTGGGCGATGCACAAGCCGGCTGAGCAATTAACAATTTCATGCTGATTGCCTGAAGCATGTTTTGCTCGGCTATAAAGATAATGGCATGAAAGGTGCTTCACTCTTCAAGGCGTTCCCCATTGACTCAATTCCTCAATCGTTTTTCCTGCGTGGTTTAAATTCCCGATACTTCATTACAGCCATTTCTCTGCTTACAGCATGTAATTCAGAAAGACAGAGAAAAAAAATAGAAAATATCCACTGGTTTTGGTTTGATTTGGAAGTCTAACAGGTGTACAGGTCGAACTCCCATCATGCAAGTAAGGAATAACACAAGATGGACCATGTTGTTATATAAAAATAATCCATGCCAAAATTGTGTGATACAGCCTGATGCAATTAATTCCATTTAACAGCACAGCCCTAAGTGTGTCATTCTTCTTACACTTCAGTAATTTGCCAACAATTACAAATTTTAATTTATTAATGAATGACATCATGCTTTTTAACTGTTTATAGTTACATTTAATGTTGTAAAAAACGTCCTTGAGACAAGTTAGTTCCTCTTCTCACTTACGTTATAGCAGCTATAAACAGTCATTTTCTCTTTTTCCGCTCTTGACGAAAAAAAATGCAGCTTGTCATGTGACTAAGAAACCTGAAAGCACAAACTCCTCTATTCTGAAAACTTTCCCTTGACACTGGAGACTCCTTCCAAATAAAGGTTACATAACCTAACCTAACACAAACTTCACCATATCAATCAACGATTATTAAAAAAAAAACACATTAAAAATATCCCCGTGAATGAGCCGTTACTACAGAAACGATAACGTATTATAATTAGCGCATTGACGTTTATGTTACAGCTGGAACTAACATCAGAGCTGCTTCTGATGCGAGAATCCAACCGTGCTCTGTGGTATAAAAATGTACAACTTTCATCCCTGCTATCCTACTAACTGCTGTGCGAGTGCTAACATCGATCACTGCAATATTCGCAAAGCGTTTGTACATCACAGCCGAAAATAAAAAAGACTAGCGGCACAAGAGCTAACTGTTTTCCCATGATAGGATCTTGCTCCGAAACTGACAATAAAATGGCAGAATAAAAAATAAAAAAATAAAAATCCTGTGCGTACACACAAAAGCGGAGAGCCTCGGGGGTATCCAAAAACTCGCTGTAAATCTGCTTGTGACTCTATTAAATGAAACTAGCTGCGAAGCAGTCATTAAAATGAGTTCATTTCAGCAGATTCAGTTGAATAGCCTGTATTGAGTTGCTGTTAATGCACACTATATTCTGTATGTCGATACAAATGAAGGGTCTACTGAAAGGACAAAGAAAAGGACTAAAATATAGGCACACGTGCACACATGCACACACACACACACATACACGCGCTAATGAACAGACGAGCTCAGGAAAACCATCCCTACACCAGACAGCTCGCGTGCCCCATATATCCACTCATTGTATTCTAAAGTGCTGTCTCTGCTTCACTAATGATATTTTTGTGTTAATGACCGCCTATTTTAAATGCAGCAGCTGCCTGGCCCACGCTGGCAATTTGAGGATTTATTTAGTTCTTGTTTAATGTTATGACCAGGCTAGGGGAAAATTAGTGAACTTGAAATAAAATAAAATCAGAACACAGTGTTAGCACACACATAACTTAGAAAAGCTTTTAAAAAAATACCACAACAATCGTCTGTCTTCACAAAAAGCGCTGATTTCTACAGTCTCAGCAAGAAAGACGCTCACTAAATGTACATTTAAATAACAAGGAAAAGGATAGTTTGGTACCTTTATTTCTCCGATGAAGCATGCTAAGTGCAGAAAGATGATTGTTGTGCCTTTATTTAGCTTTTATGTATGTTAAATTATTTTTAAAGGTATAAATATAAATACTAAAGGTACAAAACATGCACCCTTGATGGTACCACCTCAGCAACAACAAGCATCAATGTACTTGATAAACTTCTCCACTCTCAGAAATAAAGGTACCAAACATACTAAAAGTGAAAAGATGTACATTTGATGGTATGTATCTTTATTTCTGAGAGTGTACTGTACAAGACAGATAAGAAAGAATGATACAAACTCAAGGTACCAGATGGTACACTCCATTGTTGCTGACATGGTACCATCAAGGGTGTATGTTTTGTACCTTTAGTATGCATAGTTATACCTTTAAAAATAATTTAACATACCTAAAAGTTCATTAAAGACACAACAATCATTTTTCTTCACATAATATGCTTGATAAACTGCGCTCTCAGAAACAAAGATACCAAACACGACTTGTCCTTGTTGCTGGGTTGGAACCATCAACTACTTTTAGCATGTATCGTTTACCTGGGAAGGTGCACGTGATGTACCTTAAATTGGCTTTTAGAGCTAAGTTATAAATGTACATCAGTGGTCCTTAGGGTCCAATTATGTACATTAAATTGTTTCTAAAGATACATACTAAAGGTACAAAAGATGTACCCTTGGTTCCACATCAGTGACAAGGAAAAGTATCATTTGGTACCATTACTTACTTGAAGCATGTTATGTGAGCAAAGATGATCATTGTGCCTTTAATTAGTTTTTATTTACGTTTTTAATTTTTAAAAGTATACAGATACATACTAAAGGCATGAAATATGTACCCCTGATGGTACCAATTCAGCGACAAGGAAAAGTACCTTTCTTTCTGAGCGTATAGGTGCATAATGTGTGTCTGTGTTTTTTTGTTTTTTTTTGCACTTATGGTAAATGTATAAAAGACGTCATTGAAACGTAACACCAGATGCATTTCTGATCTCACTGCTGATTATATGAGGATCAACCCCCTGTTGTGATCTTTATTAGAAGATCTATCGGAATGGATCAAACAGCCAGACGAGACCAGGGTGGTTATGACCCTGCCAGGACTTCCACATTCACCCTGCATCTGCACCCTTGACCCCTTGATCCCATGCTGGGTGTTTGAGCGTCCAGCTGCACCTCGTCTCCAATCCCACGCTGTATCTTGGTTATGATATATTCCTGTGACTAATATGCATGAAAAAAACGATCATTTGAAGCATTTGACTGAGAAGAAGAATTAAATTCAATTAATGCAATTAATCCCCCCCCCAGGAGGCAAAAACTCGAAACCCCCAGTAGCCGCCCTCCACCAGCACCCTCCAGTCCACCATCTAAATTGCAGTCACATCCCCCCGCTTGCAGAGGATGATAATTGTAGAAGGCCAATAAATTACTACTGCCTCCGCATCAATTATAAGCATCACGTCTGGCAATGAGGAAAATGAGATCTTGTGACAAATTTCATGAGGCTTGACTGCCCAGCAGTCTTTCTTAACATGCTACAGATAGCAATCCCTTATCTAGCCTCTGTAATGGGGAGCTACGGATAGAGAGATGGAGCACCGGCCATTTAATTAAAAAGCTGGGTAGGAGGGTGAGGAAGGAGGGGGTGGGGGGGCTAGTTCAGAGTAATTCATTGAAGAGACCCTGGAAGGAGACAAAGGCTTTGTCTCCAATATATATTTGAACACGCTATGGCCACTTTAATAAGAACACCTGAACACGTGCTCATTCATGCAATTCTCCAATCAGCCAATCATGTGGCAGCAGCACGATGCATAAAATCCTGCAGATACAGGCCAAGAGCTTAACGTTTCCCTTAAACATTAGAATGGGTGAAAAATCTGTGTCAGATCTCAGTGACTATGACCGTGGCATTGTTGTTGGTGCCAGACGGGCTGGTCTGAGTATTTCATAAACTGCTGAACACACAAGGATCTTTAAAGTTTAAACAGAACGGTGCGAAAAACAAACAAAAAAACATCTTCATGTGGAAATGCCTCGTTGATGAAAGAGGTCAGAGGAGAATGGCCAGACTGGTTTGAACTGACAGGAAGGCTACGGCCACTCAAATAACCACTCTGTACAATCGTGTTGAGCAGAAAAGCATCTCACAAAATGTCAAACCTTGAGGCAAATTGGCTACAACAGCAGAAGACCACATCAGGTTCCACTACTGTCAGACAAGAAGTAGACACAGGATCGCACAATCCGGATAGAAAGCTTATTATGTAATGAAAGATGAAAGTACATTCCATTTTTTCTCTCCTTTTTATTTTGCTCTACCATATTCCCCCAATTCTATCCTTTTCCTATCCTCTTCTATCCTCTTTTTTTTGTAATTTCAGGAGTTTGCTAATAAGGTGTTTGCTACACCAGAGCTAGAGCAGCATGTTTTTGAGAAAGTTTTTTTCTTTTTTTAAATATTTATTTATTTATTTATTTGATTGCAGTGCCTAGTAGACGAGCGTTGGCGCTGAATATAACATCCCCTGTACAGAATCCTATTCCCACCTGGCGAGGCGAGAGCGTGGGTGAGGGCGGAGGCTGCCAGAGAAAGAGAGAGTGAGAGAGCTTGATGAGGATTTATGGCAGACAGGGAGACGGCAAAAATAAAACACCAAAAGGGATGGCCCTTAAATCTCATTCTCCGCCGCAATATTCATTGCTGTTGCAATCGGGCACACTGATAGAGCATCGCAAAAAATGACTGCTGCGTTCAAATTATGGCTGCGCTCTCTACTAATATTTAACATCATTAGAAAATCATTAGAAAACCATCATAAAACCTGGGATTATGACTAGAGCATTAAACACAATGATTATTCAGTGTGTTCCTTTCCCGTGCCTTGAAAATGAGATTTGCCTCGCTGTGCCTGTGTGGAAAGGAAAGTAAGAGTATTTCTCATAATTACTATAACATTTGAAAAACATTGGCCGGCATGAATTACTATACCATTATACGATTGTGTTTTCTTCCCCCAAAGCAAAGTTCTTGGAGATGGGATTTTGGGGAATGACAGTTCCAAGGAGCATTAATGTAATTTCACTTGGAGCTTAAGCAAGTTAATTCGGATATTGCTTTTTCTGCCTGCAATGTTTCGTTAATATGTTTCTGTCTGCATTTAACTGGACATGCAAATATATATATATAAATATAAATACAAATATATATATATAAATAAACGTGATGACCTTGAAGGACGTCCAAAAAAACTCCTTAGTCAAAAAGTCCATAAGCGTGTCATGAAGAAGCATGTGCATTATTACTTGCACAAAGACAGAGGGTATGGAGTGGTGAGGTATCACCAGAGGAGATCTGGGATGAGGCCCCAAACCCTGTACAGCTGCCTTTAAGTGGCTCATTTCATGGAGAGTCCTGTGGAGAAGCCAGCCTCTGGAACCTTCTGCTGTCTTGTCGTGGAGCGCAAAAATACTGACCCTTTGCCCTTGAAATAAAAAGTGCCCCAGGTCGAGTTCAGGACTCACAATGGAGGATTTAAAAAAACACACTGAGGACTTCATGACACCATTTATATATGATTGTTCCGCTACATCACTGATTAATGCCAAAGTGTGATCCTAATATCACGGGTTACCAGAGACATGACAACACCAGGTCCGCCGTGCATATTGTGACCCTTTCAAAAAAGTCTGGAAAACCTAAACACCTGTACACTCCCTGCCGTTAACAAGTCCTTCTTCCCTTTCTCGCTTTTATTTTCTGTTTTTGTGTGCCTTACTTATGCGACAGCTTATGAAACTTCCATGAATTAAATTAACTATAGCCAGAGACCCGCTACGTATAAAAAAGTCTGTAATTAGCCACAAAAATTTCCGGGGGTGTGGAAGCTCTTACAGCAAAAACACAGCAAACCGAACCATTTTAAATCTGTTGGAGTGCAAACAATGATATAGGCCTAGATGTATGGACTCACTTCAGATTTGTTAGCATTTGTACCTGGACTCAGTCTTGGGCATTAGTCTCGCTAAATATGGTCTTGGTCTTTTACAAAAGTTTGTAAAAAATAATGTTTGTGTCATCTTTTCTCATGCACAAAGTTTGACAAGAAGTAACTGTGTCTTCTAGAAAAATCCTAATCTTTGTTGCAACACATGAAAAAGCAACAAGGCTTGGCCTTGAATTACATTTATGGAACTTGACAGAAGCCCTTGTCCAGAGTGATTTACATTTATCGCATTCACACAACTGAGAAATTGTGAGTTAAGGGCCTTGCTCAACCTTCTGATGAGGAGTCTAACATCTTACCCACAGAGCTACCACTGCCTCACCTTGGCTTGATCTTGGCTTGTCTTGGTTATGGACATGATTTGGCTTTGCCAATGGGCAGACGGTTTTATTTTGCACTCTAAAGGACTACTAACCCTCCTGGACCTGGGGCAGCTTCCCTGGTTGTCCTCCCATGATGGAAAGGACGGGCCAAGCCACTGTAAATTCTAAGCTACTGTAAAAAGAAACATGTAAAACTGTATAGGGAAGGAAGAATATAATTCAATTTTATTTTGTATAGTGCTTTAGTATCCCACCAGATAGTTGGATTAAAAATCATTACAATGCACTGATGTAGAAGAGTAATTGAAACACTATTTGAAACTGAAACGATATTCCACATGAGCAGATTGTGAATAAGAGTGCTGTGATGAGCACAGGACAGTGTTTATGATTAAAGCAGCAGTTAGACTTTCATGCAATGGCCTAAAATGGACTGTTTTGGGGGACAGACCGCAAGGTAATCTGCTACTCTTAGGAGTGAGCACTAAATTATTTCCAAGACGAGAAAAAGTACGAGGTTAATATAAGACCAGCTCCTTGTCAAGGCATTGAGAGTAATTCAACTGACACTGATGAGAATCAATGTTCCTTTGAATGCATTACCTGGCTGAAACAGGGCTTTTGTCCCTTAAAACCCAGTTGGCGAAAAATGATGCCCCATCAAACAACAGGGAAGGTGAAAATATAGAGAATGAGAGAGAGAGAGAGAGAGAGAGAGAGAGAAGTGCAAACCTTCTCTCCATACCCACTCTCACTGGAGCCAAATGGATTCAGAGCACTTTATGCATTAATCAATCAATATCTCTCACTGTACATCAACGGCACAACCAAGTTATGAATGACCTTCCTAGCCAAAAAAAAAGAGAGTAAAGGACATTTTAATGTGCATAAGACTGTGCACAGCTTAGTAACTTTGGCCTGGTTTTCATCACGCACGATTACACATGCATAAGGCATGTGGGCCATTAATACAGCTCTAAATATGATGAGGTTAGTCGTTATTCAGTTGGCATGTGCAGAGTTGACGAGGGAGATGTTCGTCAAGCAGAATGACAGGATATCACTCTAGATGTGCTACATTCTTGAATATGACACAAAGTGGTTATCTGATGTGACTGGTTAGAAGTCGTTGATTCATTTCTATAACAGCATCTTTGACAAAACTTCTGGTTTATATTAATGTGACATACACAGATTAAAAATCCGTTGATATGGTAAAGTTTTCTGTAAGGAGACATTTATTTAACATTTATGGAAGGAGTCTCCAGTGTCAGCACTCTGTAACAGTCAGAGGTAAAGCTGAAACTTTACGTTTTTCGACATCTTCAGGACAGAAGAGTTTGTGGTCTCTCAGTAACATGACAAGCTGTTTTTTTTTTTTTTTTGTCTTATTAACTTCAGGGGTGAGGGAAAGAAGAGAAGCTGGTCAGGGAATGACTGTTTATAGCTGCTTTAATGTACATGTGAACAAAAATTAACTTTAGCTACAAATGAAACAAGTAGCTATAAATGAATAAAGCATATGGTGTACCATTATTTAATAGAATAATGTTATCATATCAAGAGGAATAAAACACTTCAAGACATGCAGTTATTTGAAAGTAATAATTAAGTGGAGGTAACAGTAACTCTGCTTGGTGTTGGGCTGCATCACTGATTATTTTCCTATACCTGCATGACATGGAGTGTTTTATTACTTACATAATTGTGTGATTCGCGTGACTGAATCTTAATACCTTTACACACACACTGCTCACTATATGCAAGGCTCTGATTATTTTTCTCATCATGTCTTATTATTATTTCAATCTCAAGTGCACATCGACTGCTATATTTGCATCAAGGTGAAGCTTTTTTTTTTTTTTTTTTTTTTAGCAATTCACAGAGGATTTGAATTGCATGCAGGCTGAAGAGGTATTCAAAAGCATAAAGCACACGCCTTTTCCAGTGTAAAAATAAAAGATCTGGAGGTGAAACAAAGCCGGAGCATCTGTCACACTCACCAAAGCCTGTCTGTTTGGCCGACTACTGTGATAGACTCTGGACTGTTTTTTTTGGACCGCTGCCATTAGGACAAACAAGACAGAAGGGTTCTCTCTTCTTCTCGAGGTGCTTGTGGAGAACTCATAAACTTCAGACGTCCATTTATCACTCAATCATTACAAGTTATTACAAGTTCCATCCCATCTTAAAGCATGAACCTTCATGGCTAGAACTTTCTGAACAAACTCAATAAAATAATTTTCCATTAAAATACAGCAATCCTAAAATCAGATAGTGTTCAGAGAGAGAGAGAGAGAGAGAGAGAGAGAGAGAGAGAAATGGATTTTGGAACATTTAAATATTTAAGAAAGAGATAGAGAAAGGAGGAGAGAGAAAAAAATACTTTCCTGGAGGCGGGAAATGGTCGGCAGACAAAGCGCTAAAGAATTTGCCTTTTTTTCTTCCTTCTTTAATGGGGTGGAATAAGAAATAGGCAGGGGTGCATAAAGTAATAGGAGAAAGGAGCTTCCATTTTGGTGCCCCCTCCTCGCTTCTTTCCCGCTTTTCCTTACAGGCTCTGCTGGAGCGTGGAGGTGAAGCATGGAGACAGAGTGGAACGGACAGGAGCTGACTGCACGGAGAGGCTGAAGAAAGGAAAGAACTCGGGCCGGGGGCACAAATTAATGCTATTGTGGGTCCAGCGGAAGACCCTTAAACAAAGGAGACATCACTCTCTCCCTCTCCTCCACCCAATTAGATTTTCTTGCACCATTTTACATGACAAAAAGAGCGAGCCGGTTTTGCCTAATTCCACCCTGCCGTATTATGCGTCCTTGACACAGGTGCCTCGGAAGCTAAACGAGTGGCAGATTAGCAAAGGAGGAGGGGGGATGGCTCATTGACAACAACCTGCATGCATGGTTTGGACACATCTGCTGTAACTCCATTCTACATCTGACATCCACTCCCCTCTCTCTCTCTCTCTCTCTCTCTCTCTCTCTCTCTCTCTTTTTTAACAAGAGCCTGACATATTCAACAAATACATGAGAAAGAATACATGAGACACATTTAAAAAAATATTCTCATGTCTGTTTCACTTCGCCTTTTGCTAGCTCTTGTGAAATGAAAAGTGTTAATAATATCTATTTGAAAAAATGACACAAAACTGTGCTTCATTGTATTATTATTATTATTATTATTATTATTATGTTACACATGCTTTTGAATTGAAATAATTATGCTGCATTAATGTGAGCGCTGTCGCTCATGTATCTGTCTGGATTAATCTGTGACAGTTGTGTGTAATATTTTACTGTATTTTTAAGTTTTTGGTACAAATATTTGTATCCTAAAAGTAATGTTACATGTAAATAGTTAATTTCCAGTAGACATGTGACAAGTTGGGTCAATTTATTCCATGTCTGAATATCAATTGGGTTGTACTGAGTGGCCAGCGTACACCTGCCTTACGCTGTGTAAGGAACAAAACACAACAGGGCATGTTGTTATAGGAAAATTATCACAACAGGGTAGCGCTATGAGCCCTGATGCAAAGTGTCCCAACATGTTACATTCTTCTTATACAACAGCAATTTGCCAATGACATTTTCAAATTAGTAATTAAAGAATGAGATGTTATACTTTTTTATCCATTTATAGCTATATTTAATGTTGTGATATCCATGAAGCATGTTGGTTCCTGCTCTTACTTATATTATAGCAGCTTGTCAGCTTGTCACATTACCAAGAAACCACAAAGCTAAACCTCCTCTGTTCTGAAGCCTTTCCTGTGACTGTTACAAGCACTGAAACTAGAGACTCCTTCCATAATTGTTAAATAAATGTCTCCTTACAGAAAGGTTCACGTCAATGATACTACATTTTTCTTTGTTAAATAACATGCGTCATATTTGGGAGTGTCCACCAAAAATGAGCTGTTGATATTAGATGATATTAGAAGATGAGTAATTAAAACTTGTCTGCTATTTATTAAACAATTTATGTTATAATGTGTATATATATTATAAAGGAACAGCCCTAATGTACAGTATGTGCTATTAAAAAGCACGGGTGGCTTGTCATCTCCGTGGCAGCTCCCTGACGATGGCTTATTAAAGCTGTGCTGTAAAGTGACACAGGAACTTCAGGCTAATTTCTTCCTCCTCAATTTGTCCTCCTTCATGATGGTATTAGCGCCTGCTTGTATTCTGGAAATTCAGGAAAATGCCTTATTATGCTTTAGGTCATAATTTCATCTGCACCCATTACTTGTGGAGAGAAAGGAGGAAAGAAGGCGGGAGAGAGAGAGAGAGATCTTTTATGGCGTATTTGGCATTAAGAGACCACTCGAACAAGAATTATGAGATATATATGTGGGGATAATAAAACTGTTAACAACTAGTGCTAAAAACTAATGTTTGTTTGGGAGCCCAGGCTTTTTTGTTTGTTGTTTAAAGTTAGTCTGATGGTTCTTCGGCATGTACTGCAATGAGGAGAGCTCGATAAAACTTCAAAAACAAGCGTGAAAAGCCCTTGGTTGGAACAAGAGTGGAAAGCAGGCCTTTTTATAGTAGTACTTTCTGTAATGTAACAGTACACAGCGGTAAAGTGGGGCCAGAATCGCGTGTCCTTTCCTCTTGACTGTGCAACACATCTGAATCGACTGGATACACATTGCCTCATACGGCGCAGTTAGCGTGAAAATCGACCTTTGCTTGCTTTCTAAACAGTGGATTATTCATCTTAATGCTTTCAACTGGTGAGGGCAGGTTTATCTGGAACCTTCCATCATATATACACCAACATGCCTTCCTACCTCTTTCTCTCTCAGCGTCTTTTTAAAATATTTTTACACAACAGCAAGGACTTGGCAAGCCAGAACTGCAAAAAAAATCCTCAGACAATAAAAAGGGCCCATAAACTGCAGCAGGGATTGGAAATTGACAGGCAATGATTGCTTATGCAGTAAGCGTTTAATAGGGAACGTATGAAACTAAGATAATAGCAAATTCAGAAACCAGACCTGGCTTGTGCTTTTGTAATTCCTCTCCATCTCTGGTTAACTCATGCTAAAATATGACTTTTCTTTCACTCTCTTTCTCTCTCTCAGGGGTAATAAGTGCTTGTGAGAAACCTACATTTGACGCAATCAAGAACAGCGTCAAACAGCTTCCCCCTCTGGAGGAGTCACGCTCAGAATGGTTTCTTTGTTGGAGTAGTCCGTTTGCCAGCAAACGGAACCGTAAACAGACACCGCAGTGAGCAATCACCAAGACACACAATACAGAGTGTGTGAAAGCAGGTCTAATCCAGCTGATAGAGACCTGCAGCCTTTGATGTAGCACTTTAGCTATAATGAGTGGAGACTGTGTTTAATATTCCTGTCTTGCCTTTGGATAAATATGCATGCAACAGTCACTTCTTTGCAAAGCGGTACTTTAAAGAATGTCAATCAGAAGTGCATTGAAAGAGCCTGGATGGAGAATGTGTCTACTAATAAAATAGCAATGACAAAGGAGGCAGGGCCCAGACAGACAAAAGAGACAGTGTGAGGGCATAGGCTGTCCACCCGAGCAGGAGGAACGTCATAAATCCTGCCCGGTCAAACTGCAGGAATGTCCCGGTTTGTCAAAAACAAACAGCAGCTTGTCTCTGAATGTCGCTGGGCAGAGGAGTCCTCACATCTGTTTAAACAGAGCTTTCCCTCCATCAGGAAGCTTAGTCTGGACAAACAGAGACACTGCTTGGCACTGCTCTGCCCCCACTGGCTACAAAGGTGTAGTGCAGGCATCTAAGTCTCATCTGATAAGCTGAGCGGACACAAGTAAATCAGTGGTGCATCCAGGCTACAGTAAGAGAACTTCTGTAGCTCACCTAATGTTCTTAAAAGAAAACAATGGCATCCAAGTGCTCTTTGGAGATCCCTGAGAAAATACACTAATGTCACATTGATCAGGAACTTGTGATCCTCTCTATCTTTGCACCTCTCCTCTTTCGTCTGTGCAACACATGAATAACCAAATGCCGGATAAATCGAAGGCTGCTGAGCGGGTCCACAGGTAAAGGTTAGCAGAGTTGACTATTGAATTATTCCTGCTCTCCTCATCAGTGCCATCTGCCTGGCTGCCTCTAATTGACAGAGCAGAAGGACAGGCAGAGCTTCTTCTGTATTTGTGGAGAAGTGCGTATGTGTGTGTCCAGGCTCATCTTCCACATTAAAGCCGCAGAATGACAGCAGCCGCACTCAACACCAGTCAGATGAATCAGCACAGGGGCTATAATGAAACGTGTGGCTTGTTTGTTTCATGTGTCGGCATTTGATGAGAGGCGAGAGGACATTCTTTACTCAAATTTAAGACGTACAGCATCTTTGAGTCGACTCACTCAAATCAAAAATCACAGCCCTCTCTTTATTTCTGCAGGGAAAGGAACCCATCTTGTTAAAAAAAAAATGAATCAAAATGAAAAGCTTCTGTTCAATGAAATTCTCCATCCTTACATCCTTCTCCATACAGCAAGAATAAGAGGCTCATTTTGCCTTTGGGGCAACACAGCATCTATTGCACTCATCTGAGAGTGCTTAGGAATTTATTGGATCTTGTTGCCAGAATATCTGACGTTCACAAACTGCCCAATCAATGGCAAATCTATCAAAAGTTAGATCATAATGAGGGATTTGGGGCAGATCCAAGAAGACTGTTATGAACTCTATTATTTGCTTATGTATGCTTTTGTTTTCAGATTAGTGGAAACAAGGTGATCTGGTGACCAGCCTGGTCTTGCTCTAGAATTTTGGGAGTTTGACCCCCTCCTCCCCGAAAGGCAAAAATACTACAAATGGGTGACAATTTAAAGGAAAATCGCTAATTTGATCCCTGAGAGTCATGGATTCGCTGTCTAACACGTCACTCCAAAATCTCCCATAGGTGTTCAACGGGGTTGAGATTTTGTGATTGTGAAGGCCATAGCATATGATTTTCATTTTCATCCTCGTTAATCCATTCAGTTAGTCCTCATACCCTGTGGACGGGTCAGGGTCGTCCTGGAAGAGACCACGCCCATCAGGGCAGACACGTGATTAGTCAGAATAACTTTGTATTGATTTCCAGTGACGCTTCCCTCTAAGTGGACCCAAACCATGCCAGCAAAAGAGCATAACAGAGACATGGTTTTTCCTTTCATCTCTCACCCATCTGTATTCTGTTATATGACTTGATTTCTGCTGTAAGTATGTCAACATGACTGACAGCTCCTGTTCTCTATAGCTGCTAAACCCCTGTTGGAGAGCAAGTGTAAGGCTGCAGGCTGCCACCTGACACCGTGTTGCCCCATTTGCGGACTGAAATTCCCCACCACAGCCTGCTGGACCCCGGAATAGAACTCATTAGCACGTTTGGTAAGTACAAATGAGACGACTGTCTTCTGATGGCCTGTCTATCTTATGGATCAGCTTTCAAGGAGAGCGCCTTGTAAATGACTGAAAGGATCGGGCGGGGGAAGGAAGAAGGAAACTAATATTATAATGCTTTTCTCTCTGGTCCTGCCAGCATGCACACCTCCCTGGGTCTCAAAATGGAGGACCAGTGAAGTGGGCTTGATGATAGAGGTGGCCTCTTTCGTCCACATACTGGGTGCACAAACATGGTGTGTTAAGTATGTGTGTAGGCAATAAAATACTCAGCACATGTACAGTTTGCACCTTCCTATCATCCCTGAGGTAAAGTGGTGTACCTGGGTATACCTTGCAGACACACGCACACGATACACACTGCTATCTGAACGTTCCCACATGGAAACTTCTGTTGACTCAATCAACACACACATGACCCTCACCTTTCTCCACTTTTTGCCAGGGCAGCTGGTGGTCACTGGCATCCAGGTCTGGTAACTCAAAAGAGGTTGAAGAAATCTAGACACAAACCGCTCTGATTCACAGACAATCCCAGAATAGCAGCGGCCTTCTCGCTCAATTTGCAGCAGCAGGATGAGCCAGCAGTGGAATTTAAACAGCGGCCGTCCATAAACCAAGAGGCAAAGAAAAGACTTCCTTGTGTGAGGCTGGACGAGACAGCTGTGCAAGTCCCCGCCTTAACATGTGCCGAATGGAAACTCTATAAAGCCGTCACTCTGGCTTTTTAATAAAAGGCCTAGATTCTTTTTAATATCCTTCAAAATGAAAGGTAATGTATTTATGAAATTCATGCCACGTTCCATGGACTGCAAACAATTTCCTTTGCTTGGCGGCACGCTTTAGCTAAGATTAAGGGAAAGGCTGGCGGACAGAAGCTGTCCTGGACCCCAGGGCCATCTCCTGCCTCTAATGTCCTCCCCATCTTTACCTGCATCACGCCAATTCCAGAGTTTATTAAAAAAAAGTCGTCTTGATGCTCTCCGAGGCTGCTGTTACCATACCTCGTTCCAGGCATGGAGAGCAAAGGGGTCAGCTATAATATCCTGTTTCTTGGAAGGTTTACCTTGCATTTTAACAAGTGTGTAAGAAGACGACATTCCAGACATAGGTCCGGTCTACATGTCCCAACAGGGGCCAGGAGAGGGGATCGCTAGCTTGGAGGAGCTCATCCCACCCTTCCTACAGGCTCCTCCATGCCGGTATTTACCACATGTGTGTGTTATATGCTCCATACAGACATATGGCCTCCATCTTTTACAAACACACACACACACATTAACACAGTCGGAACACTGGCTGCTTCCCTGCTGAGGGTTGACATGTTCCAGTCTGGCCAAAAAAGAAGAATAAGCACTGTTTAAAATGGCTCCTTTCTCCCCTGTGTTGACACATCCTGTCTTCTATCCAACGGCTTGGTTAGGCTCCAGAAACAAGCACACATTCAATATTTGTCCCAGCAATACCACCAAAAAAAGGTGTTTCCAGTATTTATGCTTCGATGGGCAAGATGTCTGTGTTTACAGACTGACTGTGTTATTAAGTTAGTGACACAGGAAATGCGTCCCTCTTACCAGAAAAGGTGCCGTACTACAAATTAGATTTGGTTCAATTTAAGCGTCCAGTGCATCCTTTGGCCCATTCCTTATCTCCTGAATTATAGGACTATGGTGGGACTTGTTAAGTCACCCACAACCACATAAACAGTGGAAGTGTTTTAAAGTTGCAGTCTGCACATTTGTGGTCTCCCGCTAGGGATGTAACCGAATACAAATAAATTATTTGGACTGAACAGATGTGTTCCAAATGAATTCAAATACAGATATGCATACAGATACTCTCTCTCTCTCTCTCTAAATATATATATATATATATATATTTATTAAATGCTTGTCAGGCCATCTGTTTGAGACTAGATCCCATTGGACACAGTATGCAAGAAGCTTCCAGGACCAAGACCATGCACGTTAAGGGTTATGGTGGTTTCAATTAGTATGTTTATATTTTGGGAAACAGAAACAACTAAATTAATGAGAAGATATCACTGGAAGGTACAAACAAAACTTCCAGTTTAGGCCACTTCTGATTTAAATCCCAATACAGATACAGGTAATTGGAGCACATGTGCCAAGTGGCGCAGTGTTACACCCCTAGTGCCCACATCCTGAGAAAGCGGCATTGAGGGCAGAGTAGACCTTTACCTCATAAAGGTATTTCCTTGACCCACTGATCATTTCCTTGAGCTTGCCATGTGTGACTCAGAAAGCTTTACATCAACAGCAAATGCACATTGTGAGCCCAGCAGCACATTCATCTCCTCAAATACACACTCTTCTTAACTGCCTAAGCGCCTTTTATTCCCACCTAACACATCCTTTTTTATCTTTCTCTTGTGTGAGCTCGTTCTACAGCATTCAAGAAAATAACCTGAATCCATTAACTCCTGTGATATGAGAGACCCCAATGTGTCAAACGACGATGGGCCCTGGTGAACAACACTTACAGAAGAACTTCTATCATCTGCCGCTGAAGTGTCACTAATCACACATCACACGAATATGAGCGTATTTGTAAGGGTTACACTATGTCAATATACGGCACATGGGGAATTTTCCACCGCACATTCAAAAACAAGAACATGCCCAAACAGGAACTGACTAAACCACTAAATTGAGGGAAAACTGGAATGGTCATAGTGACGACATTAAAAGCGACTGCACCAATGCCACGTTCACACCAGGTCAACATGTCTCATCTTGGTTAATCAGCTTGTTGACAAAATTTAACAATTTTTAATCAACAAGCATTTTCGTTGGTAATTTACAACAAGAAAATAAGGGTTTATGGTGTAAAAAATTATAGTTTGTGCTTGTTTGGTTTTTCATTCATTCATGTTCATTAAGTGCTTTATCCTAGTCAGAGTCATAATGGATCCAGAGAGTATCGTGGGAACACTGCGTGTGAAGTGGGAATACACCACTGACGGGACACCAGTCAACTGCAAGTTGTATGCGTTTCAAGAAATAAAATAAAACAGCAAAATGCATTTGAAGATGTCTCTTTTTAATCTGGCATTTAATTTAAAGTAGTATTTATAGTTAAATTCTCTTTATTTATTTATTTAAGTAATTTTGACATTAGTTGACTTGTTTTATTTTTATTGTATTTCCTTTATTATATTTTTAAATATATTTTATTTTATTCCATATATAGCACTTTCAACTACCATATGCACAAAAAGTTTGTTTATATTATTATTATTATTATTATTATTAATAATAATAATAATAAAAATAATAACAACAACAACAACAACAACAACATTTGTTGTTGCATGCTGTGTTGCACCAATCTTGAAGAAAACAGTGCAAGGAGAACCTTTGGTTTTGGACCAGTGGCAAACAGAAAAGGCACACTGCAGTGGAAAAATGCCTGTGGTGTGTGAGACTGCACAAGATATCTGCTCTCCTCTGGTCTCAGTGGTCAGTGAAAGAGGTTGTGGAAGACAGACATGGGCTAAGCGGGAGGTCAGCATGCTTACGCAGCACATATTCCGAGCAGAGGCAGGAATTAAAACAATGGCTGCTTTTTATTCTTGAATGCCTCTAATAGGAGGAGATACATCGCTGATCCTCCAACACTCTGTGGGTGCTAAACAAGGTCAAAGACGTGACACCCAAATTCCCCTCAAAACACCTGCACTTTAACCCTCAGATTATCCACTTACTGATACTGTGTGTGTGTGCTTGTGTATGTGTGTGTGTATCCTGAGCAAGATATGGTTGCAAGTTGGTTATTATTTAGAAAAAAAGCAGAGCAAGGCAGAAAATATGGATCAAAACTGAAAACAATGTAATCAATGTTTCCACAATCGATTGCTGTCATCAGCGAGCATCTGCTATGACACATTTTCTCCGAATTAGAGGTATGGATCTTTTTTTTTTTTTTTTAAATGATCTTCACTGGTGGTGCTAACAAATGACCAGAAAATGAGATCTGACAGTTGCAGAGGTGGTTCACGAAGAGCCACGCTAGCCCTCCCCGATGGGTGGCCGGCAAGCCTTAATGCAGGGCTTTTTACAGCTCTGGAGATGGTGGTTAAGGTGCATTAATGTGTGCTGCCGGGATTCTCAATTCTTTCTGTACTAATTGTTTTATAAAGAATGCTGGGGGTTGAGAGGTGCCACTGCTCACCCTGAGTCTGTCGTACCTCTTCACAGAGCTCATTTGAGTTCACGTAGAGTCTGATAAAACTAATCAAGAGAGTGGAATGGCTATTTAAAACACACATGAACAAAGGCAAAACTGGCAAACAATATAGATATGACACTGCACATGCCTCCCCGCCTCTTTTCTGGGACAAAACGTCCTGAGATTGCATAGCTCGGCTATGTTGTAATTTGAAGCTCTGATGCAGGTTAGTGGGGGGGGGGGGGGGGGGGGGCCCCGGGAGCAGAGGGGCGCGGGGGGGGGGGGGGGGGGGGAGCACGGAGGACACACAGACAGAGCAAAGACAAAAAGACGACACAAAGAAGACA
>CM075013.1:2475295-2493257 GCA_037576675.1 Pangasius sanitwongsei | reverse complement strand
CCCCCCCCCCCCCCCCCCCCCCCCCCCCCCCCCCCCCCCCCCCCCCCCCCCCCCCCCCCCCCCCCCCCCCCCGGGAGAAGTGGTGCAGCGGCTAGCACCAACTAAGCTGCGGCAGCCAGGGGAGTAGCCAGGGGAGTTCCTGCCTATTTGACCCAGAAATCCAAGGCCAGCTTTGTTTTAACAAGTCAGGAAAGCTTCCACCACTTTTGCAACTGGCCCATTACCACAAGAAAGAGTTCAGTGCCTCAGAAAAGCTAGCAGGGAGGAAATTAAATGTTACACCAGGAGAGAATGGTTCAGGGGGATTCATGTTTGGAGGGGGATAAGAACTAAGGGTGGAACAAGTCATTAGGTATGAATGTTCATCAAAATAACTCAATAAACATCTCAAAATGAGGAACAGGGGGTCCTAAGGCAAGCTAAGAAGGCAGGAATTCTTTATTACACACTTCGTTTCATTTAACGGACCTCTAAAAATATATATGAGAGGTGTGGGAAGGGGAGAAAAGTAAGCTCAAAGCCAGGCCAAGTGGAGCAAAACATTTGCCCTATGCTCTTTTAAAGGGATCTGGCTGGCTGTACTGAGGAGCTATGGGCACGGACCCAGGCTGTTCCTGGCACTTAGCGAAAGAGAAAGAGAGCTGGCCTAGTCGGTGGGAGCCAGAGCCTGATCCTGCATCTGTAGGGCAATCAATCAGGCCTTCAGCATTCACACTGCAGCCGGCAAGACTTGGTAAACACCATGTCACAGGCTATTAACAGAGCAGTTCCTCTGGAAGGGCCAAGCAGCACTGACTGGCTGCTGTAAGCCATGACCATGATGTCAGTTAGGTATCAACTCTCACTCTCTTTCACTGTCTCTCGCTCTCTCTGTTTCATGCATGCCTGAAACAACAGCATCCCTTTGAGCTTTTCCTGGTTGATTTGCACTCACCTTGTCCTTCATCTGAAGCTCCCACAGACAGAATGCAAGTCTAGACACAAAGGTTTTAATTACCTACGTTACAGTATAGTTGACAGAAAGTTCAGATTTGATAATACCAGAGGATAAAGAGAAGGGTAGTAATTAAACACATCAAAAGCTCGTGGCTAATCGGCACAACTGGCAATTTCTAAATGACATGGGCATTGCTCATCATGTTAATACTGGGACTAGTCTAACATTTTATTTCACACAGGAGTGGAAAAAGTACTGAGAAATTATACTTAAGTGAAAGTTTAGATAATGCGTCAAAATCGTACTCAGGTAAAAGTGGAAGCCAAAAATTCTTCACTCAGATCAAAGTCAAAATGTTGCTACTTTTTAAAATGTACTCAAATATTCAAAAATAAATATTTAATTGATGAAATAAAGCAGGTCACTATTTAGTAGCTGATGGACCAGCACAATTCTTGACTGGACGTTTTAAAATAAAATAAATGCATTGTGTGGGATCCCATTCAATTGATGTATATTGTACAGTCATTAGGTGGATTAAATAAGCAGAAATTTGTAACAAGTAGGTCTGAATGAAAATGTAAGGAGTAAAAAGTTCTTTCAAAATGAAATTATGTAAGCATACAAGTACTCAGTTTCAAACATTGCAAAAAAAAAAAAAAAAAAAATCATGAGGTTTGCATTTTGGGTCATATACCAGATTGCACAGGTTTGGTGCAACATGGAGGAAAGATGGACGATTTGTGCATATGTGTGCACTGGTGTGTGTGTGTGTGTGTGGTGTTGCTCTGCCCACACAAACCCCACTGCAGGAGCCATTACCTAACCTCCAGCCAGCCTCACAAACAAGGGAATCCATTAATGTACATCAAAGGTTAGCCAAGAAAATATATAAATAATCAACCAAAAAAGCGTGAGAGAGAAAGAGAGAGAGAGCGAAAGAGAGAGACAGAGAGAGAGAGAGAGAGAGGGCGAACAAGTGCAAAAGAAAGAGAGGGCGGTGGGGGGGATCAGACTTGTTTGTGAACTCCACCATAACCCCCCCCCACCCATCCAATCTCCAAACTTACTAAATCCCCATCCCCCCATCCTTTTAACCTAAGTGGGCCTTCCTCTTGCCTTTGCATGTTCACTTGTCCACTGCACTGTAGTCATTAACATATTTGGAGTGCAGTGAGCAGAAAGCTTAATTGTCCTTAATTGCTTGGCTAAATATGTTCTCTAATGATTTGCCTCAGATCTGTGACTGCCTTTTGCGCAATTTCCCGGCCGCTGGCTTCATTATCCCTGCCTCCTCAGAACAAAGCGTCTTCAGAGGCCGACTTGCCCCTTTCCAACCAACCACCCCCTCCACCCCCTTTTACTCTCTCTCTCACTCTCTCTCTCTCTCTCTCCCTCTCTTTCTACTTTAGCACAGAAAGCGGCTGTACGCAGGCTGGCAAAAGGAAAAAAGGGGAGGTGGAAAGCACAATAGAGGCCCTTTGTCAGGGTGCTCGAGTCAGAGTGATTAGAAAACCAAATCTGTGCTGAGACAGAGTGTTAATTGACCGCAGCCCTGTCTTATTAATCACTGACTAATGCAAGGACCCCCGCTTTTAACCCCCGCCTTTTGTTTTTTTTGTCCCCACAGACGCCATCTTTGTGTATGCTTAATCGCCGGATAGATGTTCGATACTCGCAACGCGGACAGACTGTTCTTCAGGACATCTACGGAGTTTATCAGTGATTTGTATACCACTGTATACCATTGAGCTTGGCTTTTCTCTCAAAACAACAGACGACTGTCTGCTAAAGCACTAAATATTGTGGGAAAAAAATAATCGAAAAACTTTCAGCACTAAAGGGACTAAGTCGCCTGTCGAGCGAATGCACTGAACACAGGATGAGGATTTTTCCTTAGTCCTGACCTAGAAGTTCCAAGAAACAAACTGTCTTTTAATAAAAATCTGATCTTGCGATGTGTCCAAATACTACGTTCACACTGCAAGTGCTCAATTTTGGTTGACTTTTTGCTCAGTTGCTTCAGATTATCTTTTAAATGTGACCATGTTACATTCCTGGACAAAAGAACCACAATTACTATAATTACTATAAGAATATCACTTAAGCCATGTTTACACATATACAGATTTTTTTTTAATGTATACAAATATGTAAAAAATTCTGTGAATGCGATTGGAAATGTCAGATTGAGTGAGCTCATATGCGAAATAAGTATTAGGCTGCAATATTAGATTTTACATGCAGTGTGAAAGTATTTTCAGAAACCCAAACAAACATATAACAAAAATCCTTCATTTTAGTGTCCTACCACTAATAGCTTCGATTGGAGTTGAAGATGTGCATGTGTGTGTAACTGAACGTTACTTGCTCCTACCAATATCAGCGGAGGGACACTTGCGGATGGTGAAGATGGTGCTCAGGTCCTCCTCCTCCTCCGGCAGTCCTTTCTGCAGGCGCTGCAGTTTACGCAGGCTCTCGCTGCGCTGGTGCTTCATGGAGCGCACGTGCTGGATGAGGTTGAGCTTGGCCTTGGTGGAGTAGTTACACAAGACGCAGTGGTAGTAGCAGGCCTCGCCCTCCACTGCACTCTCATGCTGCTGCAGGTGCTGCACAGAGAGATTAAGGTGAGAGAGAAAGAATGATGTTAGTACTGCGTTCTCACTTTCTCTCCCGTCAGATTTAGGATGAACAAATGAATGATAAATCAGGCGTGTTGTTTAACACCAGAACCTTCAGCAATGTCTCCTCTGGACACAGGAACTAATAAGACAACCAGAGCAGCAGGGACACCCTGTCTGTGTCATCATACGCTGGGGATTCGATAGAGTGAGGCATGTTAGGCTCTCCCCACAGAGGACTAGCGTGAAGACACTGAGAGAAAAAAGGAAGCATTGATCTCCTTCACTCAGGAGAAGACTCTCGTCTCTGAAAAGGAAACCTCCAAACATCTGCCTGTTTCACGCATGGGATGCTAAATATTGATCTCGCTTATAGAGAGAGATACAAAACCACACTCCAAAAGCATCTAGAACATTCCTTGATGGGGAGAAGGATGGAAAGGAGGAGGGGGATGTGTGTGTGCACACACGTGTGTGTGTGTGTATAAGAGAATAAAAGATGACCGACAATCCACAAAGCCACAACAAGCCTGACCACATCACATACCCTACAGTGACACAACACTTCCTTCTGCCGCTCCCACACCCGATCATCGAGCACACTAGCCTCAATCAATGAGATAAGGCTGAGAGTGGATAACATGGCTTTACAGCTACATGTGTCTGACCACAGCTCTCACACTACCTCATCAGCATCCCGGGATGTTGCCTGAAAAGGTACCTCGCTCATGCATACTATTACCCCTCGCTATGGCTGTTTCAAACGCCAAAGCCTATCGACGGGTTTCTGTGGCTACAATCAATGTCAATCTCATGTAATTCTTTCTCTTCCCTTAATCTTCATGGTCATCGTCTCTCTAGCCAGATTTCATGTTTATAGACATGAGCAAAAAAAAAAAAAAACATTTCTCCACAGCTGGGGAATCGAGTCCAATAATATACCCAACTCCAAAAAAAAAAAATCTCTTGCTGTCTGTCATTAATGTTTCATCAAGATCTGCCGGCTGTATTATTAAAAATAAATTTTCCTTATGCGCAAGGTGGTTTCCATTTCATCTTTTTAAAAATGCGAGGTGGATTTGGAGGGTCTCTCTAAGCCTGGGTAAACAGAAACAGGCAACGAGAGCCAGATCAATGATTCACCTTCGTTTTCTGGATCTATTTACCAAAGATTTGGGACATGCTGGCTTATTGGTTAAGGCTTCTGGGTACTGATCGCTAATGGTGTGAGTTCAAATCCCAGCACTGCTCAGCTGCCAGATGAGGTAAATAAGAAGATTTAAATTTGTAATATTTGTAAGTCATGAGGACGCAGCAGAATCACACCACACAGGTGACAACAAACTTTTATTGTTAGTTCTCTTGGAAAGAGAAGCTCTTAATCCCCCAAACCTAACAAAGGTCGAGCAAAACAAATTGGTTCATTAAGATGAGGCTGAGCTGAGTGCAGAATTGAATGCATTTTTTTCCAGCAAACTGCCAGAGAAGAAACATTAGATTTTGTAACCCAATTAATGACACATGAGGTGTTGACAGCAGAGAGAGCAGGGAAAAATATTAAAATATTATGTTCCCTAAAATGTGCTCACTCATCCTGTGGTAATATTTAATTTTCTGGTAATATCCTAATATCGCCATAAGGGTTTTTCTGGGCAATTGTATTCCATTGGCTCAGGTATCGTATGTCTCAATTGTACACCTAAGCTGTACATTAGGGCCACAGCTTCCAGGAATGGGCTTTTGTTTTTTTCTGTGTGCCCCACAGCTTCATGTAATGGAGTTATTAGGTGATTGTAAAAGGCTTTGCACACTCGCTCCCTCTCTTTCTCTCTCTCTCTCAATTGCGTTCTCTCTTCCTCTCTTGCTTTCTTCCTCTCCTTCCTTCATGTTTGAAGTGGAAGAATGATGTCATTGAGTAGGTGCTACTAGATGTTCGTGTTTTTTTTCTCTGACTTGAATTTCTCATCTTTCCCTAATCGTGTGTACTAAGCACAAACTGAAAAAAGGACCAATCATCAGACCAACAGAACAAATTTATTCGTAAATTGTCTGCGTGAGCATTTATGCCAAAAAAAATGTGGGGTTCATGAAAGTCCGTGTAGTTCGGAAAACCATTCACTCCTCAAATTACGTATAAGGAAACGCACTAATGTGAATGGCTCCAAATTGTATAACTGTCACTAAGTTACTGCGGTTTTATATACGGATTATTCTGTCAAGTGTAAATCATTTCTTTGTTTCAATTACACCCACCAATTTAATTTAAAATAAATTGTAAAATTTATGTCATTTCATATTAATGACCTGAAAGAAAGCAATCCAAAACAAATCCATGAATAAAGACAAACAAGGCAAGACATTTGATTAGGACAAAAATAATGGCACCCTAGAAAAGGACAAAAGGTTAGTGTGCTTCTATAGTTGCCAATGTGCTGCAATGGCTCAGCTGAATTACTGGAAGATTTAGCGCACACCACACTTAGGAGGTGCTCTTTCACTGTTTAGTCATCATTTTGTCTCTGCGAGCATTGCCTTTTATGGAGTTTTGTGGGCGTCCCTAAATGTAAATCAGCGGTGCTGTGAACACACTTGGTTTACAGCTGATTCGTATTTATCAACTTACACATGTGCTTATGCAGAAAATCAGCAACATTTGTCTGAATCTGGTCGACATTTTTAGCTCAGGTTGGCCTACAAAAACTTTTACACACAAGTTTAATAAGATTGATAAATGAGGATCACTGATTCTCACCCACACACAAGGCAAGAACAAATAAACGCAAAAAAATAAGCAAAAGCAAAACAGATGACACTGAAACAGAACTTCAAAGCTGGCTTCGAGGGCGTTGAAGAAAAGGCTACGAGTTTTATAGCTCCCACAAAAGGGCATGATTTACAAAGGGGGTGAACCTGAGCTTGCCTGGCCCAGAAACAAGCCATATATCACAGCAATCCCCAGCCCCCTGCCTGCTCCAAACCACCAACACCACCAATTTCTGATTTGCAGCAAATTTGGGACAAGGAACTCACTAGACACCAGCATGAAGAGAATGACAGGACAGGAAAGCATGAAGAAGAATCAAATGCCTCATCATTACCTCTATTATCACAGAGATCAGTATGGTAGATTCACCATAGTGTTCCCATAAGACATCAGATGCCTTAATAGTGCTCATTATACACATCCCTAGAGTGAGGAGCTCTCTATTTTCCTTCAACACACACACAAACACACACAAACTTCACACTGCATTTCATCTAAAGCTATCCACATGAATGACCTCTGGAGATGTTATCTCCTTGTAATCTTCCATCCTACCCTAAACACACAGACACACACCGAGACACACACACACACACACACAATAAGTGAACCACAATAATGCAGGATAGAGATGGTCTCAGTGTGTGTGTGTGTGTGTGTGTGTCTGTTTCCTATGATCCTGAAATGAAACTCGGTGCTGATAAATCACCTCCAACTGGAGTGCAGGAATTCAGCAACTTAATGAAAAAGTCATGTTTGGAGAGCAGAGATCGTGGGGTGGAGGTGGTGGTGGTGAACAGGGTGCTGCTGAGGATCCTCCCCTCGATCAAGACCCCTTAGCAACCAATTTTTTTTTTTTGAAAATAAAATATTCCTCACTTTAGCCAATTCAAAGATAAATCAACAAAGAAAGGCTAAATAGCATGTTAGATTTGTTAGTTTTTTATTCGATGTTGTATCAGTTATTAACAATGTAAGGCATTTCATGTTACTATTTCATCTTAATGGTTTTTTAATCCTTATATTCCTTATTTCCTACATATGTCCTACAAACGATTGCTAGCTATTTATGCTAGTTACTGAATATACATTGCACTCCTGTTACAAGTGTGTTTGTTGTCTGCTTTGAAGCTTCTTTTCGTCACCTAATTGAAAAACCTTTGGCTTTAATTGATAGGTGACACAATTTGCGTCACAGTAACTGTAAATATTCTGCATAAAATTAAAAAAAAAAAAAATAAAGCAATTCTGAGGGAAATGCATCCATAACTGATTCTAACATACTAAAAGAAACTGTGCAAAGCTTTACACCACCCTATTACCCTGGCTATTCTTCCACTTTCAAAGCGCACACACAGAAAGCAAAATGTGAGACACACACTACCGGGGGATGAATCAAGCTTCCGTTTTCGTGTAGGTAAGCCGTGGGCGCCACCTCATCCACTTCACTGCAACTCAACCCTGGCTCCACGTGCATTATCTGCAGGTATCAGTTTCCACACCTACCTGCTGCTGTGCACCGATCTACATTAGCATCCACTTTAATGGGCTGTAAAAAATTTCACCTTTCACACCAAGAGGCGCTTCGGCTTCTGGAGAGCGCTTCAAGTGCAGCACGGAGGCACAGCGCACTTACTGCGGAAATGTCCAGCTGAAGAAATCCCTACAGCAAAACGCAAGCAGTACTGACCGCATGTGTGCTGTGTGATGGGAACACCAGCCGCATTACGTGCGCATGCTTTTGGATCCTACGTCAATTTCCACTGGCGGTGCTGTTAATATAAAATTAATGCATGAAAACAGATGACTATCTAGTGGCCAAAGTGGCTAAATAGCTATCAATTTCTCCCAGAGCTGCCCAATTCCCACTGAGCTGGAGACAGAGAGTGTCTGGGATGTGTATTGCTTTGTAATTAGCCCAATGATTCTCTGCACTAAGTGGTGAAGCCGGGTACTTTCCACAAACACACACACACACACACACAGACATAGTCCTGTCCTATTCTATTCTATCCCTTACTATATATTTACTTTGTCTGGTGCTAGGCTGAATGATGACAAGTCCAGGGAAAAACAATGAATCGTAACCATTAGCCAACAACCTGCTAACAATTAGTAGAAACCATGGCCATATATCCTGTGATATCACAGTTCCTGCAGCCACAATGGTGTTTAAAGATCCTCATTGGTGCCACATATTTTGATTTTGATGGATATCGTCAAGCAAAGGACCTTTTGTTATGACCTGGTGATGTCATGGCTGAAATATTAGCCCATGAGGTACTTTGAGACAAAAGGACTCAAATAATAGGCAGTAATTTGAATAATAAGCAGCTCGCAGTGTCAAATCTCAGCATATGTGTGTATACTGTATGAGTGGGTGAGACAGAGAGTGAATGTTCACCACCTTCTCTTTCTGTTTTGTTACTCTTCCTCTCCAGCAAGAGCAGAAGCCGTGACCACAGTAGTTTGCGCTGGATGCCAAATGCTGCGGCTGGTTCAAATTAGCCACTGCGAGCGGCGACATGCCCAGACGTGGTGCTGTGGCTGGGGGGGGAACAGCCCCCAAGCTACATACCTACTGCTTCCCCACCTCCCTTCCCTTCCATAAACCCTCCATTTCCCCTGGCCCTTCTCTGAGCTCAAGCCCTTCACATCATGTGATCAAGTAACAGTGTCTCTCTAGGTCATAGCAGCCCTTGTTTGCCTGTGAGTAAAATGTCTATGTGATCTTTATGATTCATTCTGGTTCCTTAGAAGTTCTGTGTCATAGATTAAAGTTTCGGATCGGGTGCGTATAGGTGACTGTCCATAATCGTACGCATACAAGGTGAGAGAGAAAAAAAAACAAAACAAAAACAAAAACAGAGACACCGTGAAAACAGTCTGTCCTTCTCCCTTGTAGTAGCCTGTATCACTCTACCTCACTTTAGCACTAAATAAAACAATAATTATTGAATTCCTTTGGAATAAATAGGCTGCTAGAAGGTAAACAATAGGAACATAATTGCAGAGAGAAGGCAATCAATGCCAGCAGTCATTTGGCCTGTGTTCATTATGTACGGGGTCGTTTGTGTGCATTTCTCTGGGTGTCATGAGTAACAGGTTTTGCAGTGATGGGGAGGGCGTAGTGACAAGAAGTTAAATAATACCTTCTCACATACACCAGCGCAAAACAAGGGCCAGGTAATCCTTCCTCCGATAATGCCTCCATGTTCTCCAACAATAACTCTAGACCAGCTGATCAATGCGTCCACATATGGGAGGGAGATAAAGAGGATTTATGGGGGTGGGGGGTTGTGGGGGCTAACAATGATGCACCCCGTAAATGCACCCTCACCCCTTATTCATTAGGTGCATTTGAATAAGCATGGGCACACAATCATAATGCGAGGAACTATCACAACCATCTCTTCTTTAATGAGCAGAACCTCCACTTACACCAGGTGATTTTGACAGCAGACAGGAAATGATGTCAAGTGTAGAAAAGAGGAGGAAAGAAAACAAATTGCTAGAAGTCACTCTGAGCAACTAATTAACAGATTAGCCTCATGGTGGTTATATGAATGTAGGCCCGCAGCGCCGAAGCCCCGTAGTTCAATAACTCTGCCTGCAGGAGGCGACAGCTGTGCTGAGGCATCAGACGCCGCAGACGCAGCTGTTCTAACCATCCGCAGACATCTGCAGCCGTCCCGTGCCATCTGGAAGTTTAAGAGGGCAGTTCAGGACCTGTTTCCCCCTCCACTTTTCCTCCCTCGACTTCTGCGGCCTCCGACTGCAACCCTTCCAAGTCAGATTGAGACACTGGGGGTAATTAATGGGACAGCAAAGGAATGTAGTGTACACTGCAGTGTGCACTGCAGACAGGAGACAGACATGATCAATCGAGAGTCGGTTGGATACCCGCAGAGTGTTTAATAGCGTTTTATATTTGTCTGAGTAAATGCCGGGCATTAAGGAGATGCCTTTCTGAAGCAGTCCCATCACAGGAGCAGCTGCCGACAGATGTCTCAGTGGTTTAAGGAGAACACAGCGACCTTGTCACATCAGCTGAAGTTTTGATTAAACAATGCGTTATGTTATGGCTGTGACAAGCAGCTTATCACAAAAGAACTAAAACTCTCATGGAGATTTGACGTAAGACTTAGAGTCGTAAAGGCCAAGTTCAGGCCATGTGAGAGTTTTTTCGAGATGTTAGTGAAAAGAAACATGTACAATAGTCCCATACATGTACTCATCTCAGTTTTGTACTATCAACCAAAAAAACAAAAGCACAAACGTGCAACAGGTTGATGTTTGATTTTAACAAATGAACAATGTCAGATATTACTCATAATTAATCACTTGGCGGTGTGACAACTGCAGCTTGGCATTGTGGGACCAAAAGGGGGTTGGGAATGCCACAGGGAAAGGGGATGAGAGAGACTGAAGAGCGTATGGTAGCTGGGAGAGAGGGGGCTCCAAGACAAACTGCACTTTGATGATGATTAATACGGCCAGGGAAAATTAAATTCAGCAAGGGAACATTACCAAAAATGTCATTAGTCTCTGACAACAAACATCCCACTCTCTCGCTGCACTCCTCATGGGAACTGCTTTTGTGACGAAACACATGACATCTGCTCCGGAGGACACAAACCTGCACGCCGAGTCAGCAAAGCAGAACGATCAGGGCTGATAAATCCTAGGTGAAGAGTTAGTGCCTGGTAAAACGACCCCACATCTGGTTGTGTTTTGTTTTTACCTCTCCTCATGCTCAGTCAGGATCTCGCATAAAAAGGAAGAAGAGGCCTCTCAATATCGGCTAAGTTGAGTGTGTATTATCTAGCTTTCACCTCTGGCGTTCCCCTGTTTGGCTGCGTAAATATTTCATTACCACATAATTGGTTGCTGCTTCAGGCTAGGCAATGAGGCGGGTGATCTAGCAATGTTCTGAGGATTCTGTTCCTCCTTGTTCTTCTTTTCTATATAAAATTCACAAAGCCTGAACTAAACTTGAAATGCGTCATGTATCTGATGAGGAAGCTTTCGAGTTGCCAGGCCTGGCCCCCTCTCCTCCTGTCTTCCTAACGAGAAACCAGAAGCACGATTCTGCGCCATCGTAAATATTTAAGCTGGGCTTAAACCAGCCCACCTTTTATTAGTTTCGCTGTGCCAACAGAAGAGCAACAGGGCCCTGGAGTGCACCGCTTGTTAACATGTAGATTAGTGAAGTGGCGGTGAGGTGGGGGCGGACATGCTGCCAGGATAAAATGAGCGCATTTGCATGTTCGCATGTTAAACATGTTGGGGTTTTAGAGACAGCCGGTTTCCACTTCTAAAAATAATATAGCAAAGACACTAATATACAGCCATAACACGAAAGCATCAGCACCCCGATTATACCACAGTGCTGTTGAATTTGTGACTCTGATTGGTCAAGTGTTAATTTTTCATAACAGCACAACAATGCGTGCTGTAATTCCAATCACAAGTTCATAGTAATGCACTCGTTGTAATATGTTATTAAAAATGTGTAATCATTGAGATGGTGAAATTTTGTGTTAGGAGATGTTTATTTAACATTATTGAAGGAGTTCCCAGTGTAGGTTTTCTGTAATTATTTCCACTTTGTGATTTCTCTGTGACATCAGAGGAGGGAGAGTGAGTATATTGGTAGGAGAATGTTGGACATGGAGCTGGCAGGCAGGAGGCAAAGAGGAAGGCCAAAGAGGAGGTAATATGGAGGTAATAAATGAGGATATGAAGCTAGTGGGTGCAAGTGTTGAAGATGCAGAAGATAGGGATAGGTGGAGAGTGATGATTCGCTGTGGCGACCCCTGAAGGGAAAAGCCGAAAGAAGAAGAAGAAGATTACAGAGCTGTGTTCCTATGTCTTATTAACGTGAAAAGAGACAAAAAACGAAAGGCTGTTGAGAAAATGACTGTTTATAGCTGCTACAAATTAAATGATAACAGGAACTAACTTGTTTCATGGAGGTTCCACAACATTGTAACTATAAATGTAACTATAACAGGATAAGTATGATGTGTTAAATTCTTTAAAAAATAAAAATGTGATGACTTCTAACAGCACACATGTTTTGTTTCTTACAAAAAACTTATTATACAATAAAAAATTAAGATTTAGCCTAAAACACAAGAAGCCAAGATTTATGTTTTTGAAGGAAGAGTGGATTCAGTATTCAAAAGCAGAAAAAACTTGCCCTGAAGGCTTGCCTGTTTTGCCCTTCAGCAAGACTTGAATTTGAAATGGGTTCTTTTTTTCAAGCTCTGGTCTCTATCCTATGCCCAGTGGAGCCTGTGCACTTGTGTTGAAAAGTGGATCTCTCTGGGCAAAGCTCACCCCTCTGACTCCTAATCGTGCTCCATGCTCCCTCACCTCCCGGCCTGCACGGAGTCCGCAAACACACGCTGCTTTATAGAATCATTCAGCACCGCCTGCTCATTAGTCGGTTAAAAAAACAGTACTTTGCTTTCCATAAAAAAAAGAAACAAAGTGCTCATTGATCAGCAAGATCGATGGCGGATCAATAACCTAAACCCTCATCATTCCAAGTGCGGCATAATTACAGCTGAGATATGGTCGTCATCACAAAAATCAAACACGGCACAGGCTAATTGGAGGCAGATCCATTACTTTAGTCACGGCATGCACAAAAAAAGCTTTCCAGGCCCCTTTGAAAGAACGTACTCTGCTAGCTGAGCTTCCTAAAATAACCGGCTCACACCATTAGTCGCCGTGTCATCGTGGAGGTCGTGGTGCTGGGTCCCATTTGAGGACATTTAATACTTTGCACATCAACATCAGCTTGAAAAGCAAAGCTTTGTGTCTTTTTTAATGTAAATTACACATGCTGCTTATTAGATTGCATTAAGCCACATTTTTACAGGACAACGTGTGATATTAATTTATTAAAACATATAGTGATAGAAAGAAAGAGTCCATGGCATACCCCAAAGTGGCATCAACACCTTTCATCAGCGTTCATACTCAGCCTTGTCTGCTTTCCAGCAGTATCATGCTAAAGACAGAAAGGAAATTTCACTGTCTGAGTATGTATTTGAAGGAAGAATAACATATTTAAATGTTTTTTTCTGTTCTTTTTAGGTTCTTGGGCATATATGGCACTATGTAGTGTTTACACAGGCATAATGTTACATCTTATGTAGTGAGTATACTGTATATTATATACTGAAGTGTAAGACTTTTGGGATTTAGACTTATAGCAGGCTGGAGGCTTAAATAAAAAAAAATTCCTGCATGAACATTTGAAATTCCCAGACTGCCTAAAATCCACCAAATATCAGCAAAAAAGAAAACACTTATCTGACTAAAAAATAAAAAATGAATCTAAAACATTTAAGTTCAGAATATTATGATATTGTATCTGCATTGATTTTCTTTACTTAACAAAGCAACACATTTACACTTTCCGTGATTTATGCAATCTTTTTTCCCTTCTTCCCTAGCTAGCTAGTCTGGATGAGGGCAACCTCGGAGCCAGTGCGTTGCTGACTGACTAAGGCTTAAAAAAAAAAAGAAGGTTATTTACCAAAGTGAAATATATAATTATTGATGTAGCAAAGCTTTATGTATGGAGATGCTTATTTTTGGAACATTTATGGAAGGAGTCTCCAGTGTCAGTGCTTTGGAACAGTACGTTTTTCACCACAGGAAAGTCTTCAGGACAGCAGTGTTTATGCCTCGCGTTCTCTCAGTAACATAACAAACTGTGTTTTTTTGTCTTATTATTTTCAAGAGAGAGGGGAAAAAAACAGGCTGGTGAGACTGTTTACAGCTGCTTTAACATAAGCGATTACAAGAGCTAACTTGTTTGACAGACGCTCCACAGCTATAAACAGCTAAAAAGTACATCGTGTCAGTCATTAATACATTTTAAAAATCAAATCTTTGGCAAATTGCTGTGGTTTAAGAGGTATATAACAGCATCACACCACCTCGTTGTGGATTATTATCCTATAACAAGTGTTTTATTCCTTACATAATATAGTGCTATTGTTAATGTTTGTTCTGTCTGCGGTATACAGGTTTGGGCCAATTAATATTTGAACACATTCATATTCTAAACCTTTTTCTTAGAATTCTAAACCAAGTTACATTTTACTGATCTGAATGCAGTTTGACAACCCTAGGAAATGCACAGAGCGGAAAGTGTAAGAATAAGTAGAATGTGCCGAAAAGCACATAATTGGGCCAGTGTGTGCTTCTAGCACTCCTCAGTCAGCTCAGAGTTCTGTGGGAGGCTAAAGGTTTGGCACAGAAACCACAGGATGAGTATGTAAGGCTGTAACCAGCTCTTGCTTTCCTCTCTCCTGCATTTTCGTCTTGCCCTCTCTCTCTCTCTCTCTCGCCCCTGAATTCTCCAAGTGCCGGGGGCGCCAAGCTTGTAAAAGTAACCACAGCTCTTTGAGAGCTGGATGTATTTACAAACGGAGGTATGTCGGAATCAAAGGAATTACCACATGACATAACACATTAACCAGACAGCAGATAGAGAATTTATAGAGTAGAGCTGGCAAGGGTGTTGCACCCAGGAACTACCGAGTACCATTGTTCGATCATGCAGAGCCGCAAGCAGGTTAAAACTCACTCACCTGAGAAGGAACTAAAGAGAAGAATCTAATGTCACCTCTAACACATTCTCAGTCGAGTCCCTACCACACTTCCTGTTGTCTCCACTTGTTCAGTCTCTGCTTGTTCCTTATCTTTTCAGCAAATCAAATGCCTGATCATGATCTCCCTGCCAATGCTGCAGCTTCTCTAAAGTACTCTTAAATGTTCTGCCTCATCCTGGTTTAAAGATCTAAAGCCAAAGCTCTCTTTTTTCCATTCTACTCCTCTCTTTCCCACTTCTGCCTCGACCCATTCCCTTTAGCTTTTATTTCACCCCATCAGCAGGGGACTAAAAATAAATGATAAATGGAACATGATATTTTAAAGCCTTATCTCTTATCTGTTCTTACAAGGGAATAATAGGGTAGTTAATCCTGCAGATCTCCCTCAAATTGATTAATCAGCACATGCAGACAATCAAATAAATGATTAATACTCTCCAGACCTGTGGTCGGACAGTTACCCCGAAAGCATCAGTAATAATTCAGTAACCCCTTGCCAGACCAAAGCTGTGGCTGCCTTGCTCTATGTCAGATCTCTGATGGGGAGGGTGGAGCTGGTGGCGCTTGGCTTTGAAGCGGGTGCATAACAAACTGATCTGCTCTTCTCTACCTGCCCAAGAGTCTCTCACCTGCTGACCCAACCAGACAGAAATCCTCTCACCTTGATACTTATGGCCAGAGGCAAATTACAAAAATTCACTTAGATTCAAGAGTGGTTGGGAAGCATATGTTTGGCTTCTGATGTCACCTCAGAGGGGTTCTTTTGTCAAAAAAATAATTAGTCACTATGTTATTGGTTCATTCATCTTTGGTGGATCTGGAGCCTATCCTGGAAGCGCTGGATATCCAGGATGGGACACTAGATTCATTCACAACCTGAGGCAATTTAGAGGGATTTAGAGTTTTTGGAAGGAGGGAGAAAACTGGAAAGCCCAGCAGAAACTCCAAAAGTGTAACCTGATCTCAGGATTGAACTGTGGACCCTGGAGCTGTAAGGCAGCAACACACTGCCACCACTATGTTATAAGTATTGAAAGCAACGTATTAATGAACACAAGCCCTGACTTTGCAGCACTACAGACAAACAGACTAGGTAATCCTTTAAGTGCATATAGGTTTATAAGATAACCGATGTAGGACGAGCTGTTTAGCACCAGCTCTCCCAGTTCCATCACGCTCACTGATCTCGATCACTAGTGATGGATTCCTTGTATATACAGCTTTCTGTAGGACAAAAGCAAGGGGCTATCTCTAGGAGAATAGCTCTCTTTCTTTCCACTTCCCTATAATGCTGGGTTTCCGACCTGGATCAGCAATTTCTGTGGATCCCCTGCATCTTCCAGCTTTGTCTCTTGTACTTAGACTAGACCAAGGACAGTTGACAGACTCAAATGCTTGCTTTCCTAATGCATGAAGTACAAAGTACAAAGGAGCAATGTGCGTCTTCACTTCTCGAGACCTCCATTCCTACCCTGGCTTTTGTGCAGCTGTCTGATATCTTCCTGGCTGCAACTTGCTGGCTCCTGATCCTCCATATCACAGCCATACATAAGATCAAAAGTCTTGCTGCCACCTGCATTTTGCCAGTCACCTCAGAAAGTCCGAAAGCACTTGCATAACTGTACATAAGTGCTCAGTGTTTAAGCTATCAGAGTTGTTCCTCTGTGGCCTAAGAGACTCACTGCCACAGCTGAAGAACTCTGCCAATATGGCTTGTAATATATGGCCTGCTCTTTAATAGGCATAAGCACAACATGTAGAGAAATGCGGCAAGAAGATCTTCTATAACCGATACAGTTCACTTTGATCTCGGCTTATGTCGGAGCTGTTTATAAATCAGCCACACAAATATTTACGAGTTGGACAAGAGATATTGGAGGAGGGATGAATGCCTGGTCTGGTTTGTATCTTTGTCCGTCTTTTTCTCTCCCTCACTCCCTCTATGGCTCTCTCCACTCCTCCCTATCTCCCCCCAACCAGTCGATGAGGCCACCATGGCATCAGGGCTTGGGAGTAAGAGGCTGCAGGCCACATTTATCACGGCTTTTCCGGTCGCCTTTTTAACATGGTCTTGGGGAGCGGGCCTCAATGTATACCAGAATAATTAATATGGTCATAACCAAAAAAGCCCCAACAACCCAACCACCTGACAGGTGTGTTAACCACAGCAAATTACGCAACCTGCTATATCTCAAAGTGCATTCCAGTTTTGTGTACTGTCATAAGTACCAAACTAAGGTTCGATAAATTAATAAGAGGCCAGCATTCAATATGCATTGCCTTCTGCTATCTCTCTGCCCACCTAGCTATTCCCGTCTGAAGCATGCACAATGAGACGACCAGCCTCAGGCAGATCCATCGTCATTAATTGCTCCCCCCAGCCCTGACCTCCGCTCCTGATCTTGTTCTGATATACAGCATCTCTATTAAGCCGGGAAGTAGGTATATATTCTTTTAATGACCCCTCAGTCCTAACGATGCAGTTGAAAATGGGGGAGAGTGGAAAAAAATCAATTGCGATCTTTTTCTTTTGTCCTTCACTGACTCTATTAGTTTTCCCTTTTTTATCTGATGTGGAGACCCAAAAAAAACCCCAAAACATGGAATGAGAAAAAGAGAGTAGTGGTGACGTAGTAATTGTTTAAGTGGTGTGTACACAAAACGTGGAAGCACGCTTGTTTTATTAAAGTTTATTTAAAATGTTTTGAAGAGAATAACTTTTTCAGTACAAGGGAGCTGTACACTAAAAGTGGAAGGATGTAAGATTAAACAGGGCGTCTCTATAATGACCACCATATTAAAATCTCAGTTCAAAAAGTAGGCCTAATCTCCAGGTTTATACACTCTCTCGCTGACATCATCAGGCAAATCCTAATAAAGGAGTATGTAAGGAAGTTAACATGCATAAGGGAGTGGGGGGGGGGGGGGGGGGGCGGGTGCTGGTAGTGGTGCTCCGGGGTGGGGATCGAGGCCGTGATTGGAAGTTAATGGCTTTTCCTGT
>CM075013.1:2402419-2475285 GCA_037576675.1 Pangasius sanitwongsei | reverse complement strand
CACCCCCACACCCCCCACCCCCCCCCTGCCCCCTCCCCCCCCCCCCCCCCCGGCGCGGGGGCGGCGGCCCGCCCCCCCCCCCCCCCCGCTGAGGGTAGTGGTGCTCCGGCTTGTCGATCGATGCAGTGATTGGCAGTTAATGGCTTTTCCTGTTCTGCCTTCGTAACCCCACTCTGATGGCTGTTGCCTCTGATAGGAGATGGCAGATGGCATTTGACTTTCGTACATGAAGCCCTGACTTTGTGGAGATGGCTTCATCGTGTTTAATGATTTAAAACCTAAGTTGAATATTGGGAATTCTCTGCCACAAGTAGGCCAAGGAGGATTTTCAAGCTTCGAAAGCACTTGACACACTTCCAACAACCGAGAGCGAGTCCCTCTCAATAGAAACCACAACTTTATCAGATATCTGGGAAGTTGAAAGGCTAATCAGGTGGATTTTAAATAGCTTGCATCATGTTTGTCACGCTTGGTACTAAAGTGAATAAAAATATCAGTGAATTTTGATTTCCACCTCCAAATCTGTCTTTCAGTCAACTGATAAAAGAAAACTAAATTTTTCTTAAAATAGTGGGAAACAAAAGCATAAGAAGCCTTTATGGTACTTGGAGTCTAAAAACAAACTGACTCCTTGCATTCCTATAACCCTTATAGCTCCTTCATTTCATTTAGTAGCTCATAAACTTAATTATTTACATCACAACACTCCAAATGTCCAATGATTACACTTGTAGTAAAACAAAAAAGTGGCAAATCGAAATAACAAGAGGATAGGCCTGTATTTCATATTTACAGAAAGAACGGCCACTCTCTAGCAATCCAGTCATTATATTACAAACTGAAAAACAAGATCCCTGTTGAAAGAGAGAGGGGAAATATTCTCCTGCAGTGTGAGATGCTGAAGAGACCAAAGCGGGCCTCATAACTCATCAGTGATACTGTTCTGCGGAAGCAAGGGCCAGGACACTGGAGATCCATTCAGAAATAGAACAGAACAAAAGCCTGGTTCTGCATGTGCTGTGTGGATAGAGATCTGGAACCAGTGGGACCTGATGGTGCTGAATTAATACACTTATTAATACAGAGAGAGAGAGAGAGAGAGAGAGAGAAAGAGAGAGAGAGCGCACTTCCCCTTGCAACATCAACAAAAATTTAATAAAGCCTGCTTCATATAACTCATTAATAAGGTCCTCCCATCCCCTCTTTCAGCGCTTAATTTAATATTACAATAATTTGAATAATCATTTGCATACCAGATTTATGGATAGCAATCTACTCAAGTGGCAAAAAAATATAATGCCTCCACAAGATTTCAATGGTACAGTAGCCCAGACCAGCCTTCTGGTTCAAATTAGCAGAATAAAACCACTCCAACCTAACAAGTATAAATTAAGTAAATTCCTAAGCAGTGACAGAGATTACCCCATCTGTATGAAGAATCCAAAGCTGCCGAAATCAAATTTAAGACCTGGTGTTGGCCGAACTTGGTGATGCTGCTGAGGAGAAGGTGGAGGAGTGCTCCAGTCGCCAAAGTGCTGACGACTTCCTCCACTGTCTCCCGTTCTCATCTTTGCACCCAGAGTGCCAAGTTCATAAATCAATGTGACCATCTGAAAAAATGCTTCATAAAACACCAATGTGTGAAACCGCTTAAAAAAACAGAAGAAATAAAAAACGCTTTTCCACTTATTTCTGCAGCTGCGACCAATAAAAAAAAGGCACCTCCAAGAGGTTGACCTCAGAGTTCACCACATCAGCAGGAGGGGCTGCATGGGGGGATCAGAGCACCAGCGAGCCTATGACACTGTGTGAGAGAGTGCGTGTTTTCCTCCTTCGCACTTCTGTATGGGGAGCTGCAGCCAGAGAATGTGTGGGCTATAAAGTCGCAGTAAATGTTTGCCCTTGAAAAACAGCTCCGCTTGTCCCTCAACCTCTCTCTGGCTCTTTCATTCTCTCTCTCTCGTCACCTTAAGAAGCATAAAGTTGAACGCAGGTGGATGAGGAGAGAAGTGGAGATGGCATGTGGAGCCATAAAAACAGCATGGAGATGAAGTGAAACATTTGTTTGCCTGCGTCTCTTCACTTCCAGAAAGTTCCTTTGGTTCCGATACAGTCATTCAAATAAATAGATTAACATTTTTGGGCACTTTGTATCAACATTTCTCTTCCTGCTTTTTTAAAAAACTCTTTTCTCTCTTTTATCTTTTTTATATACGGATTAAAAGTGCCTGATGAGAAAACAAGGTGCGAAATTATTTTTTCAAAGGGGGCCCCAATAAAAACCATATGACACCCCAGGCTGAACTGCTTAATTACAAAGGGATGAAAATCTGCACTCTACATCTGGCGAGATCATTGCCCCATAATGCTGATAGATTTACAGCTCCCAGACCTAACCCTGGACTCCGGCGCACAGCAATTAGGCTGTACATAAGACGCTTCACTGGGCGTCCATCTCAGCAGGGGAGGCTGGGTTTGACTTTTTCAGCTCAGTGCTGCTGAGCAAAAGACGTTTAGGAATCCCCCTGATCGTAGCGCGAGATCAACAGGGGTATCAAACTCAATTTCTACCCAGGCCAGCATTTTTGTGAGCTTTTAAATTGCTATAATCCAAGGCTATTCAATTTTAACATATTATCTATTCTAGCAATTAACTTTGCTGCATCACAGCTCCAGGGTGCCTGGTGTGATCCTGAACTCAGGTTTTTGTCTATGCGTTTCACATATTCTCATGGAATCTGCACGAGTTCTCCAGTTTCTGGATCTACCACTAGTGCATACTGAAAATGAATGAACGAATGATCAAAAGAATGAATGAACGAACCTAGGCTCTGAAAGTAAAATAGGATGAATGTAGGAAGAAAGAGGGTTAACAGAAACTACTGTATGCACTAAGCCAAGGTGATACATTACTTAGACCAATTTTCCAATTATTTTTAAAATAAATGTTAACTATATCTATTTTCCAAATATCACAAATGAAGATATATAACGTTAAGAAAGACCTTTAAGAAGAACTCACATAGGCTTATCTCTGCTAAGAACGTCTCTCCCATCTCTCTTTTCTTCGCACTCCATCAATTTTTCTTTTTTGAACATTTTGTAGATCTCTACATTGGATGATACATTTTGGGATTTGGAGTCAATCATTGAATCACATTAAAGACCAACCCCCGACGTGTTTCTGAAACTATTTTTACATCAGACTCAGCAGATAGGAGTTCATTTTAACCAGCGTTCTAGCACTGTGAGATGCAAGCCCACGCATGCTGTACCGTGGCGCATACAGAACATGGTCGGTCGCTATGCTACGGGTCTGGTATTCCAGTTTGTGTGAAAATGTTGAGTAGTTTCATTATTATTGTTTACAAGTTTGCACGGGTCTAATGTAACAAAGCAACAAGCCACGTTTGAGTTTGACACCTGTTGCCAACGCACCAATCAAGTCAGGACACACTTTGTCTTCAGTTTTACTGTTTTTCATGAACACAGAAAGCAGATCAGCAAAGTTGCTGCTGCCTTTAGCTTACTTTACAGATCAGGAAAATGTGAATAAGCTGTGCATTCAGCTCCTGAAACCAATCCGGTTGTGATGAACTCGTAAAAATGAGTCTCAGGGTCAGAAGGGGAAGGAGTGAGTGGGGTCCACAGCCTCATTTTCTGGCTTGGACTCATCAGTCCCTGAACTCTTCTGAGCTTCCAAAACCCAAGCAGCACACATAGACAGACGCGCACACACACACACACACACACACACACACACGTTCTGCCCCTATTCCCTTCACTGAGCACCATGAGCAGAACAGTGCTGAGGCCAAGGCCACTCAAAAACCGTTAATCTGCCTGTTGGGCGCTGATGTATTGATGCCAATGAGCTAGTGAGTTTGCCTTCCCTCGCTCTCTGTCTCCCTCTATTTCCACTCTTCAGAGGGACATTATTTACCAACTGGTGACTCTGTTTCTATGGTGACCAGCTCTCAACCAATAGGGCAGTGACCCGGGACTTCCGTTCTATCACTCAGTCAAGTTCTCTGTTGTAATTTGCCTTAAAAATTTGACTGACAAATACGAGCAAAGGCAACACTAAATCATAGAGTAGACCTGATTAAACATGGCACTTATCAGGAATTTGTTGAACACAGCGCAATCATGCAATCATACAGTTCAGATAGAAGAAATGTGCATTACAAGGAGAAGAGAATAATTTGTCGCTGGTCATTCAGGGCTGATTTGCCCCCATTAAGTTAAAAAAGACAAACATCTGGTAAAAACAGCAAGGTGAAACAAGGCAACTAACAAAAACAACATTGTTTGTTTGTTCTATTTTCATTAAGGCCAGTTCCTCTGTTTATCCTTTATAAGGTGTTTGATGAAACGCAGATCTACCGTCGAGTGAATAAATTAGCCGATGTGTAAACATCTCTGTAGCAAGCCACGAGGAAAACATGATGAGAGATAGATGGAAGAGGAAAGGAAGGGGAAAGGAAGCAGGAGAGAAAGAGTTGGAGAGAGGGAAAAAAAAGGCTGAGGGAAGATTTGGCAGTGGAGAATGTTTAGTTTTTCAGGCTTGTTGGATTAAAGATATTTAACCATAAGTAGAGCATAGCGCGGGACCACCCAGCCACGCTGCTCCGTTTTGTGGTGTGTGACGGGTAGCTGTCTTGTATATTAATTTTCTAGAAAAAGAGGAGGAGAAAAGGGTGAGACACCTTCATTCAGGCACAGAAAACACACAGTAAAAATACACATATTTATGTCAGTTGTCTCCTAGTTCAACTCCCCCCCCCCAATAACAGGTCAGCCTCTTTATCTCTGTACCCCCCCTTCCAAAACTCTTCTCTCTTTGTGCTTACTTTCGCAAGCCTAACAAACAGATGGCTTAATGGGAGAACTCGAGTGTGCCTGGTTGGCTGCTGGTCTACACACACACACAGAGAAGGACAGATGTACTACTAACCATCAGCAGGGCCAGAGCAGCTGAGCAGCCACGGGTCGCTGGCTGGCCTTTTCCAACGTGGGAGCCGCAAAGAGTTGTGAAATTGCACCAGACTGCCAGAGATATGCAGCCTTGATCCCTCCCTTTCTGATACGGACCAACGTCAAGCCTATCCACACCCACTCAGTCTGTGACTGGAACCCTCACTGGCCAGTCCTTGGGCCTGGTTTATGGAGAAAGCCATTCCCTGTTTGGCTTATTGCAAAGCAAGTGTTCAGGACCCTCCAGGCAGTAAGGAGCAGATGAGGTTCAGAGATGATGTGGAGGGTAATGGGTCATGCAAGTGGAGGTCCTGTCCTGCACTTAAACATCATGTGAGCAAGCCTACATAGCATCCATGCAAACATTCTTGAGAGGAAATAAGCATCTGTTCTGTACAAGGTGGTAAGACTACGATGTCTAACAGTGATGGGGGAAAAGGAGGAGGGGGGTTTGAGCAGGATGTCTGAGTGGTGGCGGTGTGGACACAGTGCAAGTGCTTTATTAGCGCTGTACTACCAGTAAATCAGAGCTCTGCTCTTCCTGGAAGAGGAGCAACCTTTTTTGCCCACTGAGCACTATTACTGAACAATCACAGGCTAGCCATGATAATTAGGAGAGTATCTCCGTCTAAACGTCTCTCTGCCTCATTCTATCGCTCTCAGACCTGACGCCTGCCCTCCTACACCCCCCTCCACCCCGACCCCTCCACCCCCCGCCCTTTCTCCATCTCCACTCTTGACTGATGTCTGGAGGGCTAGTTTGTATAGTTGGGGTGTGTCTCTTTCGTTCTCTCTTTCTCCTAACCCTCTTTCATCCACAGATTGTACTACAGAAATGCACCATTTCAACTCTATTTGATGATAAAAACAAAAGACTTCATATCTGGAGTCTCACTAATGGGAGGGCTGAGCTGTTACTGAGAGCCACGTTAATGTGTTTCCTTGTGGCGGCCATGGTTAATCCCTTCCCTTGCATCACTGTCTGTTTTGTTTTACTGTGTTTACCCTCTGTTCTCCGCCGAGCATGGACGTTTTTCCCTCCACACCTCTGAGCTGCTCCAGTTGGATTGCACTGGAGGGGAAAATAAGAAGAGGGAAGCCTGTCCAAAAAAATGCCGACACTCTGTGGCTGGATTTTGTGGGCCGGACTGTATTAGCAGAGCCGATGTATGACAGAATGTGATCTATTTGCACAAACTTGGGCCAGCGGTAGTGGCTGAATGTGTGCTCGTGTGCATATGCGAATTTGTGTAGATCCTTGTGCATTTAATAGAGCAAGACCAGGAAAAAAGACACTGGGGGGGAGCTAGTGTATGAGGGGTTTCATGGGTAAAGATTCCCTATGTGATAGTGACGGCACTTTCTTCCTCTTTTTCCACGGCCAAGAGGCATCTGGAGTGGATTTTGTGCGAGCAGACACCGAGGAACATGATTACATTCAGTTAACTGCGGCCTAAACTGATTATGCATGTGCCAAGCTAATGGACTACATTTGCAAGAGGAAAAATAACATCCAATCAATCTCAATTACTGCAGATAGGAGTGGCCCCCGAGACGAGGAAGGTAGCCAGCTAACCCCCCATGCTCCTCCTGCGCCCCTGAAAGGTCTGACTGGAAGCTCACGCCTGGCCCCAGCTCGCCCTGTCTACACGCAGGTTGTCTGGAGCAGTCCAGACTCACATCTAACTCCAGTAAAACTCCCTCACCTACATGATCTATATAACTGATTACACAAAGTGCAATCATCGACATGTACGGGCGATTTGAGTATTTCTTGAGGTTACTACTTTTTCCCTCTGAGTATCTCCAAACACAGTTACATTTATTTCACCCATAGTGAAGGTTGGGAACACTCATACATCTGTACGCAAGAACAAACTCACCACACAAGTGATTTAAAAAAATGCAAAGGTATTTAAGCCAAACGTTGTATTAGTGATTAGTGCTCTGATTAATTGCTGTAGTAATTGGTCTAGTAATTGCTCTACTACTTAAGTGGATTTACTTAAATATAAGAGTCCTTCAGATACTTGAAGACACTTTTACTGTATAATCTTCTCTACTGGAGACTTCACAAATGCATCAGCGAATAGCTAGCTCAGCACTGAACTCCTGTTCAAGATTTATTGGTGTCGACAATTCTTGAGGTTGGGAGGTAGCAAATTAAGGTGTAGAATAGTTTATGACATGGCATCACATTGTCACCTCACAGCTCCAGGGTCCCCGGTTCAGGTTACCATCTGTTTAGAGTTTCACACATCCTCTCATATCTGTGTGGGTTTCCTCCAGTTTCTCCAGTTTCTTCCCACCTCCCAGAAATAAAATGCCAAATTGGCCCTAGGTGTGAATAAGTGTGTGAATGTGTGTGCACTGTGCCCTATGGTTGGCTGGTATCCCATCCAGGGTGTATTCTTATCTGGCGCAACCCTGACCAGGGTAAAGTGCTTACTGAAGATGAATGCATCAGTGAATAGCTTGTGACTTATTGTAATTGAGCATGACAAAAAACAAAAAAAAGTTTCACAAAATTCAGAAGACCTGAATAATCTAACTAAGTCTAGTTTTGGGTAGAGCTGGACAATATGACGATATAATACTGATATTGTGATACGTCACAGTACATTTTGATCTGTGATATCTGAGGAATCATGATATCTTTTAACCTTTTTTTTTTAAAAAAAAAATGACAGTTACAATTATCTACAAATTAAAGTTTTGCTCTTTTTCAGTTTTAAGTAATTTATTTTTGTAGACATATATAAAAGTATCAAACTTGTATCATCATTTTTTATCATTTCCTAAATGCAGCTTTTTAGCAAACCTATATATGGTGATACATATGTACTGTAGAACAGTATTTCAAGTATCGTGATATGATATTTTTACCATATTGCCACATCTCTAGGTGTATACTGTGGTGATTGGGCATAGGGACTGGAATATTAGTGGACTTGCACTCTCAGCTCTGGAAAGAGTGAGAAAAAGTATAAAGACTCAGCTGTAGTAAACTGTACATCGACCTGAATTTTGTTGTGTGGCCCATCTGCAAGCGCTTACTGGGTGACCATCATGACATCATGCTGACCACTACAAAACCACCAGCAAGCAGAAACTTGTACAGAGCGAGGGAAGGTGAAAGTTCACCAAGGGTAAAAAAGACAGACCGACAGAGAGGTAAAGTGGAACGACCTGATCTCATCCCTGGACCAGGCTCTATGGTGGTCCATGTGGTTAGAACAACTTGCCCGAGGTTTCCATGGGCTTTCAGAACATTCCAATATGTGGAGTGGTGGGAGGAGGCATATTTTTAGAAAGGCCTAATATGGGCTGCATACCACAGACTCTCAAATTATCCCATCCAGCTTAGCCCTCAGTTTAAACCTTCCTTTTTAATTCCAGTAATTACAGGCTCCAATTTATACGGAGCCATGCACACAAAGGGACTGTTTAATGCAAACCAGTTTGATTTGGGTGAAGTGTCCCAAAGATCTCCCACATCTAACAGCCTGTTTATGCTGACTTGATTTATGTTCTCTCCAAAAAGTCCAAAAATATTACGCATTTTGCATCAGGTTTCATTTTCCCTCCACAGGCGGAACCGAGCCATTCTGGCAGGGAACCGTCATGCTTGGACTGTCAGTGACTGCCACCATCACCATAAAACCAATGGGACATGAAGTCTGTGATGCTGTGGCGTGTCACCTCAATAGAACAAACTCAGCATCCTCATGTACTTATTATTTAAAAAGAAACACACATTTATAGGTCATGAAGTGCTGAAACAACTTGTCAAGTTGTGAATGTCTCTATTAGCAGGCGAGATGATGTGGATGCTGCTCTATTTGCTGCCTACATCTCATTTACTTTTTGGATCCCTGGAGTTCTGTGGGTTAAGGAACTGTTTTAAGTACCTCAGAGCTTGATGTGTGGAACATCTTTAAGCTTCCAATTAAAGGGAGATGGGCTCAACATACCTCAGTTGCCTTCATGCTCCACATAGGGAGATGAGACAGAGAAGTGGCTATGCCTCTAAACTGATCATGAAAATGTAATTACATGAGCCCGTGAGTGAAGATTAATGCCAATTCGAAACATACCAAGTGGGTTGGAATAGAAATTTGCATAGACAGGTGCTGAAGGTAAGCTTAACCTGGTTCGCTAGGTCAAAAATCGTGCCTAGAGCAAACCGAGACTGCCTCCACAGGCTAGTCATGCGGCTCATGTTACATATTTGAGTTGTTGAGGAATTTGTAAATATCCTGACTACATGTCCAGGCCTGAACAGGGTGAGGCGGTCGGACAGCCTTCCTAAAGGTCCTGAGGGTTCAGCGAGCTAGGCCCTACCTTTGACGGCCTTTCTCAGCACTGCCTTCGAGCATTATCCCCTCGGGCCAGGGTTATAACTGACCTGGGAGCACCATCTCACACCTTCACACTTAATGGGGTGCTGAGAAACAATTTCTCTCAGTTAGTGAGCTGGACGCTGTTGTGCAGTAGAGAGCTCATAGACAGGAAGCCTGCAATAAAACCATCAGCAAACTGGAAGGAACCCATTCATAAAGAACCCACAGCTCTCTGACAGAGCAGATGGAGTGTTGGCTGTTATTCCAAATTATTCTGTTTTACCACAGCTTTCTAATGTGATTAAAGCCTGCCGTAAAAGACGATCTGTTTTTGCAAATGCTTTTGGGCAATAGTTGTTCTGGTGCAGTGACATTTGGTATAAAGTGCTATGCTCTTGGAAATGTTAAATGAATGAAACCTGATAATATGTAATGGTCGTTTTTGGTCATTTATTTTCCAAGAGCGTAACACTTAAAAACCAAGTCTTTGTGTAAATAAATGCAAAATAAGGGAGAGAGGGCAGAGTGCACCATGATCTCAGAGGGAGAGTCTGAGAATGACTGTATGTAAATATCTCAGAGAATGTTTGGGGGAGTAACTGAGGATCTGTTTAAGTCTGTGAGAAATGGTTGCGGAAAAGGGACAGATTAAGAGGGGAAGGAAAAAGAGAAGTCCCTGTGCACTATGATGCCAGTTTGGTTTAACCACGCTGAGAGCCTTGGCTGCAGACACACAGGATAGGTGCCTAAGTGGATTCAGGCCTGTTAGATTTATAGCCATTTGTTCAGAGAGTGTTCATCCATTGGCTATTATGGAATGATTAGAGGAGAAGGTGAAGCTCCAACTCTGGAGAAAATCAATATAGCTGTCGAGAACGATCCTGCCTTTCCCGCTCTGAGGAGTATTAGCACCGAACCCTTCTCTCTCTCCCCACTCACTTCACACTTCTTCATCCGCTTTACCGCCAATATCACCCTCTGTCCTCCTTCCCACCCTGCTGACCTGCCATGTCCCTCTGCCTCTAATGACTCCGGCCGTTTCTGTCTCCACTGTCTAGGCTTCGTAATACAACATGGCCGCATCACCCACAGCCTGAGTACAGTTAGGGAGTATTTGTAGGGGTAGTGGTAGTAGATTCTCTCATTTGCTGGATGAATGGAGGATCAAGCAATTCTAGTTCAAGTCTACACAACTGGAATAATCACTCACCTTGTAGAGCTTGAGGCTGGCCTCATGCCGCGAATTGACAGTGTGCATGCGCAGCTTCTCCAGGCTGTTGGTGTAGTAGTCACAGGCGTTGCACTTGAGATGAACAGGGTTCCCGATGGCCACGCATTTTAGGCGCCACTCGTTACCCTTGCCACCCTCCTTAATGTGGGCCACCAGCTGGTACTTCTGCACATGCTTGTCAGTCTTGCAGTGCAGCTGGAAGTTGGCCTTCAGCTGTGTGGTGTAGCGGCACAGCTTGCACTGGTGCGAGTCACCCACCACGGCCTTCCACTCATCCTCAGGCAGCGTGCGCTCGGCGCCCATGTGCATGCCCAGCATGTCCAGGTTGTCAGTGGTGAACCGGTTGCACACAGCACACTGGAAGAGCTTCAGTGATGGGTCAGTGGTCTGCGACAGGCTCTCACCCAAGGTCATCAGCTCCTCGGATACCAGCTGCCCTCCACCAAGACGTACGTCCATGGGAATGTCCCCTCCTACTGAAGACGCAGCATAGAAAGACGTTCATCACTGTTAATCATTTAACACACATACAGCATCTCTCCATGATTTTACATATTCATCTGTTTATGTTTCCTGCTGTAAAAAAAGGTGCATTTCAGTTTGCCTGAATGTCCTGTGGAAGGGTAAATGGTGTTCAGCCTTTCAACAAACAGGCAAGTTTTTCCATACTGTCAAAGTAGATGTGCTTTGCAGTCCTCTGGAGGCTAACGTGCAGGGGTATATTTACACACTTAATTTTATTAAAGCTAAAACATCCCTTTCTTTCATCCAAGACAAGATGAGAGAAAAAAGAATGACAGAGAAAGAAAGAAAGCCTGACTTCTCTAGCAAGGACTGGGAACAGTTATAGATTTATTCAAACCCTTGTTTGGACTTTCACAGCCCACCATTTCCAGAGGCAATGAATCCAGGCTAATAAAAAAAAAGTTCAAGAGAGGTAACGGGTTCACTAGCCTGCTTTACTGTAAATCAGATCTATTCCCGTTGTTTGAGGAATTGTAATATAAAATGTGCATTTTTACTCCAGATTGTTCACCAAATCAACAGGGAACCGTTTTTGGAATTCAAAGTCAGAGCTCAGAGTTAGACCAAAGTCAGAGTTACATGAGTTGTAGGAGATGGGAAGAAAGCTCTGAATAATCAACAACAGAGTAACAAACATGACAAAGAAATCAGGTGGCATAGAAGAAGATGCGTTGTTTAAAAAAGATAACAAATCAGGAGCAGTCTGCGTGTTTTTGCCTTTGCTCACTGATCTTTAATCTATCACTGCCCAGACTGAGCACACTGGCTGACCCAACCTGGCTTTACACTAAATTAATTCCAGCAGCCTCTTTTTTTATTTATTGCTGCAGTATGCAGCCTTTTTTCAGACTTTTCTCTATTACCTGCACTTTTAAAGCAGGGAGAAGAAGATCTCTGCAAAACCCCCTGAAATCACCACTTGGGCTGCAGAAGTCTATCTCTGTTACCTGATTCATACATGCCAACTCTTGATTCCCCTGTTTTTCTCTTGTGTGTTTTCCTTGACTCATTTTTATTCACATTTGGTAAACAATTCCATCTTCAAATAGCCTCCTGTGTATGAATCAGTTCTTATAATAATTTCTGCGGTTTTGTATCTGGTTTGTGCAACAAAACGTTCCAAGATCATGACTGTTTCTTCCCAAGTTGGCAGGACAGTGTGTTGATAAATTTCATTTAGAGTTTAATTTAAGGAACGGCACTGACTCACTCACTCACTCTCTCTCTCTCTCTCTCTCTTTTTTAGCTTAGGTTGTAAGGATAAGGGCTATAAAAGACAACAAGAGGGGCCAGTAAAATTATTTGAGATTATGATTTGTCATCTCTTAGAGAACAAAACAAAATGGCAAAAGAAATAATATAAAAAGATGAAAACTGTAATCTTCTGCTATAATATTAAAAAAACATTGGTGTGATTTTCTCAAACATGATCTAATTTATAAGTAGGAGAAAGAGTATAAGAAGGAGAAAATGAAAGAGACAAGTCTGTGCAGACAGTGAGGTTGCAGTTGGCAAACCAAAGCCTCTGCTTCACCACTGCATTACCCATTTTCCTTCATTTCTTTTACCAAAATAAAATTTATAGCTGCAATTATAAGTGAGAGGGAAAAGGAGGTGAGTTGGGTTGGTTAGGACAGCGGCAGTTTAGGAATAACAAAAAAAAAAAAAAAAATGCTGACATGCACAGGGAAGTTTGTGGACCAAGCTGCAGAGCTGCCTGGCCTGCCCATTCATATTGACTTTTTAGTGTGTGTGTGTGTGTGTGTGTGTGTGTGTGTGTTCGTGTTTGGGGGAATTCCCAGGAATAGTGACCTGACTAACACAATGGACGCTACTAGCAAGTTGAGGCTCATATTTTAGGAAGATGTGTGCTCTCTCCTCCTACTTTTCTGTTTTCTGTGGGTGTTTGTGTGAAATATATCAACTCTCAGAGATACAGTATCCTGTCCTTTTACACCTAAGCACAGTAAATAATACAGTATGATGCCTGTAACACCTGTTTTAAAGCACCAACCTTCACACAAAACTATACAAAAGGTCCAGACTAGAGTCGTGTCACCTCAAGCTTTGCGTGTTAGAAACCACTCTCTACTCTTGAGTTATGGTGACATCCTGTTCTTTCAGGAAAAGAACATAGTGAAGGATTTCCTTTTTTTGCTTGCATCATAGTCTGTGCCAGTTCAGTTACATGTCACCCACAGCTCTCACAAAAAGCTCTCTCTTTCAAGGCAAGATTTCATAGATAAGGAATGCACTTACAGCATAGGTTAGTGAGTATTTATCTACACTTCAGGCAAAGTGGCCTCTCTGGTATTTTTTTAGTCATACCACATTTTCATTCACTGTCATATCTAAAGGAGTATCCTATAAGCAATTTAAATCATAAGTGTATTTATGTGACCTTTCTACTTTTTTCAGTCAGATTATTTCAGATAACCTCTTTTTTAATTATACAAAGAGCAAATGAAAAAGCAATAAAGGATTAAGCCTCTCGATGAAAGCAAGAGGCATACAACTCACCTAGTGCTGGGGCCAAGGAGGCCATATTAGGGTCCAGGTGGAATCCTCCTAGCAAGAATTGGGCGTCGGCTCCAGTAGGATCTATCTTCAGGCCTGGAGGCAGGCTCATGTTTTGGGTCAGGTAGTACTGGTAAAGCTCTGCCTCAGAGGGCGAATGCATGGCCCCCAGGCCTAGACGGCCATGTTGCATCTGGGTGACATTCTGCTGAAGCAGCATCATGTTGTGCATGTGCTTCTCACTAGTCATGTGGATGCGCAGGTTGCGAGCCACATTGGTCTCGTAGTCACACACCTCACAACGCCAAGTGGGTTTGCTCTTGGGCTTGGTGGGCGAAGGAGCTCCACAAGGCCCAGCTATGTGGGAGGACGACTGTGCCGGATGGTGGTGGTGGCTTGGGTGGTGACTGCTGGCCTGGGTGGCTGATGGAACGGACACCACTCCACCAGGTGCATGCCCAAACACCTGCTCACTGGCTGTAGGGATGGAACCTCCATTCTGCAGGGTCTGCATGTTGTTGAGGTGTTTATCTGACTGCATGTGGATGCTCAGATTGCCCTTTGTGGTTGTGGAGTAATTGCAGACCTCACAACGGAAGGGCTTGTAGCCACAGGTGTAGCTCTCACCCCGAGCCAGACGTGGATGGCTCTGTCCACTGCTGCAGTACACACAGGAGTTCCCAGAGTCTGGGTGCTTCTCCTTCATGTGTGCCTCCAGGGTCTGCTGGTACTTGTAATGCCAGTTGCACTTGGGACACTTCAGTGTCTTGCAAGAGTTGCGCGAATGCATCATCGTCATATGGCCACCCAGGGAGCGTGATGAGCCCAGGATAGTGTCACATTTAGGGCACTCAACCCCATTTCCTCCACTGGCCCCAGCCCCATGGTTCTGGGTACACTCACCCACCCCTGTAATGTCGCAGGTTCCTGCATGCTGGGAGTTGGGGTGGGAGTGTGGTGAAGGGTGTGGGTGGTGGTGATGGTGGTGGAGGTGGTGCAGGTGGGCACTACTGTCATCATCTCCCTCTGCCAGGCATTCATTTGGTTCAGGAGCTGTGGCACTATCTCGATTGGCACTTTCATCAGCAGCAGTGTTAGAGGCGAGAGGGGAGGAAGTCCCCACTGAGGAGCATGCAGCTCCATCCTCCTCACCTCCTCTTCTGGTGGCTGCTGCCATTGCCATAGGGACAGTGGGCCCCTGGCAGTTAAAGCTCAGTGGGAGCTCTGAAGACCTCCCTCCACCATCTGCAGCCATTCCCTCTTCTGATCCCCTGACAGAAGAAGAGCACATGGAAGCTGGGACTTTGCTGTTGAGTGTGGGGCTGGCTGCAGAGGGACAGGCAGAAGGCTGTAGAGCGCTACTAGGCATTAATAAAGGAGATTTAGAAATACTTTGGTTTGAAACAGCTGGTTCCCCGACTTGTCCACCACCACTGCTGCTACTGCCACCATAGGCCACCACAGTGCCATCGTCCTCCACTTCATCCTCTTCTTCTTCTAAAAGAAGTTCCTCCTCTTCTTCAGAGGCCACCTCCTCACCATGAATTAGAGTTTTGCTTTCACAGGGCTGCATGCCCCCATCTTCCCTTCTCTGAGTCCCCTCTTTTCCCACAGGCCCCTCTGTTCTCCCTCCCTGAGCCTTGGGCAGGGTAATGGAGTCTTTGGCAGGACCTGGGGTTGAGGTAAGAGATGGTGGTTTGGGACTTCCAAGGCCTCCCAGGGTGAGTAGGGCTTGTTGCTGGAGACCGGAATCAGAGTGTTTGTTGAGGAGACCTTCACCTCCTCCACTATTGCTCCCCGCCTCTAAATGGACTCCACTGAATGTGCCAAAGAAGCTCTGGCCTGAGTTCATGGGCACTAGGTTGGGTGGCGGAGGAGAGCTCTTGTTTTTTGGTTCCAGGAAGCTAATTAAGGGCTCTTTGTCTTTACCGATGCCCTGTATAATGGCAGATGCGTGCTTGTGGCCCAAAAGCCTACGCTCATCCTCACACAATGTCATGCGATGATCATGGACAGCGTGAGTGGCGAAGGAGCGAGCATAACCAAAGGACAGTTTGCAGAGAAAACACATGAGAATGGGCTTGCCTTTACCGTAAAGGGCTAGCCCATCAAATTTAGAGAAATCCACATTGTTGGGAACATCTTTGGATACACACGACTTCTTGGCAGACCCGTCGCTGTTTAGATAATCCTTGTTGCTTTTGTGCCGCACATCAAAAACGCGGAAACTGTGCAGTACAGGACTGTGGCCTGCCGGGGTTGAGGTATTGGGGAAACCTTGGTCTGATGAGCCAAACCACTTTCCAAAAGACGAGGCTATGTGGAACGTGTTGATGATCTGAGGGTAAACTGATGAGGAGGTTCCGGCAAGTTCCCCCGGTTTACCACCACCAGAGAGAAAATTTGCGGGAAGCAAGCTAGATGTCATGCCCCCATCACTTTGGATCAGCTGGCTTAGGCTTTCCACAATGTAAGCTGAGCCATCAGGCTGGTAGACAATTTCCCCAGCTAGGTTTTCCACATCACTGCTCTCTTCTTCATCCTCTTCCTCTCCTTCTTCACTCCCACTTTCCATAGCCTCCCTCCGCTGGATGGGCTGCTGCCGCATGAGAGTGGGCATGCCCCCTCCTACTGGAGCTATAGGTAAGCCGGGGAAGGGCTGCAAACTCGGAAAACAGTTGTCAATCTCCATATCGTCCAAGTCTTCCAAGTCTTCGTCGTCCTCTCCACAGCTCCCTGCCTCCTGCTCCTCCTCCAACCCCTCTCGTCCGGGGTGCAGTTGGCTGCTGGTGGAGCTCTCACTGGTAGCCTGGGACGGGGTCCGTGTTTGCTGCTGCTGTTGCTTCTGTTCTCTCACAACCTCACGAGGCGTGCTGGAGCTCTGAAGCTGAGCTGAGGGGGGGTGGTTGCTGGGAGTGACCTGTGCACTAGGGCGATCGTTCCAGGGTTGAGGAGGATGCTGCTGAGGCTGCTGGGAGGTGGTTGAGGAGCTGAGCCCATCGTCTGTCCCAGAAACCACGGGAGACTCACAGCTTTCCATGCTGATGCCTACATGAGGCGTTCATCGCATCCAGGCCTGAATAAAAAACACAGAAAGGAGAGATATAAAAAATGCTGAAATAAGGAGAATTATAAACCTATATAAGAACAGAGAACAAAAGAAATGACTTTCAAGCTTCCTAATCAAGCTTTCTAATACTAAACATTCAGTGACATTCAGTTACAAAGAGACTTGATAAACTGAAAATGCTATGTATAGAGCTGTGAACAGGCTTGATGTATAGCATTAGATGAGAGACAAAATCGTAAGATCTAATAGTGGAAAATGACAGAGTGCTCATTACGGTAGATTAGGTACTTAAATACAATACCTCAGACATGCATTAATACGCCAGCTCAGATGGCTCTTCCTGTCATATCAGCAAGTTACCATCTTTTATCTTTATCTTCCAAACAACACTCTACCATGTTCCAGATTCCCACATACATCCGGTTTTAATTAATGCTCAATCTGAGGAACAGTAACAGAATAACTTAATGGATAAAGAAGCTCCATTGTGCTGCTAATTAGACACAGTAAAACCAGCCATCAGCACATGATCCATCTCCCACACCCAGAGAGAGTGAGCTAAGATTTATCAGCCAGAATGGTGAAGAACCTCCACAACAGTGGAAGCAAATTAATTATTAATCCATTATTAGCTCTCAAAGCCTAAATCAGCCAAAAAATACCACACATAAGTATATGTGAATAAGATTTTACTGAATTAAAAATATTCATAGGCTACATTAAGATATATCCACTCCTTAACATCAAATTAAAGATAAAGTAAAATTTAGTACTAGCTACAGTCAAATCCCTTGGATTTTTTCATAAGGGTATAGGCTGGGCTAACTTTAGCTATCAGAAACAGATGTTGGATATAGATAGATTTATTCAAGGTATCTAGGTATGGCAAAGACGCCCCAAAGTTTCTTAAAATTGTTAACATAATAAAATCAACAATATACTAACAGTGCACACTTGGTAAACTTTATTATCAGGCTAAATGGAAAGATAGGACTTAAAGACACTAAACACAACTTGTATGATAACCTCACCAATAAAAATTCAAAATGTTGAACAATTGTGTATTTGTTGGTTACAAGGATAAGCATTATTGCAAAAACACGTACTGAGAGGAAATGGCCTACTGACAGCATATGGATAGCGTATGTATTTTCTGGTAATTATTCGTATGCCTTTCTATATACATCTTTAAAAAATGTCGACAAAAGAAAATAAAACTGGTGACCTCGGCTGGCCTGAAATTCCAGATGCAACTGTGTTTAGATCTGGCATGCAATAAGCTGGTTTAAACACTCCAGCAATCCTCCATCTCTTCCATAACAAATGGGAGCTGCACACTCAGGGGGCTTGGGTTTGCCCGGAGCGCAAGAGAGGCTCAAGAGCCACAGGCCGCAATTTAGAGTGGGCCGGGGACATGAAATGATAGCGAGAGATAGTGCTGAGCTAATAATTTTATTAAGGGGATAGAGGCAGCATTGATTAAAGGGGGCAACCAGACTGAAACCAATAAATCCGGCATGCCCTTTCACCCTCCTATCCTGAATATTACATGAGCAAACTTTCCCGGCAGCATGCTAACCGCCATGTCCTGCCTGATTAGCACATTTGCTGCATGCACTTGATTTATTTACTTATTTACTTAGGGATGCAAATTTCAGCGCTGATCAGACACTGTGTCTGCGGCCACCCCCCACCCCCCATACATATTAAACAACACAGGGCTTGGCTAGGGAGATTGATAATGTCTGACTCCCTCTTCATGAATATCTGATGAAAATGTACTCCCCCTCGTCACCCACCACCACCTTCAAACCCCCACCACCACAGTCTAGGAGATATGCATAAGCCACACACGATATCCTGTATTATTTAACCAATGAAAATTAATTGTCATGTTTATATTTGGCCAGTTTTCTTCTTTAACTGAATAAAACTGTTGAATAAATAATAAATATTTGTCAGTTAAATACTAGATCACATAATCCACCATCACTGTCAGCCATTTTGAAGGTCTCCAGTGCAAACCATCTTACAAAGCTGATCAATTTCTCTCCTACAGCAATACATCCAGACCACTCTAACAGGCAAATCAGCCTGACTCTGTCCATCACCTACATAGTCCAACCTGAAGATCACCCATAATGTGCATTAGAAGTTCCAAAGGGCTGGGGTTGACCGGCTGCTAGCAACCTCTTACACCAACCAGGATTGGATGTTAAAATGGAAAAGGCCTAATTCATTTATCTGGTCTAGTATGTACAATAGGATTGTCTGGAGTCTGCCAGTCGCAGATGGGTGCTCCAATATAATGCTGTTTGCCCGTTAAGTTCTGCTTCCTCTGTGACACCTGTTTAAAGCAGTGGAAGCTTTAAATCTCTAACAAGAGCCCTGGTAGACAAGGGAAGTGTATAGATATTAGTCTCCTTGCTCACATTGTATAGTAGCAATCGACCGAGAATCATAAACCATGAATTACAGTAATTCCTGAGCATTCCACACTGCCATATTTTGCACTATGATTATCCTGTAGATCATTGTTCTAAAGAATTGATGGTGCATTCTCAAATGTGCCCCCATTCCATCCCTACTCAGAACGAATCTAAGGACAAAGGCTTCCCAAACAAATTTGAGAGCACTAAAAGTGATAATCAAACAGAAGAAACAACTAAGTTGTGGGTACAATGATCTGTTCAGGGAGGCGTTCTCCCCTCTGATAAGAAGGAACATAGCAAACTTTGCTCTTAAAGGATCAAAACAGCCTACATTTTAGACAATACATCCAGTCAGAAGCACAGTTAGATCTGTGAGAATATCCTTTCCAGCTATCGTGAACTGTGTCTGGGCATAGTAGGTCTATCAAGTCCTCAAAGAAAGTAAAAAGACTGGACTTTTCAGATCTCTGCATGTCTCTTGTCCAGGCTAGTGAAGCAGATAAAGGCTTTGCCAAGTAAAAGCCCAGAACCTAATGAACACTGTCAGAGAGTGGGTCTGGTTGTCATTTGGAGAGGATGGAAAACGAGATAAGTTTTTATTTATGGGACCTTTCATTAGGCGGGATTTACCGGCTGAGCGAAAGGCGAATTAAAGGCTAAGCAGCCATCTGATTATAAGCATGCTCATTCACCTGCCTAGGGGCTGAGCCTCCAGGGGCCGAGCTCTGGCACCCTCCGCTCTCTCCTGGGGAATTAACACACACTCTGCCCCAGCTGGAAACCACTTACAGGGTGCAGCCCCGAGTCTCCGCCCAAACCTGCCTTCCCCCTACAGCTTTTGTTTCAGCGCTCTTGCTCCAAAGCACTACTTTCCAGTGGTTTGTGGCAGAGTTTGTGCTCCAGATCTAGCCATCACACTGGCTAGCCACAGCAGAGTTAGGGTACTTATTAAAAAAATCAATGTCATGAATGCTAAGAAAGTTACAGGAAGATGTGGAAAGGAAAGGTTTCTATTGATAAATCAGGTGAGCAATGCACTGGGGACATGCTTGGTGGAGGAGCAGTCACAATGCTCCTGCATGTGCTGCTAAGCTCAGACCAATTAATGACACATGCATATAGAAATAAGGCTACCTCCTTAACCCTAAGTCCACTCTACTGTTCAACAAGACTTCCTGAATGCTTTGATCCCTGGTTTAACTCCTGACATGTTATGTTAACAATCTCAGTGTTGAGGATACAGACCTTGGATCATCCAGATTTAGGTAGAATTGATGTTAAACTTGACAAATGCAGGATACATAGTTAAAATGAAGTATAACACCAGCATGAGGCCTCAATATCTCCAAGAAGGAGCATCCCATGTGCTGACTTTAAAACCATGCTTCCCCTTGTAAACACTTAATAACCATGTTCTAATATCTAATCTTAAATCTAGTCATTTCTTTAGGAATGAGCTCAAAAATAGCCTAATTGCTAAACGACTGTGAGAGAACACTCTTATAAGTCATCTTCACTGTGCTGGGGCTTTACGCAATAAAATCCACTCAATATCTAGATCATTAATATGAGGTAAACAGAGTACACTGAACTGAACTGTTTCTTCCTTCCTCCAGCCTCGTCTTTCTCCGAGTGTTTAATGTAGACACAGGAAAGCTTCAGTGCCGCTGCTGCTGCCGCCGCTTCAGGAGGAAAAAAGTCACCTCAGGTCGATGGCACTCAGGCTGTAAACACGGTTTCCCGTAAAATCAATGATCTTCAGTTCTAGCTATCAGTCTGAGCTACAGAAATAGCAGTGGCTGTGACGAGGCTGGCGCTGGGGCGAGGTGGAGGGAGGGAGAGGACAGGAGTGGAGAGGAAAGGAGTGTGCCTGTGAGTACATTAGGGATGAGATAGCACAGCTATGTGTAGAATGCTGCCACTTCTACAGATATCACATCACTAAGCATACACTTACACCAACCAAAGCTGTCTCGGTAAAGACAGACTACATTTCCCATAGTGCACCCGTCTCACAACACTGTGCAGAAGCTGCATGCATTCTGGTACTGTTTTATCAATTTTGATTTCAACATCAAGTTACTCCTCCGTGTCGCTGTGTAACATACACGAACTTTATACGTTACTAATTCCTCTCAAACATTTACACAATCACCATGATTTTTTTATTTTTTTTGCTTTCGTGTTACATCATAAGCATGCATTAGCAATCCGTGTAGCAAAACAAAGCACGGCATAACATAGCGAGGCCTAAAAAAGCTTCCATGGCAATGTAGAGCATGGACACTCCACTAGCTTCTAGCTAACAAGGGATGGATTTGTCCTTTCCATGCTGTGAGAGCGGGGACGGGTTGAAAAGCAGCCGAGGGGGGATTTACACGTCGAGGCAGAGTGTCTCCTCACTTTTGGAGAGTGCGATAGAAACAGCCTCTTCAGTGTAATTAGAAGCAGTTAATTAGCTGTGGGTTAATTACTCAGATTGAGAGAAAGAGAAAGAGAGAGAGAAAGAAAGCATGAGCTGGAAGGGTGGTAAGGCACGAGGAAAGCGGCGAGTGCTCAGCAGGAAGCTCCCCGTCTCCTGCCAATTAGCAAGCAGCATGGGGGGCCTGGCGGAGGAGCAAGGTTGGGGAGTACAAATGAGGCACAAGCTCGAATTAGCTCCCTCACAGCCTGCAGAATTAACATCATACTCAACATCCGCCATTTAAAAATGCATTCCATTACAGATTCACAGTGTTGTTTTTTTTGCTAAGCGATGACGTTTGCCCAAAAGCAACTTTCCTTTTTTAAAATTTACATGCACAAACAGAGTGACCTTGGTGAATATAGAGTTTAAAAAGGCATGTCAAAAAAGACTTCTCATTACCCTCGCTATTTTCAACATTCATTTAGATAAATGATTTCTACACAAAGCATTGCCGGGATAAACTTATTGATGTATAATCAGAGATGGGTGATCAGGCTGGCGCGCATGCCGAGCACTCACAGCATGCGCAAGGACACAGCAGGAGACTGCATGAGTGTGTGGACGACTGTGTTTGTGATGTGTGTATGTGTTGAGGCAACATAAAAACCAGGACGAAACATCTATTGGCTGCTTATATAACATCTCAATAAAGTTGAGCTCAGCTCAACTAGTCTGATAATTAGACGTAGTAATCCAACACTGGATTTGATTTGGCACACTTCCTGATTTGGGTCATTGTATACCCTGAGCATGTGATGCTGACTTGATGTACATTTTTACCAAAAAGTTGCTTTGGTAACAGTGAGGATGTCAGGATTGGATCAGTGTTGAGGTGATACTCAGTGCAGATATTGGCGTCACACAATGTTCACATCAAACATCAGAATGGGGAAAAAAAAAGTGATCTTAGTCTGTGACTCCGACTGTGGCAAGGTTGCTGTTGGCAGACGGGCTGGTTTGAGTATTTCAGAAGCTGCTGATTTCCTAGGATTTTCATGCACAATAGTCTCTAGAGTTTTTCAGGCAAAGGTGCAAAAAACAAAAAACAAACAAAAAAAACATCCAGTGGTTCTGTGGTTGGAAATGGCTTTTTGATTTGAGAGAGAGGTCAGAGGAGAATGGCCATACTGGTTTGAGCTGACAGAAATGTTACGGTAACTCAAAAACCACTCTTTACAACTGTGCTGAGCAGAAAAGCATCACAGAGCCCTTTTTTTAACTTATCAGTTAGGTTATTTCTATACAACTTGGTTGAACATTTACCAGGTGTGCGTGTGTGTTCTCTATGGACGAGCTTACACATTCATTAATTGTAATATCTTTTCTATAAATAGCTCAGGGAAGCGTCTCCTGAGAGGGAAAGTGAGAAAGTGAAATATGCAGACTGCAGAGGTTGCTTCTCACCATTTGCTTTTCGTTTTGTTTTTTTTTCCAGTGATGTTAGTCTGGGTCAGCCTTAGTTGTCTCGTAAACAAAGGACATCAATTAAAACAAAAGCAAAATCACAGTTTCTTTTCATATAATCTCTGTAATGACAGGGAAGGAGAATTATTATACAAAATAATAATAGAGAGTTCCTCTGCAATGAAGTTTAGACTGCACACTCATTTCTGCCTCTCTCTCTCTTTCTCTCTCTCTCTCTCTCTCTTTCTCTGATGCTCTCCCGCTCTCTATCCCTAGCTACTCTGCAGTTAAGGCAAGCCAACCACAAACACTGTTGTTAAAATGATCAATACCATTGAAATATTAAACCTTAAGAAGCCGCATTATTGATTGCAAGGCCGATGATAAAACTGTTTATTATCATAATCGCTAAAGCTTCATGTGGGCGTTCTGGAGGGGGACTTGGAGAGCTGTACCCAATGCCACCAGCTGAATTTCCCCTGAGCTACCCCCCCGTCCATCCAAACTTCCTGTTCCTACTAGAACAACTTTTTACACCTGGACTTTTTTTTTTTTTTTTTAAACAAACATGCATCTCTGCCCAAAGGACAGAAATGGATGAGTACATGGATGAAAAGATCTCGCTCAGGGTTAGGCGGGCCAAATCCGAAAACACACCTTTAAATCCTGAGCACCCCCCCCTTTTGGTAAATAATCAGAAAAACAAATACCTCAGTAATGACCCAAGCCTGCACCTGGTAAAACACAGCCAAGAGGAGTAAGAGCACCTGGAATTAGCAGAATTATCCAGGAAGCATGTTCTTAAAGGAGCAGGTACCTGCTATAACCTTTAAAAAAAAAAAAAAAAAAACTGTGTCCTCAGGCAAACACTAACACATTGTGAGAATGTAGGTGTGGGCATGTCATAACACAAAAGAGGACAAGTTTAACAGTTGACTTAAGAGGACGTGGCAAAGAATACAGAATGCACAGCCACTCCATTAAACTTGTGGCGACGAGTCTGCCGGAAGAGCCAGGAATTAAGAAAAACCACCTGTAAAGGCGTTCAATGCCACTCACAGCACAGAGGTGCCTGCGTTCTGTCTAGCAGCAGAAAAACAGAGAAATGTAGTGTTTTGATGAGCGTTTAAACCTGAAGAGGGAGATAAGATCCCTCACGAGGATGCTGGGTGAGAGCAGTCACAGCCTCACGACCATGAGAGTGTAGCGTCATTGAGTGGGTGGAAAACTGTTAGCTTGGATCAGCATACACATACTGTGCAATAGTATCCCCCCTCCCCTTGTAATTTTCCACATTTTGTAGTGTTATCACCTGGAACTTAAATGGTATTCTCAAATAATGACCTATATCTCACATAATTAAGACTATAGGTCATGAATCTACACAAAATCATCCATAATATTGAAATGGAGTACTGAAAGCATTTTCAACAAGAGAAATTACAAAAGCCTACTCCTTATTGATGGTCGTAAAAGAAATGTTTTCACCTTGATGCTGTAACTATAGTGTAGGCTCCTCGTTGCAAATCTTGGTTCAGTAGAACATTTTTTACTGAGGTGGATTAATTAGCATACACAGATCAATGATAATCCTTTCTGAATCTAGAACATACAGGTATTTGGTAACACTGATGAAACCGAGCAGAAATCCAGCACAAAAGTGTTGGATAAAGCTCTCCTGCTAGCATAACACATGGTTAATCATACTGACAGAAAATAAAAATGATAGCCAGGCTAATATTGTTTACATGCGATGCGAGGATAGAACATCTCATAGCTGAAACACTGTCCAACAAATTGCTTTTGACTTTTTTTCAGTGGCAAAAATATGATTTACTCTAAAAACTTTATTTATCCAAAACTCATTTGTTTCTCTTAGCCTGTATTAATTTGCTTAACTAGCTCGTTATTACGATTACGTTACATTAGCTACCACTTTTTAGCTTAGTTAGTTTCCGGGCAACCAAAACATAGGACTGGGCAGCACATGGGACCTTTTACCTGCCTAACTAATAAACTAATGATTTGTCCACCCGAAATCCATGTACAAAGGATTTTTTTTTGCAGAAGGAAAAGAGACTGGCGAGAGACAGATGCCTGAAACTCAACGGTGACCCGGGCACTAATTCCTTATTCTAGAGCGCAGATATCCTGGATAAATGATTAGTGGCTTTCCTTTGAAGACCGTCGTCTTTTCACTCTCCACCAGACATTTGCTAAAGTCATTAATGACAAAGACTTGGGGGGAAAAAAGGCGAAAATCTTTCTGGTACACAAATACTTCTTTTTATGAGCCCTGGCCTGAATTCCTCCCTGCTTACTTGAAACCCTTATCCTGGGAAAGAACTGTGCAGTGCTTTAAAAGATAAACCTCGAGGGACGACTGCTGCTTTCTGCTGCTCCCTTTCCGCCTCCTTTAAAGAATTATGGAGCATTAATAAAGTAAAGAGAATGATGCGGCATGTGTAGGAAAACAGGGAATAAACATGGAGCGGTGTTGGTGTAAAAAAAAAAAAAAAAGAAAAAGAAAATGGGAATGAAGCGACATCTAAATTTAGCTGTTGCATGTTAAAAAAAGTTGGAGTTAGCAGTACTGCCGAGAAGAATTAAAGAGATATTGAAGGGATTCCTACTGATGCCACTAACTCTTAATGCCTGGCTATTCTTGTACAACAGTGGAGAGCGTCTCCAATTAGGAAACCGTGCTCACACTTCCTGACAGGCTATTTCTGCGGTGGTGTATGTCAGCCTAACCAGGCTCCTTTGCTATGAGAACATAAACACGAGAGGAGCTGACAGCTATAATGACTCCACTCATATCCATTCTTCTCCAAATTCACAGAAGCAAATTGTAAACCTTGTGTTTTTCTTTCCAATTTTAAAATTATGTATAGCAAGTGGGACAGGTCTGAGAAAAGAGCAGATTAATTTACAATTTATTAGCCATTTACTATACTAGCTGTGACAACTATAAACACAGAATGACAGATAATGTGGATGAAAAATATGTGTGGTTTTGAACGAGCAGTTGTTGTGAGGACTTGAGCCAAGACGTAACAAGTGAGGTGACATGCAATTCCTCCACAAACTGTCAACAACAGAAAAAACTCAAAGAGAAAACAAGTTGTTAAGAGTCTAACAAGGTGGCCCAGGGGGCAATGCTGAAAGATACTTGGGTACTGGGTGTAAGAGAGCGAGTAAAACATCAAGCGCCCTTTCTGAATGCAAGCATGTCGAGACCTGCATTGAGGAAAACCTCATTCAGCTGGGGAGAAAAGAAGAAAAAAACAGCGCAAACATGCAACCAAGCCAAGTTTGTGGCTCACACAGCTAATTTGATTAGAAAGGTGGGGGTTCTACCTGAGACCAGGTGTTCTGAAACAAACACCTGACTTAAATGGACAAGTATGCTTCCAAATTATATCTGTCCGCCATCATCAGCTGGTCAGGATAAAAGCCAAAAACATGCACTGTGTCTATAAGGAAATGCATCCAGTGATATCTGAAAGAAATCTTTGTAGCAGAATAGATACTACCTTCTGTGTGGGACACAATTCACATCTACTAATGGACTCCACAGTCCACATTTAGGTGACAGAGGAAAAAAAACCCATCCAAATCATTAACAAACATCAGTGCTCCAAGACAGTTCTGATGTTCTTGCTTTTAGGTGTGTCAAAATTTAGCTAGTATTAGCCTCAGATGCTCTGGAACATCTGATAAATTTGTGCACAATTTTCTCACTACAAGCTTCAGGATCCTGAAGCATTCTGCATTTATGTGTATACGCATTGAGAGAAATCTTCAGAACACTGCAATACAATTACAATACAATTTTGGAGCCATATATAATCCCTGGAATCAAAAACGTTCACAGAATCTTGTCTTTAAAAGGTATTAAAGATAATCTTGTGTATTTGTCAATGGGATACAGGAGAAGTCTGCGGTTGGTTGTCTACCATCTCAGTGAAAGTAGACGGTTCCTTGGCCATGTACCAGACTCTTTGACACTATAACTTGCGAGACTAAAGCCTGGCCACCATGGACAGAGAACAGACAAGTTCTTCATATCCTTCAGCTCGAGAACAAGAATAAAAGACACAGTCCAATATGCTAACAATCACAGCAACTGTTTCTGATCCTGCATGGGTGTCTCTGTTATCTGGTGCTTCCGAAAAGAGCGTGGTTCATGTACATTCACACACACATACACACTGTACCCCATGTTTCTCCTGGGTTCTCCTTCTTGGGTTCATGCCCCCACCCTTCCACCCCATACACCCTATAGCAGCACCTGTTCGATATAAATCAGGGGCTGTGTTTGGGAAGTGAGGCATTAAGCATGACACAAGCTGTCAGAGCTGAGATCGCAACAACCGCAACATTTAGCTGAACTGCCGCAGAGTGTGTGCCCAGATCCTGGCTCCGACACGCCAGCCTGTTCTTATCTACAGCCTCCTCACACTGTGTCGCATGACATGTGCCTCACATCTGGAGTCCAGCTGTGCCAAGCACCCAGGAGGAGAGAAAGGAGGAGAAAGGCAGAGAAAAAAGGAGACAAACAAACCGAGGCGAATCAACGGAAGCAAAACACACTCTGTCTTTGACCTGTTTCCACCTTGCAGCTTTAAAGGAATATTCCACTGTTTTCACAGCCTAATTTCTATCATATTTGAGCAAGACATAAGAAACTTCACACTAATAGAAAAAAACTTCACACTAATACTAAACTAAATTATAATGCACACCAAGTCTAAGGGCAGGTGACGAGGAAATTAATGAAGACTCTCCAACACAAACTGACAACTCCAGCCATTACACAGGAACAATAAAGGTGTGAAGATGAGAGGTTAATTCTTAGCAAAGCTGTTTTTAACAAGTAAGTCTGGTTATTTTACACTTTCCTGAAGTTTTTGTGGTGTCCATATGCCATCAGAGCCACAAAACTACACCGGTAACAATGACAGAACAACAAATTCTTCCATCCGAAAGACTAGTTCCATCAATTTTTTGGAAAGGGTGAATTATGCAGCTGAAGAACTGAAGAATTCACAAACGTGTTTTGTTTATAAACTGTTCGACAGCTGCCCTCAGACTTCTATTATTAGTGAGTTTGAAGTGAACAGGTTTCCTATTATTTTCCCAATAATTCTTGTCTGTGGTAATTAAACACACACACAACAGATACGGTGGATAGCGATTTGGCTGAAAAAAGTTGGAGTATCACTTTAACGATGGCGTGTTGTGTCATAACAGCTGCCTGAGAGAGAAAAAACAGAGGTCACTGTAGCTCTCCACTGCTCTGATTTCCATCTCTGTCACGTGTTAGCGTAAGGTCAACAGGTCACAGCGTTGATGAGAACTGGCGCATTCCTCAGAGGACAGAAACATGTATTCTCCGGGGGTGTGTGTGTGTGTGTGTGTGTTTGCGTTTATTAGTTTCAGCTGCCAAGCACTCTTCACTCCTTTACCTCAGGACCTGGCAGTTAAATATTAACCAGAGATGTTTTTCCTTCTCTGGACTGTGCATGCTGTGTGGCAGAAAAAAGAAAAAGAGAAAGAGAGAGTGATAAGAGAGAGAGAGAGATATAGAGAAAGCATGAGAATGTATCATCTGCTAAAGATTTATCCAGAGGCAACCATAGTCAGGGGCTCCAGCTAAGATGTGGTGTTGCATTTAGCTGTAAGCTATAAAGGTTGTATGGGGATGGGGGTGTGGGGGGGGTTAATGCAGAGGGCCAGCACGGGGCCAGCACTGCCTCACTGTAATTTACATTGCTGCGTAATTATCTGCAGGACCAGGGGCTCCAAGCCAATGAAAGAAGCCTCTCTCTGGCAGCGTGGGTCAGAGGAGAGGCCACGGATATTACACACACACACACACACACACACACACACTACTAAAACAGCCCAGAATCTCCCAACCTCACTCTGGGAATATACTATGTAAGGAATAAAACACTCTGTGTCTTGTGGTTACTGTTACCATCCCGAAGTTGATTATTTTCCTATAACAGCACTGTGGCATAAAGTGGTTTATTATATCTCACACACACACACACACTACTATATATATATATATATATATATATATATATATATATATATATATATATATATGAAACAAGTTCGTTCCTGTTATCAATTACATTATAAACAGTCATTTCTTCACTTTCTCTTGAAGTTAATAAGACAAAAGTTTTCAAGACTCAACAATCCAAAATCTTTTTTTCCCCCACCACGTCAGAAAAAAAAGCTATAATATTACTTCTGACTGTTACAAAGAATGGACACTGGAGACTCCTTCCATAAATGTTAACTAAACATCTGCTTTACAGAAACATGTTTTTTTAAAAAAAAATCTGTCAACTATTAGGCCAATCGCTCTAGGAGATTTTATATATATATATATCTCATGATACATAAAGGTTGCTAAGACACTTCCAGCAAAATAGTGGTGTTGTAGTAGTGTTGAAATTGTTTAACAATGGTAACAGGGAGGGAAAAGTAAAATATATTCTGTCAAAAATTTTGTATTGTGTATTGTAGTCTTCAAGTATCGTGGTATGATATTTTCGTTATATCACCCACTCCTAGAGGACACGCCACCTAAATTGTATCAAAGCAGCTGCTTCTAATCAGTTTGTATTTATTAAAAAAGTATAAAGATATCACAATGTCCACAATATCTTGGTAAAGTGGATTGTGACCTAAATCTGTGATCTGCAGCTGCACTACCATCAGTGCTGATGTTATAGAAAATTAATCAACACCTTCTGACCAATCAAATTTGAGAATTCAATAGCTATGTGGTATAACTGTAAATAATGAACACCTGAAAGTGAAAGTGAAAGTGACGTGTAGCCAAGTATGGTGACCCATACTCGGAATTTGTGCTCTGCATTTAACCCATCCAAGTGCGCACACACAGTAGTGAACACACACACACACACACACACCGTGAACACACACCTGGAGAAGTGGGCAGCCTTTTTTGCTTTCACACTGCACATCATTAATCAAACCAAAAAGCAGAAAAGTGTGTAAAATGTCCTTGTCAAACTTTTTCTTTCTTTGGTCAGAAATAGAGAGAAATAAAGTGAAACAAACCTTTATGAAATGTGTGTAGAAATCACTTAAAAAAAAAAAAAAAAGATTACATAATTATACAAATAACTAGTTTAAAACCTTTTGTGTATCACATTCCATCTTTATTTTCTCTTTTTGTTTGTTTTGTCAGTCCAAATCTCCAGAACACATGGCATTCCTGAAGTGCTACAGCTCTGTCCTTCAGCTCAGATCAGCAGCTCAATTACAAAAAAAAAAAAAAAAAAAAAAAAAACCTCAGTGTGTTTGATTCACTTCCTGCAGTCGAGTCGATTCAGAGTCGAATCACTTTCTCAAAAGAGTTCACTTGGATGCTGACCCAGATCACCTCGCTCAGACGCTCTCGGACCTGAATGCAATTGCTGTGCTCTCATCTGCCTAAAGAACCGCATCTAGGTAGAGAACTCACCAGGGTTCCATTCAAACCGACTAAACACTGTGCATGTGAAAGCACCTGAGGTGAGATTAACCAGGGCTCGAATCTATCTTGCTAACACTATTTCTAAGAAGTCCCTTTGTAAATGTAGCAGAGCTTGTCACATACTTGCAGAGGAAGCCCTCGATTGAATGGACGCCTTAATTCATTTAAATGAACAATGTCATTGTTTTGACATTGAAAAAAGCGTGCCAGAATGGAAGATAAACAAGCAGGGGCCGGGGCTAAAAGCTATGTCTGCGAATATTTCCTACAAGGAGACCCATGCATATAAAAGAATGTATTACGTTGTAACTCTGTGTGTGTGTATGTGTGTGTTTATGTGTGTAAGTGTGCCAAGTGACTGGAGCCAGATATATTGTGAATGAAACTGCTGAGTTTTGAGTAAGTTCCGTGCAGGTGCCAGCACTCTGGGCATGTGGGGACCTGGAGGCCTGACATAAGGCAAGACAACATGGGAAAAGGGCCACATGGCGTAAGAGTGTAAACACACACACACACACACACACAGAGAGCGAGAGAGAGAGAGAGTGCACTACTGCACCAAATATACATACAACTTCCAGTCATGGTCAAGTCAGCATTTCCCAGAGACTTATCAAACACTTCAAATTCAAGCTCAACACTTTCCACAACGATATCACGGCTCTGGAAAAAAAAAAAAAAGAAAGAAAAAAACACTCCATAATAATGTTTTGCTTATGTCAATGTGACAGGTCTTGCAGATGGCATTTCAGAAGGGAGGTTTAGTCAGGGATTAGTCAAGCGCTATTAATCTACTATGCAAATAGTACTTTAAAAACAGCAAGTGCAGGTCAGCAGAGGCATATATTTGCATAAGCTATGGAGAGTAGGGTAAAGGTGTCACTCCACTCCCAACCTCATATCACATGTGAGGTCAACTCCCTCCCGTGTCCAAGCCCTGACAGATGCCCCGTGCTGGAGGAGGGACCATGTAATACGAGAGGCTACCTAATTGGTTCTGGACCTGTAATTGGGAAGGGTTAATTAGTGTGGACACCATGGTGGCAGGTGCACACCTTTTTTGGAGGGGGCAGGGAAGCTCAAAAAGGACAAAAACTACTCCAATGGCAAATGGCTCAATCTCATCAAACTGAATCATTCTATTGTTTTGTTTTGTTTTGTTTTGTATGTCTGCACCTTTAGTAGCATTATCACTTGCTTGCTTTTTGTAGACAATGTACTGATAAATAGGGCCAGGAAAATATGATGATATATCAATATAGCAATAAATTATGACAATGCACTTTTCTGAAATATCGCAAATACCCTTTATAACCATTAGAAACTCTTGTTAAATGTTAATGTTTTCTTTAAAATTGTTAAATATTACAATTGTTTACAGAATTTTGACTTTCTCTCCTTTTCACTTTTGTCACCCCTATCCAGAAAAATAGCATCATAATTATCCACACTGTTAAATACTTTTTAAAATATCTTTTTAATAACTTATAGAACACATTAAAACTCATTATTGGTACAAATTGTTCAAGAGTGCTCGTTTTTTAATGTATGATCAATTGTAGGTTTTATTTCTTTTTGTCTCAGATTGCATTTTTAATTTATGCATTTGTTCTGTTTTATATGGCATCGATTTGGATTTTATGACTGACTGGAGGTTTTATTTTCTTTTATTTGAGATGCTTACTTTAAAGTGTTTATGCTTTATTTCATTTTACTGCATCCTATTATTTATCATTTTCCTGCCTAATGTCTGAAACAAGTTTTAATCTTCTTATTGATATTGGTTGCTAACTTCCCTTGGAGTGAGATACTAGTCTCAATAGAGCTTACCTTCTTCACAATAAATAAATTTGTTAATTAAATGAAAATGGTAAAAAAAAAAAAAAAAAGGTCTATTAACTTATCACATACACCAATGAGTTGGTTGGTCATTTATGGAGAGCTGATATGTAGCTTACAGTGTGTACACACCTTATCACTGTAGTATCATTCCAAAAACAAGAGATAATGACAGGGAAAGAGAAATAGTGCGAAACACTGAGAGCGAGGGAGGTGTGGGGGTGTTTTTTTTTTGAGCCACGACAAGCATAAGCAACACCTGTTGGCCTTGTCGCCACCTTATCATTAGGCTAACTGTAATTAGGGACACGGCAGAGGTGCCGGTGGGGAGGCGTAGCTGTGCATTCCCCTCTCCGGCCAGGTATGTTTGGAGTGCCAATAAAACAAGAACCGCACCCTGAAGATCCTCCTCCCCTTCAAATACAGTGGCCTTGAAATCCAACTTTGATGACGACTAGAGCCTGCACTTAAAAAAAAAAATCAAGTCCTAGAACTGATCTGGAAAACTTTGAGCTGAGAACACAATGAAAAGAAATGTGTGTTGTATCTGCATGTAGGTACAAAAGCTTTGGTCGTTAAAGTGATATTTCATTCTTCAATCCTTATAGATACATCAGATTTGCTGGAAACTCTGATAAGCCCTCCCTTACGACGTGGCCAAATAAAACAAGTAGTACTATGTGTAATACAAGGAAGAGGTGATGAGAAACAGAGAGACATGCTTGTTTTTTGTCCTGTTTGGAGCATGTTGTTCTCTTTCTAGCAGTTTGGAGCCTTGATCACTGAGTGACGGTCAGTGCCAGCAACCTTTCCTGTCTGAAAATACATCTGTTATATCTAGATAATGCAAAAAGAATACAGAACTCATCTGTGCAGAACCCTGAGTGGACACCACATTATGGTGTCCTTAAGCACAATCTCAGCCTTTCTAAACACATACTAGTTGATAAAAAGCAGGGACCATCTTGGTTGACTGTTTCTCTTTTTTCTAGACTGTGATTCAGGGTTGGTTTTTAGTTTTTACGTCAACAGACCATCACATCCTGTGATGAATAACATTTTGAACATATGGCTGACTAACCAATATTCCAAATCCCATTTCTCTAGAAGCTCCACAGCTGTAATTTGGAGGAGAATCATTAGCATTTTGCTCCTCCTTCTCTTCCTCGCTGGCTGAAATGATAAACAACCTCAGAGTAATGTGCAGGGTCCAGAGTCAGGGCCGAGACCTTGGTTGAAAGCAGAGCGCTCAAGCGGCCTAGCAGCCTCTAAATTACAACCTGAGTCAGAGGGAAGGTGACAAGTTGAGTTCAGCAGGTCAAGCCTACCCTCATCAAAGAGCAGGTCAAAGCCACATAACTCTTTCGTTAAGGTGAGGGTCACTGCAACGTTCTGCCCAGTTCCAGGTCAACCCGAGGTCTCTGACTGCTGAGGTTCATGGCAATACAATAAAGTAATCAATTGGGGTGCCAGACCTTGGTCAATAATATAGCCCGGGACCGTGGGGGGTCAACACCTGTTCTTTGGCCTCTCCTTGGAAAGTCCTAGCCTCCGAAAGTGGACTAGGGTTTCGTTTTTGTTTCCCAGAGTAGTGCTGTAATAATATCCTCATGCCACCTCGGGTTGGGCCCAATAAAAACACTCAATGCCTTACCATAAGCATGTCACCTGGCTCAACATTGTGCCTCCTTTTTCATTACATTAATGCACCTCGCCAGTCGCTAAACCATTTCTCATTCCAGCACAGAATTCCACACACGGTCCCAGTGGCAAGTTCTGGATCTACTCCAACCTACGCTGGCAAGGAGCCATACAACAAGGAGGACACTTTAAAGCCAGAAGGGGTCACATATCCAACTGTTGTTTTGAGTGGTGCATAAAAAGCAACAGTCCAAAAACTGAAACGTCACCTGACACTGACACATGACACGGACAATGTCCTGCTCCGGGAAGTAAAGAACTGGGTTTTTATCTTGAGCTCAGAAACTGGTATAATATACTGGCAGGCAGGATGTACACACCCTGAGCTGAATATGTCTACAAAAAACCTTATGCACAGGAGTCTTATCTTACCACCAAAAGTTTAGCACAAAACGGCACCGTTTTTTTTTTTTTTACTGAGGAATTCCTAAATTAAAAGAAAGGGTGTGTCAGACCCCATTGCTATGGATGACGGTATGTTTTGTGAATGAATATCGACAATGATGAAACACCATCCATAGAGGCAGAGAGCATCCCATTCTCAGTGGTTGCCAGGATGAGGCAGCAGTTAATTCTTGGCTGCCCTCCCTATCTGCTTAAAGGCAGGTATAGGATTTCCAACAGCTCCGGCTGGCTGGATACAATGAAGAGCTTAGACGTCAGCAGGCCAAGCTTCAAGCAGGTGAATTTGCCCGCAGCATCCTAAGGCTCCCCACCCTATTGCACATCTCCACAATCTGAACTAGAACCTTGACTACTCCCATATGTGAGCTAGAGAATTAACTACTCCTACTTCTCAACTTTAAGGTTCTTTGGTTTGTCCCTCTGGGGGAAACCTTTATGGTTCAATGGAGAAATCTATAGCAGAGCTTCCCTTTCTGGAATGGCGTACCATCCAGTATGTATTCCCACCTCATACCCAGTGTTCCTGGGTGGGCTCTACTGTGACCCTGACCAGGATGAAGCAGTTACTAAAGATGAAGAGTTTCTCTTTCAGAAAAGGTTTCAAGTAGAACTCTTTTAGAAACCTAGAACCTTTAAGTGCTTAGAGAAACTTTGAAAAAATGCTTTTAATGTAGAGCTGATCAATCTTTTGCCTCTTCTGGAAGAACTTTTAATTCACAAAACTTGCCAAATGTGCACTGAATGCAATAGATTTTCCAAGTAATTTTTTTCTGTAGCCCCTCTCCCTGGCTGCTCTAGCAGGTGTCATTAGGCGGCATAATCAGCAAGCTGTTTGCATACATCTGCTGGTGCTATCGATCTCTCTTCATTCATTAACACTCAGTGGTATATAATTAACATGCGTGTCCCCCTCACCCAAGGGAAAGCTAATTCCTCTGCACTTCAGCAGAGGGCACAAGTGGGCTTGGCGTAGTGGGCATGGGGCCAGAAGCGCGCCCGATCCCAATGGTACGCATCCCCATCACCGCCTCCAGCTGTCATCAGCCCCCCTAGACAAGCTCTTCTAACAAGGAGCGCCTTCCCCTCCGCCCCGCGTTAACTAAAAGCACAATTATCCAGAGAACAATGATGCTTTTCACAGGGCCTTGTGTTGCCATTAAGGCGGTGTATCTGGTTACAGCAGCCTCTGCTTAAGCTAATTATGGAATGCTATCTGTGCACTTCTCATTGCTTCTTAATTAAGTAGGATTTGTTTCAAAAACTGGGACAGTAAGTCAAATTTTTTCTCATCCATGTTAAGATCTTTATTGAAAAGTCTTGATTACATGGAAGGAGAATGTTAATTCTCAAAATATTACAGATTAGATGCTGGAAAGTATGGTGAACAGAACTACCTAAACTGCAACAACTTAGCTCTTTTCTAGACCATAGGAGAGCATGGTGCTGATGGGATTAGCTGTAGCGGTCATTAGGATATGAGGCAGACAGTGAGAGCGCTTACTGCAGGGTGAGCATAGGTCTCAGGCCAGACAGGGTAACAGAACACCAGGCCCGTCTGCTGCCCCTTTGTGTCTGCAAACAGAGCTCAGGGCCTCTCACCAGCCCCACCATCAATAACACATTCTTATTAAGGCCGATTAGGCCACTCTTATTTCCTACCACACTGGCCCAGCAACGGAGCACAAGAAAAACACACAGAGATGGCCTGGAAAAGACAGAGGCATCATTGGCAGTGAAATGGATTTCTCAGAGACATCCATCGAGGTTCCCGCTCTCATCCTGGCCTTGAGCAAACTGCTCTATTTGGCAGGGGCTGACCCGGCTCTCAAAGGTTAAAATGACAAACAGGAAGTGCCTACATCTCATCTCAAAGGGAAGAAATATCCATTGCAGACTTGAGTCAAATACCACGAGAAAGCCTTGTGGACTGCCATGACAGCTAGGCCACTACAGATCTATCGGAGACAGAAAGAACGCTAGAGAGGGCTAGACAGGGGAGGGAGAGGAAAAGACAAGCAAGCTCCAATGATCATGTGCTTACAACATGTACTGAGTGTGTGATGGTTCACCAAGAGGTGAGCTGAATTAAATGCACACACGTACAACACACACACGTGGAACAGTACACACAGAGCTGGTTTGGCAAGTATGTGTCTATACTCGCTCCACATTGTACACATCGCTCCACATTGTAGGGCTCGGGCTGCTAATTGAGATTAAAAAAGTAAACAGACACAGTGTTAGGCTGGCTCTGTATATTTTCAGAGGTGGGGGTGGATCAGCACACATACACACGCACATACACACACACCAGATCAAGTTCCTGGAAGGTCAAAGCCAGAACTCCAAATACACACGAGTATAGAAACTGCTCCCTTTTCCCTGAAACATGCATGCGCCGCCTCATGGCCCACCTGTAGCACACTCCATCCATGTTTACTTGTGCCAAATATAATACTACTATCACAACACACTTTCTTACTTTCTCATTTCAATAAATAATCCAATCTGTACAAATACAGCAGCCTGCAGGGACTTATGAAACGGTAACGAGAACAAAAAACAGCATCACAAAGCGCCCACTGGTTCAGATATGCAGAAGTGGTGTTTGTAGGCGTGTCAGGACAGAAGGTGCATACTTCACCACAGGAACCCAGGAAGTTTTTTTTTTTTAGACTTGCGAACTTTGGAGATGGTCTTTCTTCACCTGAGGAACCAAGGCTGAATTTAGATTCAGAAACCATTTTAGTTCCTGCCCTGTACTTTTTTTGGTGCTGTTTCACTCTTCTTCTCATTTCTGCCCATGGGTATAACTGTATGTAATACACATGTATGTGATTATTAGCATGTACACTTATGGTTGTGTGTGTTTCTTTTAACTATTTGTCTCTGACTACAGTTTTTTCCACCAGAGGAAAAACTCTTCCAAGGCCAGAGTTTCAGAAACTGCTTTCATCCTGTTCCTAAATTTGATTTTTTTTTGTGGCTCAGAAACTACTGAAAAGAAGCTTCAAGTTCTGAACATCAGAGAACTTAAAAGAATAACCAACCCTTTTTCAAAAAAACTGAAACGAGTAGAACGATATGCAGTGTTTTGGAGGCTGCAAGCTTCAAGTGGCATCATTTTTTTAAGTAGCTGCACTAATGTTTACATCATATTTGTGCAGCAGCTTGTATCACCTCGGATCCAGAGACTGTGATGGTGGAAACGCAAACCAAGAACTCATCCAGGAAAAGTAACTACGTGGCTCTCCAACAGGACAGTCCCAGAACATTTTAGTCCAACAACAGATTCCTAGGTGGAAAGGCTCCTAGAGTATCTCCTCAGTGATCTTGCTCCCATAATGCACCAGTAACAATCCCGCCTCATGTCCTGTGTGCCTGGGGTCACGCCGACCCATGGTCGGCTGTTCCCTCATGGGCTGCTTCGGTTTGCTTTGCTTTTACCCCTGCCACAAGAAAAATGTAGTGTTCTAAGTAATCCCTGTTTGTACCGGCCATAATTGATTGGGTAATCCTGGTTTAACATGCACTAAAGCCAGTGCTTAAGAATCTATTAGGAAAGCTAACGGCTTAAAGGGCCACATCTTTCTCTTTCACTCTCAGGTTGGCCTTGTGATGTATCCCACACACACACACAGACACACACACAAATGTCTCAATGGACAACCCAGAGAAGCTCCATCCTCCACCTTGCTTTAAAAAATAAGCATCTGGAACCTCGTGGCTCTCACGTTTGGTACTGCTGCTTTTCTAGTCAGTTTGTGGGTAAACAAATCTAACAGAGTAGAAGAAACATTGTGGGTAAGCTTCATGTTCATGTCATTGTCCTGACGCCATGCCAAAGAGTCACCATCAAGTCGACACGATTTATCACACCAACCAGTCATCACCAAGACAGCGCAGTCATAATCATAAATCTCCCACAGAGGGGAGCATAGCAGCTTGATGAATAAAGAGTAAAAAAGAGGAGCGATGGATTAGAAAGAATGACAGAACAAGAGAGAAAGAGAGAGAGAATGTATATTAGGTTGCATGCCTCGGCTGAGTGCTGACAGCTCAAACCAGGAAGTGAGCAGCATGTTTCCCTCTTGATGACAAAACGTGGCCTTGAGTCGACCAACCAGCCAAGGGACGAGACTGCTCCGGCCAATCAGAAACCCCGTTAGAGCTGCGCTGTTCTCTCAGGGAGCATAATCCCCCACACCAAAGACCTCTGCCCTAATGGGGCCCACTACTGTAATTACAAGGCAGAGATTTGGGATCAGGCATTTAAGTAGTCACCTAAAAGTCCCCCCTGAAAACAAAAAGCTCTGTAATTATCGTCTGCCTATTCTTTCCTTGCTCTCCCTCCCGGCTGTGACTTGGATTACCTGTCATGCCAGAATATCTTTCCGTTTGTGTGTGTGTCTGTGTGTGAGGACCCTGTTGTTTCCTGGATTCTCTGACTAATCCGAGGCTGGAAGCAACACTGGCAGAGCGCTGACAAAACCCCGGCACCGGCAAGTGAGAAGCATATTTTAGCTGGCAGAGGCTCGGTGACGACACGACACACAAAGATAGCAGAAACCTGAGTCCACACTCGCTGCCCTGCTTACACATGAATGCATTTTTTAAACAAGGGGAGGGAGACGGGGAAGGGAGGGCATTCATTTTGCACTGCACAAAAAGCTCCTTTGTGCCAACGAAACTTTATATACATATTAGAAACATGAAACCCCATAGGCCTCTCCGAGCCGGATTCTTGTAACTGTGAACAAGATAACATTACCTACCATTCTTTCCCTCTCGCTTTCCCCACACACACAAAAGGGAGGGACAAAGCATTCAATCCTACACTGTTTTCCTACACGGACCATTTTCCTCATGATAGATTCTTCTCTTTCTTTCCTTGCTCGCTTTTTTTTTTGTTGTATTTCTAGGCCGGGTCGTCTAATAGCTAGGAGAATCGCTCCATGGTGTCATGGAGGTCTACACACTCCCTGGCTCAGCTTGTTCCAGAGGGTCATCGAATCTTTCCTGATGTGCTGCTGTATAGGTGCTCCTCCGTCACACCTCTCAGGTGTTTGAGGCAGAATTCACTCTTTCTTTCCTATACGCGGGAATCAGGCTTTCCACATCTTCCTTCCCTCTTATGCATGTTACGTCCACGAAACTCTACACAGGACATGTGCTAATCGGTAAATAAATAATACTGGCACAAAGTAGAGTACTCAAAAACAAGCCTCATCCTGCATTTCTTTTTGGCACAAGTTTTTTTCTTGTCGAAACAGCTGTCAGGGCATCCTATCTGTTGCTTAGAGAAGAAAATTAAAGTCTTGTCAACACTAATATGGATTTGAAAACTCTTATTTTAGAGTGGATGCAAAACTTTTTTTGTGAGTTTGTGTGTAATACCCAGAGACTAGGAAGTTTGGCGCAAGTGGTTTGATGTGGTGCATGTCAAGCAAACTAACGTGACAAAATATGACTTGTTTTTATTGCCTATATTTATATTCAACTGTCAAAGAGTCACCAAATCAGGCAGCACCAATGACAGTCGAATCGGCCTCAAGTAAATGTGTTGTAGCTTGGATCATGTGACAATCAGGAGCCAATCACGGGTCAAATGATGTCAGGATTTACAAATGTCTCTGAATTTTTCCTGGGAGACTTTTTTTTAATGATGCAATTTTTGGTGGTTAAAACATCATTTCCATGTGAAAGCAAAGCCAAAAATGAGAAAAATGTCTACTTTTTCAAAAATGTCTACATTAGAGTGGACTTAAAATAACCATGTTATCCCAAGCAAATAATCAAGTGTGACACTTATGCCCTCACTGATCCCTGTTATGGAAAGACACCAGTGAGAGGAAGGAGGGTTCACAGGGTTGAGGTTGAGTTAGGTACAAGAGGCAGGCTTAGATGTGTATGTGTGTGTGTGTAAAACGGGGAGGGGCTGGGTAAATGGCAGCAGACGCCACAGCGCTGACATCATTTGCAGACCTATAATTAAAGCACAGCTCTCCACACAAAAGCTGCAGCAAGGTATGGAGGGAAGGAGGAGCGGACGGCCATTTCCATAATGACAGCGTAGCCCAAGCAGCCAAAGAAAAGAGTAGCAAACAGCCGTTATGGCTGCTAATTACTACTGTAGTCAGGGACAAAAAATAACCATATATACGTATGTTAAAGTATTTAAACACATGCAAAGCTGAGAGGAAGAGTATCAAAAAAGTGCCAAACAAATGTATGAAGCAGGAATTTAAATCTTTTATTTATTTATTTATTTAAAGTTGGTCATTCTGTGAAACTTGTGTTTGACCAATCAGCGATGGTCAGAACTGGAAGCTCCATTCCAGTAGTTCCTGTTCCACAAAAAAGTATCAAACCCAGACCAGAAAATAAAACAGAAATTAGAAACCATGGCCCTGGAAATAAATTCATGCCTTGTTCCTCCAAAAGTCACTAAATAGTTCCTGGGTTCCCCAAAGCTTCCTGTGGTGAAGTATGCGCCTTCTGTCCAGACACGCCTACAAAAATCAGTTTTGCAACATCAAATCTGAAAAGTGGTTGCTTCATGATGCTGTTTTAGTACTAGTTACCATCTTGTATTCCCTGCAGGCTGTTGCATTTGGGGAACCAACTACCAGCAGCCCAATGGCTCCCAGTGATTGCATGACATAGTTAATTAATGCATGCTGGGTGTTGTAATGACAAGCATTACTGGATATACAGGTGACAAAGATATTACATTTTACAGGGATTTTATTTCTGCCAAAAAAAATTCATGCATGCATTTTTGTTTTGAAACAAATCTGTCAGCAAGAGAGGTCTGTTGAGACCAGTCTGGATTTGTGTAGCCCAATCAGACACCAAAGGGCCACAGATGGGCTCAAGTTATATGTCCTTTTAAAACTGGATTATGTTTTGGCTATCCATAAAAGCTGACTTCAGTAAAGCTGTGTGCGCTAAATGTCCCACGGTCAGGAGTGGGCTTCTTCTGAGCTCTTGCCCCTGTAAACCTCAGCATATGCTGAGTTATAGGCCCCTCTTTCAGGCCTGCTTTTACTGCCTTTTACTGCCTTAGTGATGCTGCAAAAGGCTGGAAATTTTTGTCCCTGCATCTACAACAGAGAAAGTAGCACAGAAGAACTAAGCCTGATCCAGTGTGGCTTCTGTGTTTTACTAAGGAGTGAGGATTGAGCAAGATGCAAAGCTGTCTTAAGGGAAATGTATGTGTTATGTTGAAAAATGCGTAGCTTAATTTCAAAATCAGCCAGGAACATCAGCATCAGACATGTGATTCACTAATGAATCAGACGTGAGTAGCCTGATTGTTATGCTATGTACTGCTGAGAGCATTATAAGTTTTTTCCTAGTTGTGGCATCCTGTGACAGAGCAGGCCTGAAGCTAGCACAAAACAATGCAACATGTCTACCATGCTCTAACCTTAAAAGGGGGCAAAGCATATTTCTATGCTTATTTGAGTAGGAGAAACAAGGCAGGAAAATCTGGACTGGATGTGGGAAGATCACATCTGTCTAAGAATTTAAGCTGACGAAGAGTAAAGAGCGTCTTTGTGTCCTTTTCTTCCTGTCTTTCTCTTTTCTATCTCACTCTGGCTTTGAGTCAGTAAATGCAGCGTAGTCACAGAAGCAAAGAGGGGCTTTAAGTATGTTTTAATAGACACATTATATTCCCTTCTCTCCTCTTGGGGCGGCACTTCGTTTGAAGTCGGTAACAGCTGTAGTGTTCCAGGCCTTGTTTAAAGGTCAAGCTAACTTAAAAGGGGAGAGAGAAAGAGAAAAAGAGAAAAAGAGAAAGAGAGAGAGGAAAAACTAGCAGAAGGGAAGTTGAAAGTTTGCGGAGTTGTATCTGGCAGCAGGCCTACTCCCCTGTTTATTGCCCCAGGCTCTGGGTTCTGGTGCCAGCACTAACCACACCTGAACTACACACAGCACTCGCAATGAGACAACAACCAGGACACACCTGGAGTGTGTGTGTGTGAGTGTGTGTCCATGTGTGTAGGTGTGTCTATGCTCCTTGTTTGTGTGCTACTCTCAGCAAATGTTACCAAAGCCCCTTCCTTTCATACCCTCACTGCTATTAAATTTGCATGTAGAAATCAACTAGTAAAGATTTCATTGTGAATGCAAGCTAGTTTAATCAACTGGGATGAGATCTAGCACAAACAATTCCCAAGATTTGATTGGAAATGATTGTGTGTGAACAGAAGCTAGAACTGTGAGGAAGCTTGTCAAAAATATTGGTGGTGCGCCATTTGGTGGAGTAACCCATTTAAAGACAAAAAGGACACAGATATTTAAAAGTTCCTTGGCGGTCGCCATAGACACACGATAGCAGGAAACACATATTTCTTGCCCTCCCACTCTCACACATAGCGTTAGTGTATGTGGGAATGCAGAGATGCCACCCACCAGCAGAGCGAGGACACAAACCTCCCTCTGTTCCCCCGCTCTCCTACACTGGAAACCCCCTTACAACACTCTCTCTTCTCTATTTACACACACACCCGCACACACATAGCCCACAGGGAGATACATAGATGGGAAGGGAAAGGCGACATTAAGAACCAGAGCGATAGTGCGTCATGCTTTAGGACAGGAGGGCAGCCTTTTCGCCTCGGGCTTTCACCAAAAAAGAAAGTCGATTAAAACCCTGGTAGCTGGTTGGAGGAATTCTGCCTCTCTCATCCTTCCCTTGTGCCCTGGTGGTGTACCCATCCAAAGAGTCAGAGCCGGGAACAGTGTGAAGACAAGGCCTTTACATGACCACAAAGATTCCGTCCTCTCCTCTCATCTGCCCCCCTAAACTTCCCCTTCAGTATCTCTTCCCAGCCTTGCCCTGGCCTTCCCTCCGCTTGTGGAAGTAATACCAGATTACAGAGCGACTGTTGTCAAACGTTTCTATAATGTGTTTTTTTAGCCCTTTTTTCCCCCGGCCTGTTGTTTGGACAGCTGTCCTTTTAGCAGCTGGGTGTCTTAAGATGCTGCTCTAGCATGACTCCATGCCATTTTTTTTCAAAGATGGAATTAACGTCTCATTTCAACTTAATAAACATGTAATACATTTCCAGCTTAACAATGGGAAGGCCGCCCAGAGCGCTGATGGGGATTCGTGTGAAGAATGTTTCTGAGGAGGTGTGTGAGCATTCTTTATTTCCTTTAAAGTGCAGAGTGTCATTTATCCTAGCCTGATGATCTGGAGCTGATATGGATAGTAGATGGCTTTCTGATTGGCTTGGAAATTCTGTTTGTGTTTTCTGTTTCTATAATGCAGGCCAGTATGGGTTAATCCCTCTGTGATTCAGGTACAGAAGACATGTCCCAACAGGCCACCAACACACGGCATGAAACTCCAAAAGTACACTCGATCCAGAGTAAAGCAGAAAGAGAGACAGAGAGAGTGTTGAGAGTTTAAAGAAAACAAAAGCAGAAGGATAGGAGAGGGAGGGGAAAAAGCACACATCACAGAGAAAGCTCCTTTTGTTTGTTGAATCAAAGAAGATCGGCTTAAATGAAATACCCATCAAACCCAGCATTCGCAGGGAGGGTGCTGGCCCTGGGTCAGCTCAAGAGAGGTGTGAGGAGATGGAGGGGGTACTTGGGGTGAGAGTCAGGCTCTGACCACTGAGTGGAAAGCAATTGGGGCTGGGCAATGAGGTCACCTCCACACAGAGTTCCTGGAATACCGCTGGACAACGTGGCATGGTAACAAATCCCCGATCCTACATTTTCTTGTTATTTCCATTGCTGAGTGAGATGCACCCATGTTGAATTTGGTTGTCCTTTTAGCCAGGCTATCAAGTGTACCAATGTGGGTGGAGTAGAAGGTGTGGGTGGAGCTACAAATGGTGTAGACCATTGTATATTGTTTCAATGGCATCATCGTAGATTCACTTCTGTCAAACACTAACCAGAACTGAAGTGTGTGGCACAGTGATCTGATAAATCAGACCAGGAAACTACTCCGGTGTTGATGAAACTGTGGAAAATGATCTTGCCCCCTCACAACCCCCCAGAGAAACTCCTCCTAGCTTCTCAACTCCAAATTATGTGATGAAAAACAAATATAGAGTGAGAATAGTTCAGAAGTCACATTTAGTAACTTAGTAAAGATTAGTAAGTTTCCACCAGATGACCCAGGGACAATTTTAGCTCCTGACCAACAGCTCTAGAAACTCTAGAAAGCTTGTGGAAACCTCAATAGGCCAGATGCAGAGATTCCCAGGAGGAAGCAAGGCTTTACAACACACAAAAACCTTAACTGGCACACTCTAACAGGAGCTTCAAACTACCTGGACTCCAACACACACAGACACACAACCTAAACGAACACTGTGTACCTTAGCATAAAACTAGTCCCAGATGTGTTATTACAAATGCATCACAGATGCTTACCTATGCTCCTACTGGCTAAAGACTGCCTTAAACAGCACCATTTTGATTTGGATCGGGAGCCTACTTTTGGTCAGGACCAGGCTTATTAGCAAGAAAAAGAGAGAGAGGCTCGCTGGCAAGACCTGGGCCTTCTCGTCCTCTTCTTGTCAGAAGGTAAATACCTATTGGCTGCTCAATAAGTGGCTCCAGTGCATGGAGTAAGGGGCCTTTTTCCCCTCTGCTCTCCCCAGCCTTGACAAGCAGCTATTGACAGAGCAGTTACACACTTGCCCATTGGGGGAAATCCACCACATTGTGCCCCAGGCAGCTGATAAATGAAACTTGTACTCTACCTGAGAGTGCAAGGGCTTGTGCTTGTATACACACACATATTCTAGTGCATGCTGTCACAGATTAGCACAGGAGCCTTGTTTCAATAATAATTGTGCTGATGAGGAGAGATAGAGCTTAAAAGGTCATTAAAGAGGTTAAGGTCATTAATGATTCATTAGAGATGGACACTCCTAAGACATGCCTTGACTTTCAAACATGATCAAAACACATGATTAAAAATATAAAACCATTAAACGGGCAATTAGGCACCTTGGAAATAACTCTCCAAGCCCAAACACATCACCTGTATTTACAAGAGCAGACAGGTGAAGAGAAGATTGAAAAGGTGAGAAAGGAAGCAAGAGAGAAGTCTCTGTCTGAGAATGTCAGTGGATTCACAACAATCATTTACACCATTTAGTTTGGTTCCAGAAGCAAAATGGTGCTGGGGTGGAAGGAAGAAACATATCAAAACTAGAGCCAAAAAGATTCTTTGCCTGTTGCAAAGAAAATTAAATATTCACTATGAATCATGTCATATTCGTGTCAGGTGGAAGGTTTCAGGAAAACAGGAGAACTTCCCGTTACTCTGTTACTCTTAAACCTTCGTGCATTGCCATGTCGTTTAGTAGATAGACAGGGTTATTTGGCACAGAGACGTGGTCATCTTGTTGAAGAGATCTGCTGCTTAAAAAAATAAACAGATAAATCCCCTTGTAGGGTCACACTTTAGCAGTTATTTTACTTATTAGTTATTGTTATTTTGTTTGGATTACAAATCAGCATGCTGCAAAAAGGTTTTGTATTTTTTATTTATCCACTGTACAATTTTTTTAAGATGAAAGTTAGTTAGTTTAGGAAAGACCATAAACAGCAGGCCTACAGCTTTCATGTAAGACCTTTTGACCAAGCATGTTTCTTTCTAAACTTTAACAAAGCATAACTTAGTTGTAAATCATTATAATCTGAAATATAACTAAAAGTGGTATTTTAAGACTACTTCCTTGGGCTCATGTCATGTTTCTGTAGTTTATTGCTTAATCAGTTCCTGGTTTGGCTTCCAACATTCTAACTTAGAATTCCCAGTCTTAAGGTGGGAACTGCAGGTTTTTCAGTACGTTGGTTTTTCAATATTTACTGACAACTGTAAAGAACTAAATACGAGCTAGCCTGCCAATGCTAATGTAAGCCACACATCCTCAGAGGGATTAAAAAAAATCTTATGCATAATGATTTCACAGACAATATCTTTGTCAAAGATTTGGAAAAAACTTGTCACACTTCTCTTGGCTGTTATTACACTGTTTGTGGCATTCATCAGTAAACTCTGATTATGCACTGGTTTGACTCTTCAGCTAAATCATGGTAAAAAAAAATTAGTGATACTACAGATACTATATGTGCCCCATCAGTGAATCATGGCCAGACAGATTGGGGGAAGAGGGGGAGTGATGTCACACACTCTTGCCTTCACTCATTTTGGATGCTCGGCTGATTAGGAGTAAAAATGATGAGAGTCAAAGCTCTGGCTTTGACTTTGTGATATGATGGCACTAACCTTCACTGATCCATATGCAGCAAGGCAGGCCTTATCACCAGCTCTCGCCTGATGATATACTGGGATCTGGGGCTCGACTGCTTTTTAATACACTTGCACTTTGGGTGAGGGTGTCGTACTCTAACCTCCTGGCCTTAAAGAGCACCTGCGGCTGTATTTCAAAGCTTCATTCTACTGCAAAGGCCACTCAGAGTCTACTTTCACACTCTTCCTCTAGCGCTATTCAGGAGAAGGCTGGACCATCAAATCTATGTTTATCAGAAAAAAACGATGCACCTAGAATCCCAAAGCATTCTTTGATCGTTTCATTCCTTCAAACGATCCCTTAAAGGCTCTTAAAGGTAGAACCCTATGACAGTGTGCTTTGCTAGACTCCATTAGGAAGCCAACAACTATCCTGTGACGATCAGCTGAACCCATGTTTTCATTCTGACTCGTGTGGAACGCTGTGAAAAAAGATGAGAAAGGGGAAGAAATGGCAGTGCATGGGTGTACTGACCCACACGCAAATCTTCCCTTTATCAGATGGAAGGGCTGCAGGCGAAACTGCATTTATTTTAATGGAATTTGCCTCAATCAACAATTTCATGAATACTTTGCAATGAGTTCAACTTTGTTGAACTTCTTCATTTTGAACTCTCTTCTTGGCAATATTTACAAGTAAGAAAACCAAGTTATTTTATCCACAACTGTTTTCTTCGTGTCAATTTCCCAGCTCCTCTGTACCACCGCTTATTTTTGTCAGCTTTCTTGGTAGAAATTATAGAATTTCATAAGTATGTAAATAGTTAGTTTGTGGTGACCAGATTTCTTTCTTTTACAAGAAATAAGCTATAATTTCTTTTTTTTTATTAAACTGATAAAACTCTATTCTGCATGACTTCATGTGACATGCTTTGATATGCAAAATTTGTTACGTCATTTGCTGTGTTCTCCTGAAAAGAGTTGCCATCACTGATCTTTTCTGGATTTAGTTTACTATAACCAACCAGTGTTTGGAAACTTGGTGCAAATGATGTATATAGCAATCCTAAATAAATGTAAGAGAGTTTAACTGCATTTACAAACCCAAAATGAAATCCTGAACCTGCTAAATCATGACCAAAACGTTGCTAATCTTCCAGTCTTTAATCTCCCACATGACTTCCTGACCTGAGCGTATTAAAAAAAAAAACCCACACAGACTAGCATACACTTCTGATTCTTCCCCTCCAGTGAGTTACACCCAGATCAGAGCCTGGCTGATCTATGCATGCTACTCCATGCCAAGCGTCCTTGTACGCTGGCACCCTTCCAAAGCCTGTTGGAAATAAAAGAACTTGGAGGACACCCATTCAACGCACACACCCATTCCTATATATGTGACTTGAGGCGAGGCAAGATAAAGGAGACTGGACGACTCGAGGCGGCATTATCCCGCCTATTGATTTTAGCTGTTGGGTATTACGGAGGGAAACAGTGGGTTTATCAGGGCATGATCTCCTTGCACTTTTACTAACTAGACGAGTCTTTCCACAGCTTATCTGACAAAGAGCCTATTACGGCCTCCCTCTATATCCTCCCTCGAGCATGGCCTTTCTGTTAGCTTAGGGCTAGGCTAATTCCACTGTGCTGAGAACTTCAGTTGATTGTTAGCAGCAACGTGGGTCAGTAATTATAGCCTCTTTTTAAATTTCGATTGTGCCCAAATTTGAAGCTGACAGCCTTCCTGCATCCTTTCACCTGGGCGACCTTGAGAGAGAGTGTGGGCACTTGCATCTCTTCCTTCTCTTTTTCTCACCCTCTCCTGAACAGAATGAAGGAGAGATAATGAGTGTGGTATAATCCCACAGAGGAGCTCAATTCATCCTCTAATCACAGACTAAATGTTGGTTTTAATTACAGAGAAGTGGAAAGATCTGAAGAGCAATGTACTCCTGAAGCTCACCGGGCATTAAAAAAAAAAAAAAATCACATAATGCTGTGATGCTGATAGCATGCTGGCCGCTAGCAAAACCCGTCTCTCTGCTGAGCAAATACCAGGACCACAGAGTTTGTTTCCTTTATGCGCCATGATATTTCATTTGGATGTATTTCCCATTTCCCGATATTAATAATGAAGACGGGTCGACACAGAGAAAATTTCCCCACAGCAATTAAGGTCAAAATCCATAATCTAATCAATGTGCAATTCAGAAGGATTGTCTTAGCACACAAAATATGGAGTGCCGAGCATATGGACCAGATGATATTGTGCATAAACAGACGTGAAATTTCTATTACAAAAATGACCAGCATGGGATTTACACTGAAGAAACCAGGCAAAAGTTGAACAATTTACATATTTCATCAGAGGGCAGCTTATGAGAGTGGGCGAAAATTCAGTTAAAGGGGTGAAGATTGCAAAAGAGTTTAATCTAGGACGGAAAAAAATACAATCTTATTTCGAAGCCAATCTCGATTTCTCAACCGTCTTATAATGTAAGGCACTATTTCAAATACCTTTAGCACACTCTAGGGTCTGACAGCAAGGGGGAGAGTTAAAGGAGCCAGACATCACAGCTTCTGTGCCTTACACAAGGAATAAGGACAGGGCATGCTGTTGTAAAAAAAACACTTCAAAGTTGATCATTTTCTGTTTTATTCTTTTTACACCACAGCAATAAACCAATGATTACAATTTTATTTACTAAAGAATGACACACTGTACTTTTTATCCATTTATAGTTACATTTACTGGTGTGGAACATCCATGAAACAAGTTAGTTCCTGTTCTCACTTCCGTTATAGCAGCTTTTTTCCTCACCAGCATCTCTTTTTCTCTTTCTTCAAGTTAACAAGAAAAAAAATACCCACAGAAACAAAAAAAAGCGTAAACTCCTCTGTCCTGAAGAGCTTTACCTCTGCCTGTTACAAAGCACTGACACTGGAGACTCCTTCCATAAAATGCCTAATAAGCATCACCTCAGACAAAACACCATACAAGTCCCTGGTTAGAACATGTGCAATAATATAAACCTGTGATTTTCAACTGCACTACTGTCAGAGCTGCTGTTACAGAAAATGAATCAACCAATCAGATCTGAGATTTCAACAGAACTGTGGTATAAGGAGCTGAGTGGATATTCGTAACACAGCCTGGCACACTCGCTCTCTAGTTATTGGCCTGCTTTACTCATCTCTACACCCACTAAGGTGGAGATAAATCTTATCACAGAGACCTGATTAAGTTTTTAATTTACATTCCAATCAATAGCCCAAGTCTATCGGCAATGTGTCTAAAACTCTATTTACCAAAGGATGCCGTGCTATCACTTGATCAAGGATCCAAAGCCACCATAAATTATGTGTGTGTGTGGCACTACGTGTCCATGCCTGGGGGATTTTTGAGGTGAAAATGAGACGATGGGGGAGTTTTGGTCACAGGCGACTCATCAATACCCCCAGTAGAGAAGAGCCGGTCACCTTACACCAGTTCACCCCCGCCGGCACAAAGAGCTCAGATTGCATCGCCGAACACCACCGACACCGCCAAATGGAGTGTGTACACACTGTGTCAGTTCAAATTTACCATCCGCTAAGCTAACAGACAATTATCAGTCCTGGTATTGAAGTAACCAGTCTGAGACATTCCAACCCTGAGCCGAAGCCATTAGTACTTAGCCTCTTTCTTTTTTATGAGTATCTCTCAATGAGGAATCCATTCTAAGATTGTTCGCTGAATTCCTGAATGCAGTTCTTACGCCTGCGAGCAAAGGCACGGATGCATGGGAAACACAGCCTGGGATTGTTCGGGCACCAGTTAGCACCGCCGTGACATCCAGGAAACAGCCCAGAAGCTATTTTCAGCCTTTCTAATGTTTGTTTGGAACTTTGGGGTTTCAATCCTGTGTGTGTGTGTGAGTGAGACTGACAGAGAGAGCAAGAGAGAGAGAGAAAGAGAGACAGAGACTGTGGGAGGGGAGAGTTTATAAATACACACTGAATTCAGGACACTTGTGAAACATGAAACATGCATGTAAGGGTTAGAGATATATATGTATGTTAAGTGTATATAGTATAGACTCAGACTTTATAGACGTCTGGGCCTGAGTACAGAATAAAATCAGCTTCGCGGAAGGTTCAAAGATGTCCCGATTGCAGACCGTATAAACAAGGAATAAAACACGCCGTGCCATGCTGTTATAGGAAAATAATCAATGACAAGGTGGTGTGATGAAGACGGAGTTACTGTTCCATTTACAGTTACATTAAATGTTGTGTAACGTCCACAAAACAACTTATCACTTAAGTTACAGCAGCTATAAACAATCGTTCCCTCACCAGGCTCTCTTTTTTCTCACTCTTGGAGTGAGGGAAAAAAAAAAGATGTCCGAAAACGTCAAGTTACAGCTTTACCTATGAATGTTACAAAGCGCTGACACTGGAGACTCCTTCCATAAATATTAAATAAACATCTCTTTACAGAAAACTTCACCATAGCAACAATTTTATTTATTAAAGATAATATACAAGTAAATTGTTGCTAAGGACAAAATAGCAGAACGTGATTCGGTGCTACTTCTGTTATAGAAAATTAATCAACACCTTCTGACCAATCAGAATGGAGGTGTAATCCAGGCGTTTAAAAAAAATAAAAATACTGATAACCAAAGAGAGCTTTTACAAAAGAACTGACAAGCATGTCGGCCAGCATGTAGCTGCTAAGGCCTTTAAACGGACAACATGATGACTGAAAAATGACCAAGGACAAAACCACTGTTCAATATGTCATTAAACGTCTCACATTTTCAAACTAAACCCCGTCGTGTGAGCTGGCCATTAGTAAAATGTCCGTCTCCACTCTGTGTGCTGTAACACATGTAAAGGCCAGTATTCCTGGTGTTGCCCCCTCCTCCTCGTTTTTTTTTCCCAGGCTGGGGAAAGGAAGGAGCGCAAGTCCTTATCAGCCCGGAGAAAGTGTCATCATGGCGTTTCTGTAAAGACTCTGCTGACTCGCCCATTCCTTAACGTGAGATCATTTCGGACAGCTGACCTCAATATCAACACGCCAACGACGGAGCTGAATGGAGTTCTCTCACTCTGAACTCCTTACACTGATGCCCAGTTCACACCAAACATATTTCTGAAGCATTTTTTTTTAAATCTCACAAACACTGCCATTTTAACCGTTTTCAATGCACATGTGATCCTTGTCCTTCCTGCTGCATGGTGTACGTCAGTTTTCTTCAACATAATTGAATCATAAACTATAAAAATCTCTTTGCAAACTTTCTATTTACTTTCTATATACTGTAAATTTTATTTAAAATCTTAACTTTCTGATTCCAGTAGCAAGGTTTGGGTAACAGAGGAGGAGAAAGGCAGTGCAATTTTTTTTTTATTATAAATAAATCTTTAAAATATTACAAATATAAAAATGATCAAATATAATAATAATAATTATTATTATTATTATTACATGTTTAATTTTCCATTCTTTTTTACCTTTTTGCTACAAATTTAAATAAATTATTGAGCTCTTTGTTTAGTGAACATAAATATGACAATATACATCATGTAAATATTATGATATAATATTATTACCCTATCCTCTACCCCTGGTTTATATCCGGCCATATGAACTTGATTTTTTTTTTCTAATTTGGCTGTCTTTTTTTCTTCACCATATATACAGGCGAAAAAAAAGGGCATTCATCCTCCCTGTCTCGCTTCATATCCACTCAGAAGCGAGAGCCATACAGACACGCACTCATACACACCACACACACACACACACACACACACCGTGCCTTGTTTCACCAACCGTTTCTGACAGTGACTGACCGGAAAAAGACGGGAGGAGAGAAAAATAATGCGCTGATAAATGTTTTGGGAGGAATTTTAAGTGCTACTTTGTCACGGAGCGAGCTCGGCTCTGCCAGACTCCAGCATAAACATGTGTCAGGACTGCGTGTAATTACAGTAGAAAAACTTCCTCTCATACTGGGTATATGAATCACCTCTAATCCTGGTGTGTGTGTGTGTGTGTGTATGGATATTAGTCTATTCTCCTCTCTGTTGGACATACCTAAAAGATGAACCAACACTGGTTATCCATATTGTAATAGTCTGTTTGAAAGACAAAACATTTAAACATTTAGAGAACAAGCCAAATCTGGCCTTGACATTCAAATCATGTGAGAGTGTGTGCGTGTGTGTATTTGAGAGAGCGAGAGATAGAGAGAGAGAGTGAGAAAGAGAGAGAGAGAGATACACAGAAAGCTTTCCAAGCCACTTGCAAGTGATAATGAGTGGTTAATCTGAGACTCGGTCTCACTCACACTCCCTTAACTAGGTCCAGCTCAACTGGCTCCTTTTTTCCCTTTTCTTTCTTTTTTTTCCGTCTTTTTTTTAATATAATTTTTATAAAGGTTAAAGTAGGAAAATGGAGGCATAAAACTACTCCTGGGTCAGTTGGAAAGGACAATTTTCACCTTTTCGCTCCTTTCCCTGTGGATGATACTGGAACAGAGAGAGAGAGAGAGAGAGAGAGAGACTCTAACGGGGACTGCTTTCCACTGTCCTGCTCGTGTTTCTCAGAGCAGCTATAATTAGCCAACTTTGTTCCTGACTGCCGTACTGAAATGGTATTTACAAACACAGATCTAATTTAGCACCAATGAGGAAACCAGCTCAAAAAGCCTGGACTCTAAACTCTAAAACAGAAATGGAGCACACCTCAAAGTGCTTCATATCGCCACTTAAAGTGCGTTTCCACTGAGTTTCCTGAACTTTGGAGGAGCCATCCTAAACAACACAGTTACTGGATGAGTTCCTGCTTTGCATTCACATCGACTGTGTAAAATAACAGAAGTGACGCATAACTGAGCGACTAATGTTTATATAACAAACATTTTAACCACCTGCGCATGAACCAGTCGTAATCTGAAGTCATTTTTGACTTTGCTGGTCATGCCGTCACACCTCTGAAATAAAACAGAGCATTAGCAATCGCTTGTTAGCTGCTGCTTTCTGATATGTGGCATTTTTTCTCAACCACCAGCACACGTTTTAAAGGCAACACTACGGAGATTTTTTTCTTTAATCACTGAGCTTTCAAAGTTGAAAATATTTTCAGAAAAATGTGCTGAGTTCTGAGTGACGACAAGCACTTTTCTCACCTCCTGGCCAATCAGGATTCTTGAGAAAAACAAAGATGGAGGACAGGAAGGAGTACAGAAAGAGTTATGAAATTGAAAGTCCAAAATTTCAACAATGCAATATAACTAAAAAGCAATAACAAGAGCCTGTGCATTTTTAGGATGTTCACCGGTACGTGATACGACATCCCTGCCTCCAAAGCTACAGCGAAGACAAACAACCTCCTGATCACCAGAGTCACATCAATCTGTGTAACTGATAATAATAAATCTAGTCTGGCGGGCAAGCTAGTTAGTTAGCTGAAACTAGCTAGGACTAAAAAAGCATTGATATGGTTACAGTGTGCATGGTACAAGAGACATTTTTTACATAGCTTGACTAGTAAGTGATAATCAGTATGTTATGCTCCTCCCTGGTCTTTCTTGGTCCATAAAAAAAGAAGAAGAAGAAGAAAAAAAAAATGTACCAAGTCTGGAGCAGGAACAAAAAGGATTCCTGGACCTATGGCCTAGGAACAAAAATCAGGCCTGGGTCCAGGTCTGTGAAAAAGTTCTGTAGTTCCTGAAAAGGTTCCTGTGGTGGAAACATGCCTTTAGGAGTCAACAGGGCCTCTTTAGGCAGGTCAGGACATGAGGCATGAGTGTTTTGGAGCAAACATTCCAGAGGCCTCAGCAGACAACACAACGCTCTTTCCAAGCAAGGTCTCTTTCTCACACACATACACACACTTCCCTGATTACTCAACATTAGCTGATGTAATGCAACTAATAACCAAACAGATGTGCTGCTTTTCTTCAAATAAAGTACAAAGTCTTTATTTCCCAAGTCCAAGAAATTTTCCAGGCTCAAATTAAATATTAGTCAAACCTGAAACGACACGAGTGTGAATCTCTCAGGGTTTAGGACTACTTACCAGACAGTTATTAATACTTTTGTGTGTGTATTTATGCAGCTTTTAAACAGGACTCATTAGGGGGCTTGTTTGTAACAGAAAAGTGCTATTTGTCCACACACTACATCCAGAAAGAGAAAGAGAGAGTGAAAGAGAGAAAAAGGCAGGCCGGCTGATTTCAGTTGAAGGCTCCGCCTCCTTCTGCTGCGATTGTAAACTTTTTTTTTTTTCTGTTGATATGCAAAGCAGTGTGGGTCATTTGGGTCGCCATGGCAACAGCACCCCTGCTTTGCACAAATGTAATGATTAATCGCGGTTTTTTGAACAATGCCCAGCGCCGGTGTTCCAACATAAACGCTGCAAGGAAGAGTGTGTGAGACTGCAGGGGGGATCTATACATAGACACACACACACACACACACACACACACCCCTTCTGTCCCTTGTACATAAGCGGTTTCATATTTATGAACATATGCCTCTTCACGTGGAACATGCATGAGTTTAAAAAGAGAGACGTGTGGTGAGGCTGCGGATAATTATGCACACACGCACACACACACACACTCTCTCTCTCTCTCTAACATGTCCTGTAGATAGAAATTGCAATCGCTGGCCAATTGCTGTGGTAACAGAGGAATAAAACACTTCAGGATATGATGTCATAGGACAAGTATCATCTTCTGGATGGCAACAGTAACGCCCCGTCGTGTATTATTCCTTACTGAACTAACGTTTTGAATGAACTGCTGTGTGCTAGTAGCTTATGACTCTTATGAGTAACTTTACAAGGACAAAAGTGCAGTTTTGTTCAGTTACATTTGCCCGTGTTCTTCCTGCTACTTGTTCTGGCTATCGTTTTTAATATTGGTCAAAATTATTCCTCCATCAGATCACTTAAAGATGGTGGAACTGTCTAGTATGGATAAGTCATATCTATCTGTCTCTATCAATTTACAGATACACAAAATGACCATCAGCTCATCCAGCTGTATATTTAACCTATTCGGCCACTCAGTACAACGTAAGAATGACAAGAAGAGGGTGTGTGCGCAGTCAGTAGCAGTGTTTTCAAGCGAACGCAGGAATGTGGCTGGAGCTGAAACCGTAATTCAATCAGCGCCCATGTGGCTTTGACGCAGATTCACTTTGTCAGCCGAGCTTTACCGTTAATTCATCATTTGGAAAACGGAGACAATCGTTTCATTCAACTGTCGTACCTTGCCGTGGCAGGGGCGGGTGCAAATCTAATCACCAAATTTTTATTGGCTAACACCATTGCCGTACTCATGTACCTCTGAGCTGGGCGCCAGGCTCAGGATCGGGTCCTCGTCCATGTCCCACAGCTGGACACGGAGGATAAATCATTCAATTTCAAATGGGAATTAGCCAAATGAGAACCAACAGTGGCCATGTCTGTCATCCAGACACTCTCTCTCACACACACACACACACACGAAGACAGGGTGTTATGTCTGTTAGGTCCAGATGGACAGACATGGATGGATTAGTGGCCTGGCCTGGGAAAAAAGGCCTGGGTTCACCATGTCATGACGTGAAACAATAAAATCACAGCAGCCAGCAAGGGTGAGGGAGCGCTGAAAAGACAGGAGGCGAGCGTATGTGTGGGTGTGTGTGTATATATATGTATATGTGTGTGTGTGTGAGTGTATGGTGTATTTTTAAGGAAGGGGGGGCTCCGCTTGCAGATGTTGCCAGGCCGCAGCGGGTCACACAATCACACGCATTTGCATTCCTGATGGAGGGAGTTGGGATTAAGCGCCCTCAATGCCTTTCTCAACTCCACCAGAGTTTGCACACAGGAGAGAGATATAAAAAGGCACAATGACAAGACGAAAAAGGGGAAAAAGCAACTCAAAGACAGACATGTAAAAAGAAAAAAAAATGGGAGAGCACAAAAAAAACGAGTGAGAGTGACAGGAAAATGGAAGCTACCAGATTAAATAAAAAGAAGAATGAGAAATCATGCATACCATATGCCTATTGTATCCATGGTCATCTGTGTGAGTGTGTGCATTTGTGTGTGTGGTGTGTGTGTGTGTGTGTGTGTGAGCATTTGTGTTTCTGGCTCGTCCCCTTTCCCAGGACAGAGGTCTAGGGGGGGCCTCGTATTTCTCTGTGCCTGTCAGCCAGGCCTGCTGGAGAGACAGTGCTGAGCAGCTGTGTTCTACGAGGTGCCCTGGCCTGCCTCTACACACACACACAGACACACACACACACACACACACACACACCCTTTTTGATCCATCTGTTTCAGCCAAGTCAAAACCTCACTCCCCCAATAAACTCTCGGTGTGCATAACAGGCTGTTGATGTGCGTTTCAAATGTGTACTGCATGTAGGAAAGGGGAAAAAAAATCATTTGATTCTTTGATGTATCATTATTCTCAAACGATTCTCAAATGATTCTCGAACAATTCTGCACCGAAGCACAGAAAGTCATGGCAGGATTTTATGGTTTATGCACACATATTTATCAATAGTACAAAATCTATTTTTAAAAAAATATTCATTATAGGCCATGGCTGTCAAATTTCTTTAGTACATTCGAATATTAATGAGTGACATGGCCTCTTTATGCAGAATTAATATATCCAAACGGTGAAGTTAATTCTGAAAGCATTAACAGAAATACATTCAGTGATTTTTTTTTCTCATGATGGATAAAAATGATATCAAGTTTTAAAAGCAGCACCAAAAAAAAACCACACCTGAATTGAAAATCAAAATTGAATCAAATCACGCCTAAAGATTCACATGTTTAAATATTACATTTGAAAGCCATAGTAGGGTTTTCCATCCATCCATCCATCCATCCTGTTCTGTTTATCCTACACAGGGTCACAGGGAGCCTGGAGCCTATCTCAGGGGACTCAGGGCACAAAGCAGGAGGCACCCTGGACAGGGTGCCAACCCATCGCAGGGCACAATCGCACACACACTTACACACCCATTCACACACTACGGACAATTCAGAGATGCCAGTCAGCCTACAACGCATGTCTTTGAACCGGAGAACCCAGAGGAAACCCCCGAAGCAAACTCCATGCACACAGGGTGGATAATATAAAACTATTCTTTTTTTTAAAAATAAATCTTTCTTTAAATCACTTTCTTTTTAAATTCAGCGTGTGTAAAAGTCCTATTATGACGTTTTGTGCATTGATGGAGAATCTTTCCAAAGGAAATCATAATACATCCTAGAACTGATCATTTTTCCCAACCCAAGTGTGTTGACAGATGAACTTGGGCAACATGGTGGTGAAAGTATAAAATCTGGTGATGACAATGAAGCTCTTTCCTGCCTTTCTTCTCTCTCTCTCTCTCTCTCTCTCTCTCCCTCTCTCTCTAGCCATCTTTGTCCAGATCATTAGAGAGGAATGTGGATGAATTGTCCTGAAATGTCTCTGTGTGCTGATGGATGGTGGAAAGAGAACGCAGCATTACGCAGTCACACGCGTTCAATCATGGCTAACACACACAGAATCAACAGACACAAACACATATACACACAATAGTTGCTTATCCTCGCTAATTAAAGAGGCGGTGCTTAACAAGAGAACGAGTAAACGTTAGCAAATCCAGCCAGCTGCTTTATCTTAATAGAGGTCAAACCTAAACTCCAAACCGAGGGGGAGATCTGGTTAGTGTCCGCCACCGTCACGAGACACTTCCTCCATATCGCGTCCCAGGCCCACTCAAAATGGAGGTGCTGCTTTATCTCACGCTCTCTCTCGCTCAGCGTTGTCATAATTCTATCAATGCTAATTACTTCCAGCACTGCTGTCACTTCAATCACAGACACTTCTCAATCAAGCAGGAGTATCAGTGACTGGGTTTCAGACTCACACACCGCCCGGTGAAGAAATTTCCGGGCAAAAACAACAGCATTATGCTTTAAAAACTTAGCTGGTAGCATTTTACAACAGACAGAGTGTGAAAAGAAGGGAATTTTTGTTTGTTTTGTTGCCATTTCTTCACAGAACATCATCTTTCTTAAGATAATCCCTTTTTTGTTTGAGAAACTATACACAATACACTGTGACTTTAAGTTTCACTCAAAAATGCTTTGTAACATGTCGCTTTTTCCTTCAATTCAATTAAATCACCTTCCTCACTCAACTATGTGCCAAACTAGCAAGCTAATCTAACTAGCTAATATTCCCTGAGAAAACTACCTAGCTAGCATTGGTAATGATTCCTGAAGTAACTCTAGACAACTTAAGAAGAAGCTAAAATGAGTGTCTCTCGTAAGTTTTCCTTAATCAACTGTAACTGTAAGCTAATCTAACTAGCTAATGGAAATTTAGCTGGCTATGTTAGCTAATGATTCCTGAAGTAATGCTACACAACTCAAACACAGCTTTAAAATGGTGATACACTTTATTTATTTATTTATTTTTTTCTGCTTACACAGGAAAATAATATATGTTAGCATTTCCTTTCAATCTGCTTTGTTTAGGAACGTTTACATCACGTCCAGAGATATAAACCTTTCAGTTTCAAAGCACACTTACACTTACTATGCTGCTTATAAGTAATGGCACCTTAAATAAGAAATAAATTGTAAGATTTCAGCAACAAAAAACCCTGCAACAAGTTTTGTGAATTGGGAATGAGGTCTCTGCTGATTTCCTCATCGTCTCCTCGTGTCCTCAGCTCCATGAGTTAATATTTGCCTCTCTTTCCTCCTCATACATTTGCATATCATTAAAAATTCTGACCTAAATGCATTTTGATCACTGAGTAATTAGTGGCTCGTTCTTCGGAGGAGGGCAACCAGCTAAGAGGCGCAATGCGTGCTTTATCCTGAAGTAAAAGTGGAGAGCAATACACCGTGATTCTGGAGAGGACGCCGGGACTGGCGCTCTTTAATCAAGCCCATTAGAGGCAGCTTGATGCTGGGCGGAGAGCATCCTACAAACAACACCTCCTCTCTGTCACCTCCAAACAGAGGGGGAGTGTCAATGAGGGGGTAATAAGGGAAGACAATGGGTAAACATGCCAGGGGAAGCCCGCCTTCTGTGTGTGTTTGTGTGTGTGTGTGTGCGCGCGCATGTGTGTGTAGGAATCTGCATGGCTCTCTCCAGGCTTGGCACGGGAGCAAGAGCAATTAGCGCCGCCGCTGGTTGTTTAGCATTTGCATATAAATGCACTTGGTGGCAAGTGCTAAACACCCGAAACAGACGGTAGGAGGGATCTCCTGGGGGCCTGATCTCCACGGACCCCTACATATGTACCTCTGATGCCCCCCTCACCCTCCTCCCCCCCTCCCGGTGCCCAACAGGCTGCCACCCAGCCACTAGCACAGGCAGTGCCCCAGCTCTCAGTTCCTGTTTCAGGGGAGATTGCGAAAGACACCAGGCCAGGCTTCCTGTTGCTCAGCTCATGTCACGAGAAATACAGAGAGAGAGAGAGAGATAGAGAGAGTTTCAGGCCTCCTCAACGCTGGCAGACACACACACACACACACACACAGAGCGTCCTCAGGAAGTCAGGGTGTGAGAAATGCTTCTTGTAAAGCGGAGGTGATAGTGGGGCTCCGCGCAGGGAGAACCTTCACTCAGGAATGATAATAAGCAGCGCCTGACGCTGTCCAATCCCAGCGACAAACACTCCTCACTCATCATGTCGTGCAACTTGAGCACATCTAGTCATCTAGCCTTGGGATAGTGGCTATTGTTCTCGTCCTGTACAGTGTATATCGCGGCTTTTCCTTTGCATGTCCGTCTCGCGGTCCGTTTCCTCCACAGCACTGCCAGTTGTTATGACAGAGCCAATTCATAAAAAAACAAAACAAAAAAAAAAACGGACCAACGGAAGGAAGCCAAGGGTCTGTGCCCCCAATCCCCCCCACCCTTCACTGTAAACAGCGTGCATGTGTATCTGACACACACACGCACTGACTCATACACACACACACACACACACGCACAGGCTTACCCTACTAACAGCTGGCCAAGTTCCAGTCCTGCCAATGACTAAACTCTGAATGGACCCAGAGCTGCTTCTTCTTTCTGCAGCGCTCCACGTCGCAAATCGAGACGTGCTTCAACTTCTCCAAGTTTACAGACAAAAAAAAAAAATCTGACACCTTGTCATGCAAGCTTTTAAGACTTCAGATGCTCATGCCAACTTAATGACTCAGATGCAGCATTGTACAAATTAGCTTTAGATCCGTGGCAACTTCCAGCAACCGCAGGCAGTTAAGAGCTACAGTTCGACAAGTCTGGCTCATTACAGGCCTTAGGTTAGACTGCAGACACAGAGAGAGAGAGAGAGAGAGAGAGAGAGAGAGAGAGAATATTATCTTGCTTGTTCCACACTTGCAACAAAGGGGTAGAAAGAAAAGGAGAAGAAAGCAGAGAAACAAAAGACTGGCACCTGACAAAGTAACCAATCCATGAATGTTGCATGTGAGCGTTCAGCCTTTCACCTCTCGGTGACCCCTTTACCCCCATACACATACACACACATACACACACACACACACACACACACTCACCATCCTGCTTCAGACAAATCCTGCTTCAGACAAAATCACATTTCCTATGGTGTTTCTAAACTAGCATGTCTTTTTAGACCGATTGACTGGATCCACAATTGGAACCTATATTTTACAATCAGAACTGCAGATTCACAAATCTGAATCTCACTGTCACATTAGTGCACAATTAATAACGACAGAATAATCTCCAGATAGCAGAAGAGCCAGTCGAGTTTGGGGGTCACTGATGTTCAGCCATGAATGATCAGCCATTAATTACCAAGCATGTTCATGGCATGGCTGATTTACATTTAGCCACGCCCACAAAACTCTATACAAGGTAAAGCTCACAGAGAGCTGAAAACGACAGAATGATGACTAAATGGTGAAAGAGCGCTTCCTGAACACAGCGTGTGCTAAAACTTCCAGCTCAGCCACTGCAGCATGTCGGCTACCACAGACACACTCTAACGCTTCCTGTTTTTATAGGGTGCCGTTACTTTTGTCCTAACAGTACAGTTAGCCTTATTTGTCTTCACGTCAACAATCATACAAAACATAAAATTTCAACAATCTAGGACGATTATACGATTTGAAGCCGATCGAGGTTCACTAATGAGTCTCCTTATACTCAAACTCAGGAGCGAAACAGAGGATGCGATCGTTGTTTACGAGTAAACTGGATTTTCATGAGTACCACATTTCTCCTTACGGATAAATTTGTTTGTATCCAGCCTGATACACGAGGATAATCCTGACGATAAATAAATATCTGGATTTGGATATCTGTATAACTGTTGTATAAAAGAATGTTTATTCATTTATTTTATGTTTTGTTAAAAAAAAAAAAACCACCATGTATTCATATGAATGAATTTAGGCTTCAGGAAATAAATAAAAAAAATTATAATTTATGGGTAATATAGATGTGTGTTGGTGTGTTAGGCTGTGTGTGTGTGCAGACAAAACAGCCACACACTAAGAAGGTGTAATAACTAGATGGAGGTACGAGAGATTTAATTGTGGTCCTATATAACACTTAATGCCAAGTGTAGTGCACCTGGTAAAAACAGGTTACACCCTTGAGGTGGGGAAGGAGGGGTAGGAAGGGTGTCCAACAGTGCCAATTAAACACCTCGGCCAATCAGCTGACCTCTCCTAGGACCTGCAGCGTCCACAAACCAATCAGCTCTGTGCCTCTTGCGCCTCATTAAACGCTGTCTGTGATAGGAAGGCGACAGGGAGAGATGAGACTTTTTTTTTCTCCCTTTTTAATTATAATGTCTGGGAGGAAGAGAACACCGTGTGGTAAACAATCATCGTTACAATTAAGAACAATGCCACCTACGCCGAGGCAGGAGAGACACAAGCCCTGGAGCCATTAAATCTCTCACTACTGCTGTTATCCTCATTATATTTACCTAATAAATGCAATTCAAATTTACATCCGTGTGTATGCCTTACTGACAGAGCCGTGTCACTTAACTTCGCCCAAAGTGAGAGTTATTCCAGCACCAGAACCAGCACTTGTCACTTGTTATTGATGATGGAAATTATTTTAAATTATGTAAGAAAACAAGGAAGTGAGGGCTAACAGTCAAATCCAACCATTCCTGCTGAGGGTTCTGCTGTTAACATTGCTAACAAGAAAATCTTAGCAGGCTAGGAACTACAAAAACCCTAGCACAAGGGTTATCAACTGGTGGCCCACGGTTCCGGTGCAGACACAGCAAAGTATTTCAGCAGAGCAACTAGAGTACTTGGAAAAATTCTGCAGTAGAGACAATAAATGTATGAAGAAATGAACCTGAAGCAGTATCGTCTGTTGTGTTTTATCCAATCACATGCATTTATATTAATTATTTAGCTGAAGGCAGTTCAACAGACCAGATCCAAGCTACAGGGCTAGAAATATTAACTCAGAAAGGAGAGATTTATCACACATTGTCTGATTTGATTAATGAACCAAAGATATGGCTTTTTTTTTTTTTTTTTTTTTAAAGATAACAATGAAAACAGCATGTTTAAAGACGAATGGATAAAGAAGTGTGCATTTATTCGCCCTGCGTACAAAACAAAATCATTCAAATCTGTTGTTTAACCATCAAAATTGACCACATCTTGTTTTATATTGGCTCATAAGACCAAGGTTTGTGAAATCACAGGTCAAAGTTCATCTAGATTAAGACAAAGAAGAGAAAATAAACGCTCCCGGAAGTAAACGTGCGTCTTTCACCTGCGACATCCTTTCCCTTTCGTTGAAACGGCTTTTCCACTGGGAACCTTTTATTCTTTCTTTTGTTCCAAATTTCCCTTGGAGAACCACGATTACAAACTCAAATATTTAGGTGCATCACCGTAGCAACAAGTCAAAAATTGTAAATGCTACGGATGAACTGTAGCTCGTGATATCAAGGGCTTGGCCTTGACTTTCAAGCCTACACACATACACACACTTTTGTCTTACTATCCTTGTGAGGACCTATATTACTGCACCTAAATTTTACACCTAAATCTAACACCAAACCTTTGGGCTCTTTTACCTGTGGTTTTTATTTAAAAAAAAAAAAAAAAAAAGCGGTTTTCTTTGTAGGGACCAGCCAAATGTGCCCAAAATTCTCTCATATTCCAATCCTTGTGGGGAAATTTGGTCATGCCCCCCCCGACCTCCCAAGACACACACACACACACACACACACACACACAGGAAGCAGTGTGCCTACACTCTATAGAATTACCTTTAATCATTAATCATGACTTCGGATTCAAAACATGTCAGCAGGAACAAAGGAAAATGTAATCATCTATGTAAATGTGCAGGAGGGAAAAAAAAAATCTCAATTACATTTTCAATTATTCCGAGTTAACAAACTGAAAATAAAAATCTTTTTTTTATTCACCCTTCCATATTTAATTGCTCTTTTTTTGTTGCCATGTTGAAGGATGTTCATTAATACGCTATATACATGTCTTATTTGTGTTGAACAAAGACTGGGATATTGAATACATACATGAACGTGCGGATGAATAGAAGTGACGTTTATATTAATATCCTCTCTGCTTTGTGTTTTGCGTTTATGAGAACCGGACGTGGATTTCATGGTTCAGTCCGGGGGATGAAAAGAATTAAAGACAGCTTTAATAAAATACGCCTGTTGTTTCGGAGGATAATGAGCTGTTTAAGTGAGCGATAAAGCCGAAATGATAAAAGGTGAAGCTGTGTTGTTCGGGTGTGTGTTGGTGTGTGTTGGTGTGTGTTGTCAAAGCCACTTAAGAGGACATTTTAATGCTTTGCTGTGGTCAAGTGAGGTGCGCCGAGCCTCCAGCGAAACAATGGCATCGAGGACCACAGAGACAAAGAGGGCTATCCTCTGCCTCTTAACCCCTTCACTTCCAACACATACACACACCTACATGATACACATACACACACACACACACACACATCCTGACCCACAACAGTGATACAGCGAATAAGAGGTGCCCTCTTTCATCCTTTCACATAGCACCAGGCTGAGCGGTGCACTTCATAAATCTGCTATAACATTTCAGACCAGAGTAATCGATCCATGAGCAGGAGAGATGCGAGTGAGCTCCTAGGCCTCCTCCTCCTCATCCCTGTCCACCACGCGAGACCCGAGCGACACCCGACGAGCTGACACACATATGCAAATGAATCGTTTCAAAATATGCAGAAAAGCAGAGAGGGAGCGGGCGAGAGGAAGGGCGAGAGGGGGCTCCTGCCACCCTCTTTTTTTCTTTTCTTCCATCTATAATCCCGAGGAGGATAAGCTGTGCTGTACACAGAGAGGAAGTGCCAAGGTCCCTGCTCTGCATTCCAGCAGCCACACACACACACACACACACTGTGTCATTCAATGATGTATACAAATTTAGCTAACTCCACAAATGCATGGTCGGGTTCAGTCTTCATATCATTTACAATAAAAGTGTATAGACACACACACACACACACACACGCCACTCTTGTATAAATGTTCAGTATTTTTTTATGATACAAAACAAACAAGTGCCTACAAAACATTTTAAAATATACTACATAATCTAACTAAATAATTGAATACAGATTTTAATATCCAATCTCTCTCGATACTGAAAATACTCTCAACATATTGTGATCGAATTATCGCAATAGCGATATATCATTATATCGCTGAGCCCCGATCAAACCATGAGGGGGATAAATACTGTAGAATACCCAATATAACTAATAAAAGGGAAAAAAATAAAACAGTAAATACCGACAGGTTCATGATTAAAAACATAAAACCTTTCCATATTTGCACAATTCTCCGTGACGAACACGAACCGTTTTAACAAATCAAGTCTATTTGCTTAGTGAATAATACTTCTCTTACACAAGACAAATACAAGCAAAACAAATAACTCAGTATCTGAATCTGAAGAAGATCTGATGTTGGAAAAAAATAAGGAAATATAATAATAATAATAATAATAATAATAATAATAATAATAATAATGGAAAGCCACACTAACACAAATGCACAAAGAACTATAATAGCAGCATTATTCCCAGATAACACACGTCCACACACACACGTCCACACACTTTCTAGAGTAACTATAAAACTGATGTAGGATTTTTGACAAATATTTGCATGTAGGAATTTGTGTGTGTGTGTATACAGTGTGCACAGTGGGTACAGTAATGTATGTCAAGCCTATGACAAAGTCTATACAGCATGTCTTGGAGGGTTTGTTGATTTGCATAGAAAGCTTGCAAGCTTTCACATGCGCGCACACACACACACACACACACACACACACGCTACATGCAGAACAGCATCGGTGCATTACATAATGCCTATGTCTGTAATAGTGGTAGGACCGACTCGCAGCGTGCCGAATTCAAAACACGTGCTGAAAATGGCGACGGCAGCATCGAGATAGAGCGATAGAGAGAGATAGAGAGAGACAGAGAGAGAGAAAGAGAGAGAGAAGGAGGCAACGTTCAGGTCAAAGTCACAGGCCACAGGGCCCCATGCAGCGACTGCTGTGTGTCCTCCATTTTTATTCATTCTCTCCTTTTGTGATGATAAAAGGCACCCAGGGCCGGAAACGGGGCTCCGGGAGTACGGCGGAGGCCAGACGTGTAGCACGACCTCCATCAGACAGCCGGGGATCCTGCACAGACGTCACGGCCGAGCCAAGACACACGACTGCTAGCTCGGAGCTGATCGTCTGATCAAGTACGGCACGCAGAAATGAGCTACCATCACCACAATACACACTGCTGAGACTGCCCTTTATAATAATAATAATAATTATTATTATCATCATCATTATAATTATAATAATGCCTATAGGTGAGTCAAACTGCAGCAAGTCTAATATAACAGCTATTATTATAGTATTACACACATATAGATCAATTTAATTCAACAGATAATAATTACAGTATTAAACAAATAAATCATATTGTGATATTTGCTACATCTTGGTGCAATTCTGTCTCGATTTATTTATTTATTTATTTTTAACCACGGAAGTGCCTATGAATAGATTTAGACACAAAGTGATGAGCTCTTGATATTGCGATTTCCATAACAATTTTTCCTTCTTTTTCCTTTCTTGTAAATATTAAATAAAAAAATAAAAAAAGCGACACACACGCTCAAGTTTTGTGTGTCACTACTGTTTTACAATCGCTTACCTAAAATACTGGGATATATTTTTGCCATATCTCTGCATCCTTAATTTAGACCCACACACACCTTCGGGTTTTTTCCATACTTGTGTGTGTGTGTGTGTGTGAGATGCACCTGCACACACACAACCCACCCTGCAGAAATATACACTCTCAGTGTCAACCTTCATTCCCACTCTGAAGGTATGGTACTGGTAATTTCAAACATATCGTGTATAAAAAAAGAAAGGTTTGGTAGCGTCGTGATATAATAGAGATGCAGAACTGTGTGGGTGATTTGACTGAAATATCGTTTTATATCACGACGCCACCGAACCTTTCTTTTTTCTTTTTTTTTTTTTATACAGGATATGTTTGAAATTACCACTGAAAAGGAGGGAAAATCAAAGATTCAGGACAAAGTTTTAATATCAAATCATCTGCTTCCAGTCAGACTTATTGTGCCAAGGTTATCAAAAAAATGTAAATGTTATAATAAAAAAAGAGATCACAAACCCCCTGAATAGTGTCAGAATTTAGCAGGATATTGATATTATCTTCATGTTATCATATTAATCGTTTGTAGAGATATGTCACTATACGCTCCTCACTCAGCAGCATGCATGAAGTGTGTCTTTACGTATAAAGTGCGTCACTGAGCAAAAACAGGAATCATTATGCAGCAAAAAATATTTCTAATTGTTTTTGGTTTTTTTCCTAAAGACTGAAAATACAAATATAAACACAGTACACAAAAAAAACACCCAAACACACCTAATCATAAATCCAACTTGCACGGCACAATGATTAGAAGCTTGTTAAGGTTGTAGAACATTAAACCGCAACACGGTCCTTCTGCCAACTTTGAGATCATAAAAAAAAAAAAAAAGACGTTGCGACAGCAAGACAAGTAAAATAAGAGAAGAGGAAGAAGAATAGGAAGAAAACAAATGGGTGTTAGTAGTGTACCCAGCTGTACCATGTGATCTGGGTTGTGCTTAGACAGGTAGGTGAACACCTGAGTATCAGTGTATCCATCCCCTTCGCCGCCCCCCCCCCCGCCGTCCCCTTTTAACCAACACCCCCCCCCCCAGGCCTGCCATTTTATGATGCCACTGACAAACGCCATTGTGCTCAGCCTCGACGCAGTGACAGACTGGAAGAACTGGTCCTGACTGCACAGGCTTGCATATTCAAAACCATCATATGTAATCGGACCCACTGCTTCTGCTAACCTAATTTACACACACACACACACACACACACACATACACAGAACGGCCTTCGACAAATGGAGGTGGCGCTACATTTTCTTTCGCCGGCCCCCTCAGCACGACTGGATTAATGGGAAACTCATGACAAGGATCGACTTATATACACAAACACACACACACACACACACACACACACACACACCTCTGAGATTCACGGTGCAGAAACAAACGTATAAGAAAAAAATACCTGAGGCTATAACATACCTTAAATTTATTATTATTTAGTATGTTATTTTATTGTTTTTAAATTATTATATATTATTATTATGTATTATCTGTATTTTTTATTTAACTGTAAAATAAAAAAAAACAATAATACTTGAGAAAATAATTATAATTTGTAAATTATTAATTCAAAGAAATTAACGGAAGCTCCCTCTGAAATTTCAAATGATTTATTCTCACGAAAAGAAAAAGCATTTTTAAAACACACACACGCACACGTGAGTAAATACATGTGCAGGCTAGCACTGGTCTCGGCCCAAAGAGGGCTCTCTACCACTGAAGACATGACTGGAGCTTTCTTTCTTTCCCCCGAGGGTGCCAGCCTCCAGAGAAAGAGAGAGGGAGCGTGGATGGGGAGGGGGTAGACACACACACACACACACACACACACACACTATCTCCTCCTTTGCTATATTTCTATGACAATGTCCATTCACACACACACAGATCCACAGCGCTCGGCTCAGCACGCCGCCTCATCACCTCGTCACGCCGCCGTCTTCATTCTTACCCCGTACATAACCAGAACAAGAACTCTTGGCACGGAATACAATCCGCGTGTTTTCATAAAGAGGAAAGAGGTGAGGTACGAAGCCGCAGAAAAGGCCTCAGGTAGACGGAGAGAAGAAAGGAATGGAGAAAGGAACGGTGTACATGTCTACTGCTGCTCAAAGATAAACAGCGCTCAGTGCTGACATGATAGAAATGTCTAATGTGTGCTGAAAAAAAAACCCCAAAATCCGACTGTTATTACATGGTAACTATTGTTCATAATAAGAAGAATTAGTGGTATTATTAGAGTAATAATAATAATCATAATAATAATAACAACTGCTTCAATTTACGTTTAACTACTAAAATTGATACCAAACAAATGTTCATAAATTACGATAAGTAAATACCAATTTCCAGCTTTATATCATGAATGCTAAAAGGGAAATAAATTATATATGAAAATATGAATATAATTTTTATGAGAATATATGAGAACATCTCTCCTTATCTCCTTTTTCTAAATGCCAGAAACATAGTTCGAAGTACACCTTAGGAATGTTGAGATAATAATAATAATAAAAAAGAAACACATAAATGGCAACACTGTCATGCAGTCTTTCTTTCTTTCTTTCTTTCTGAAATATACACACTTGAGTGCATTCAGCCTTCACCTGTCACGCATGAGTTCAATACATCACAAAAAAAAAAAAAACAAACCGAGAGAATGTGATCTTCTCCTTTTAATGGTTTCACAAAATAAAGAGGTGAAACAGAGACAAAGTGAAGAAACAGCCCCATCTCAGGCACTGATTTTCTTTCTTTGGTTTTTTTTTTTTTTTTTTTTTTTAAAACACTCGCCTGTGAGCTTCCACTCGAGAATTAATAATCAGCGATACTGCTATTCTGTTCACTCGAACAAGTCAGCGTTTTTAAATTATACGAGTCAATGTGTCAAAGTGAAAACAGCGATGAGCAAATATCGAATGCAATCTGCAGTCTTATCATTTTTCGACGAACCAGATTTACTATCGGCGTCAACGTTTCTGTCCGTGGTGATAAGACGGATATCGTGTCCATGCGGGTCTTGGAGAAAGAGTCAGAAAGATGGGTATAGTGCATTTTGTATAAGGAGGGAAAGAGAGAACGAGAGAACGAGACAGGGGAAAAGAGAGAGGGAGAGAGATAGAAAGAACGAGAGATAGAGAGAGAGAAAGAGAGGGAGAGCATGGCACCTGTAATATGCTATAGATCCTTTTCGGTGTGACGCGTGTAATTATTGCCACCCCTCCACCATGGAGCTGGGAGCCACAAAAATCCTGACTTACCTATCCTTCTCCTCACTCACTCACTCACTCCCTCTCTCTCTCTCTCTCTCTCTCTCACTCTCATCTCTACAGAAACGAAGGGGGGGGGGGGTGTAATGTCAAAAGATGTCCCACTACGAAAACCAAAGAAAACAACAACCAATAAATCAAACCTGGACACGTTTCCATGTTTGTTTGGATATTTTCTGACATTGTGTTTATCTTTAAAATCAGTATTATAAACTGTAACACAAAAAGGAAAAAAAAACAAAAAAACAACAACAACAGACTTTTCTATGATACTAGCACAGATGGGAGAAATAGCGTCCTCTCACGAGACGAGCTTCTAGTTCCACTATTCGGGACGAAAGGGCTCCGGATCTGTGTTTTCCTGACCCCTTCCCTGATTCCGCCGATATGTACCCTGTGGCTATTTGACCTTCTCTATCCTCTCCTTCTCGCTCCAGCATTTTTCTCTCCCCCACTCACCACGCATGCCTTTCCTCCACCCTAGAAAAGCAGTTTCGAACTTCACAACACACTGACTTTCGGTTGTCTGTTTTATTTCGTTCTGGGTTTTTATCATCGTATTGAGTGTTGACCAAACATCGGACAGATTGCAATCTCCATCTCGAGCTCTCCATTACTGACCCCCAAACCCGGTGATTCTTCCTCTTCCCCCCACTCTCAGAAGCTTTTGCCTTCATCTTTTCCTCCTTCCTCTATCTTACCATGACTCGGTGACCCCTTTGCTCCTTTCCTTTTCTTGCCGTGTGACCCCCAGTCCCTGAGCCTCCCCCTCTCTCCAGCCTCCCCAACCTCAGTCTCGACTGGCGAAAAAAAAAAAAAAAAAAAAACACACACATTTCTCTCCGACTCTCAGTCGCCAAAACCCATGCCTCCGCTATCTTCCCTTCCTTGCTTTTCTTTCTATCTCTATGCGTCGCGTGTAGCTGTTTTACAGACTTGTTTCCCGGATCTCGTCGTGGGGTCGGTATGGGTGTCGGCGTCGGCGTCGTCGTGGGGTTTCCGATGATCTTTCTCCCTCCCTGTCATATCCTGGCTTCTCCTTCAGATTATTAATTTTTCCTCCATTAACTCCGCACGTGCACTTCTTTTTTTTTTTTTTTTTACTTTTTAAGTCACACCTTTTGACAACTTTATGCATTTTCCTTGTCTTTTTTTAATGATTATTTAGGCTAGTTAAGACCTAAGACTAGGCTATGCGTCGCAAAGTTTTTAAAGCCGACCATATGCATGCGAGATATCAGTGTCCGTGTTAACGTCTGGCTAAATGGATTGCGCTTATTTTTGCCGATTTTTTTTGCCTTAAGTACACAGAATGGGTGTTTTTACGTCGTCTCGAAGTCTTTCCTCTCTATAATCCGGCGCATGTGTGCGTGTGCTTGTGCTCCAGCTGCCGCGCTCGAGCTCCGCGCTCTCCCCGCATTCGAGCTCTCTCTGAGCCGCCTGTGTCACGACGGAGACCCGGGGCTCCCTTCCGTCTTTCTCCCTGACACACTCACTCTCACACACACACACACACACACACACACACACTCTCTCTCTCTTTACACTAAACATTCTCACACACATGCACACGCACACACACATATGATCGATCTGCAAGCGAGCAAGCAAAGGAATCGTCTCAGAAAAGCAAAGAATGATGATGATGATAATAATAATAATAATAATAATAAAAGAAACAAACTGACGCGGGAGAAAAAAAGTACAGAGAGGAACTGCAATGCAAAGCAGGGCGGAGAGAAAACGCCACTAAAACCGCTGTGTGTGGGGGGAAAAAGTAAAGATGTGCAGAAATTCAGAAAAAAAAAGGATATTGGACACATTGTGGATGTGGATGTGTCAAAACACAGCAGAATGAAAGGATAAGGGGGGGAAATGTACTCGTAGTTTTCTACGCTTCCCGATCACCGGACGCGGACGGAGCAACGGGCCGGACTAACGCGCTTGCTTCCCGGCTTGCCAGCAGTCTCAGCTCCCGCTGGCCCTCCGGCTACTCTACGGACACGTTTTGCCATCAACACGGCGTTCAAAACACACCACTCGACACCCTTCAGCCGTTTTTGGAGTCGTCGAAACGCAGAAATGTGTTTTAAATCCGTGGTTTGTGGTCAACTGGAAAAAGGAACCGCTGTCTTTGCCCCCTTTTTTCTTTCCTTCCATTCGCGAGAAGAGCGAGGACGAAGCCCGAGATGTAAACACAGGTAACGAAATGCACAAGAAAAACCAAACCAAAACAAAGCAAAAAAAACAAAACAAAAAACAAAACAAGCGAAATAAAGGCACTTGCATGGAAAAGCACTCCTAATCGCCTGCTCTTTGTCATGGTTAAACCTGGCAGGGTTGAGTAAAAGCCAGAAAAGCCTGGCTGCTCTTCTAGCCTGCTGCTGGAAGTGAGAAAAAGAAACGTCGCGTAATCGTAAAGATAGAAAGAGAAACGCGGAGAGAGAAAGCAAAGTTGAAACTTACAATGTTTTTGCTGCCGCTTTGAGATCCTTCGCTTTGCTTTTTAATCCAGTATTGAGACGCTTTGGCTAAAGATCCCATCAAGGCAGTCCCTTTTGGTCAGTTTGCGTTTAGGATGCTAAAAGAAAGATCATTGTTGTTGCGGCGAGTAGAGAGGGGAGAGAAAAAAAAAG
>CM075013.1:2376049-2397950 GCA_037576675.1 Pangasius sanitwongsei | reverse complement strand
TTTAACATTTCCTTAAAATTAACATCGAAAATAAGTTGAGGGTGCACATGTGTGTGTGTGTGTGTGTGTGTGTGTGTTGGTTCTAGTCGTTCCTAACCTCCGCGCGTGCCGTCTTCGAATAACAAAAGAGCGCAACGGAAATGAGAACGGGTGAAAAAAAAATGCGTTTAAAGGATAAAAACAGAAGCAGCAGTCTGCTGTGCAACAGTGCACTGGTCTCCTAACTTTATTAAAAGATGATGAGATGATGAACATTTCGGTCCGAAGGATTTGGGCCTTGAGGATAGAGGTGACACGCAAGTGCGAGATGCATGGCCAAAAAATGAGAGAGAGAGAGAGAGAGAGAGAGAGAGATTGGTTGTACACTATGAGGAGTGTATCTTTCACTGAGTGACAGTGGTAACCTTCTCTTACCACTGAAAATGTGCATATAGTGTGCAAAAATGTGCAAAAAAAAAACAAAAAAAAACAAAACCCCAGCAACAAATATATACACATAATTGGACCTTTAGAGGACATTTCTAGGTAAAAAAAAAAAAAAACACACTAAAGGTAGAGCAGGTGATGCGGCGAGGGCTGGAAGAGTTTAGTATCCTTTTTTTTTTTTACTGGATAACAGACAAGATGTAAGATGAAAGTTTTATCTAATAGAAGAATCTGCTTGTAACTGAGCTATATACTATAGGTTACATATCATTACGCAACAAAACAAAAAAGATAGATAGAAAGAAAGACAGAGGTGCATTTTCTCTTGCACGCATTTTTATTCCCTCTGTGAGTGAAATGCATTAGCTTGGCAGGCAGGAGGAGAAGAGCTACTGTCCGGCAGTTTGCAGGGGCAAGACGCCTTTACCAGGTGCAATGGCAGCGCCCTCTTATGTTCACTCTGACCATGGGGATGATGGACCTGCTCGGCCAGGGCTTGTGTCCGCCACCCGCAGCCTCTCATACGGCACCACAAAGCAGCACGCTCACATTTCCATACATGCACAATGACGACATGGCGCTGGAGCCCCAGTGCAGAAAAGACGCAGAAGCAGCTCCGGGGATACAAACAGGAGCTTTTACGCGTCAATTCAAACAGGAAGCGTGCTATAATCCATCATCATCATAATCATCATCTTCATCATCCTCATCCTCATGCTCCTCCTCCTCCTCCTCCTCCTCCTCCTCCTCATCATCATCAGAGTGCGTTCTGTTTCAGCTCCACTGATATTTGCGCAACTTTTACACCTTTTCAACCCAGACACAGGCTTAATCACAATCAAAAATTCACAATCCAATTAAAACTCCTAATATTCGGCTCATTTATGATGTATCTATATCTATATCTATGTATATTTCCCTCCTTTGGTGCCAGTACGCGCTGCGTTATCACCTTTCATATCCACTCACTATGCTGATATTTCAAACTGCTCTAACCCTACAGCTTTGTTCTTCTTTTTCTTTTTCTTTTTTTTAAAGAAAGAAAGATAGATAAATGAATGAAAGTTTGAGTAAATGACGCTCATAGTTGTACACACACAGCTGTAGGCTAAATGGTATAATCGCGAGCGTGCGTAATTTTGATCTTTACAATAAAAGAAAATAATCAAAGATTAAAAAAAAGAAAAAAAAAGATAAGTGTAATCATGCACCAGATTCTATTTGAGGCATTTTTTTTTATTCAGCACGTTGCAAAAAGACGCACAAGCAAAATAATAATAATAATAATAATAATAATAATAATAATAATAATAATAATCGCCACGGTTTAAAAAGCTTGCTGTGTTTTTAAGGGAGTTTTCTGGTGTCTCAGATGTGCTGTTAACCCTCACCGTAACGCAATCTGTGTCTATCTCACACACACACACACACACACACACACACACTCACTCACTCACTCACTCACACACACACACACACAGCTACCTCTTTATAAATATTAAACACAATCTACACATTTTAAGCACCCAGATCCGTTCTCCAAATCATTGCCAAAGAAGTTTGTGCTTTTTTGCTAATAAATGTTTTGATTGAAAGGCGCCATTTTGTAACAAGGTTGTTGTCTGGAAATCACGACGTGTACCACCACGAATGTAAAACACAAATAAATGTCTGCATGTTGTGTAAAATGTGTATACTGTAGCGACTCATGCCAATGTGTTGCTCACCACTGACGCAAATTCATGCACACATATCATTTTGTGATTAAATGTCTGATAATGTATTAAGTCTAAGTCTGTTTTGTGTCATATGTTCTGAATTTGTCACTGATCGTGTTCTTTCTCGTTATTTTAGAGACACATTATATTTGTTTTGCGTCCTAATGTCTATATTTGTATGTAATAAATAAAGAGTCACCAACTCACTTTAAAAGAAAAAAACCTAATTAAAATTCGCTTAATTAATTTAATTGAATGTATTTAATCATTCAAAAAAACATTTGTTAGACCTGTGGAATGTCAATCTTGCATATTAATCTTGAAATTAAGCTTCACTAAAGGTTCAATAATTAACCAGAATTAATTAATCCACAATTAACGCACGCAACAGTTGGTTCTGCGTCTGGGCTTCCCAAAATCCTCCGGTTTTACGCACGGATATTTCGTGTCAATTAATTATGCAAATATGTTTCTTTGCATATAATTTGTGATTAGGAAACAACAACAGTGCTGTAGTGGTGCATCCCAATCTATTCGTGTTTGTCTGTGTTCATGGGGAAAATATTTGAATCTAAAGAATACAAAATGCGCAATAAAATGAAGGCACACGTTTTTATTCCGAAATAGGGACCTGAATAAAGCATCGGGGGAAAAAAAAAAGAAAAAAAAGAAACAAGCTACTGAAGCCGGACAAAAATCAGCTACAGCTGTCCACATGGATCGTCAGGGCAATGTGAAAAGAAATGTCATTTAATTATTATTATTATTATTATTTTTTTATATGGAAAATTCATTTCAATAAGTCCGGCGCTGTTGTCCCTCAGTCTTCTGAAACATGTGCCAATATGGCCATGAATGCTTTCGATTAAAACGATAAAAAAAAAAAGGTATTTTGTGAAGCAGTGTTGAATTAGACAGCTTGTCGGATGATGTTTAAGATATTCATTTGATTTTGTTAATACTAGGCTTTACATCGTCTGTAATATTGTCAGTCTGTCTGTCTCTCTGACTCTCTCTCTTTCGCTCTCTCTCTATGTGTGTGTGTGTGTGTGTGTGTGTGACCTTAATGCGCTATGCACTTGAGCCTGTCCTGTAGATCATTGTGCTGTCTGTCCTGTCACTCCCTTTCTACAATTCTCCAAAGTTTTTTACGAATTATATATATATATATAATGTTGATTTGAATATGATCTCCGAATCTCAACCCAAAACATAACCTTTCAAACTGGATCAGCAACACCATACTAAGCAAAAACAAAACAAATAAAAAACATTTTTCAACCTCTGTGGAGAAAAAAAAAAAAAAAAGAGGCAGAATGAGAGAGAAGAGCAGCCTGGAGCAAAGAACATTGTGCTTCATCCTCATCACCGCCGCGTCCATTTCAGCTTTGTGCAGGTAAGATAACAAAAAACACCCGCACAATAAACCCCGAGCCTGGATGAAATTTACACCAGGCACAAACCTGGAAAGATACCTACAACAGTGGAGTGTGTTCTGCACACAAGTGCCATTCACGCAGACTAAGCACAGGTATCAATGGTTGTGGCGTACAGTATGAACTGACTCCAAGCGCAAATGTTTCCAAACCCCGTGAACCTAAGCAGAGTGAATAATTCACATAAAACCCCATAAAACACCACTACAGCTGTTTTATTGTACATTTCTAAATTAACGCATGAGATCTGGTCAGTTCCGGTTTGCGCCAAACAGCCACAAGCCTCCGGTTAAAGTGATGTCACACGTCGCCACATTAACATACTGACATACCAATAAGTACATTTTCAGAAGCAAAGGGTACTAACATGTACTTCTGGTCCCCATGGTACACCTTTAGCACCTTTAGTGTGTAGCTTTTACCTAGCAGTACAGTTACATCATTTTTTCCCCTTTTCTTTTTTAAAAAAAGGAATCCACATTTCCAGGTGAAAGATAGCTACATATTAAAGGTACGAAAGATAAGGGTACCACCCCGGCGACAAGAAAAGGTACCGTTTAGCATCCTGAGAGTGTATGGCAAAATCATTTAGATAAAATAATTTCTCACTTTTTTTTATATCATAGCAGGTCAGTATCCAAACCAGTAACCTCACATGCGCTCTTGACAGGATCTTTTAAGGTTCCTGGTGAAATGACGGATCTGTCTGCAAGAACCTTTTGTCTTTAGAATGTAGGTACAACAGAAATAAACTCTTAGAAATAAAGGTACCAAGCGGTACCGTTCCTTGTCGCTGCTCTGGTACCATCAAGAGTGCACGTTTTATACCTTTAATATGCTTCTTTAAAATATTTAAAGGTACACAGTTAATTAAAAACACTTAGGACGACAACTCTGAAAAAGTTAATTAAAGGCGCATTTGAAGGTAAAGACACACACTAAAGGTACAAAACATGCTCTCTTTATGGTGCCCTTGCAGCGACAGGGAAAAGTACCTTTAAGTTTGGTACCTTTCTTTCTGAACGTGTGTGTTTAAACAGTGTACAGTATCATCAGTATCATATAGTGGAATATCATATTATTCTATTTAAGGCGCTATTTGTGGTTCTGGATGTCATCAGATCACAGACAGACTGGCGCAGACGAACTGGAACCGGATGGAAACGAGATAGATGTCCGACTAGGCTACACATCATCCACACAGCTGCAACACAATAAATAATGGCACCCCGACGCATACAAAAAGCTCTGATGATTTCGCCAGCAAAGGCACAAGGCACGCTTAAATTTTTTTTTTTTAAAACCGGACAGGGAGCGGGGTGGGGTTTTTTTTCTTTTTTTTTTTTTTTTTTTGGCTGTGGATCTGGCCGCAGAAAGCGTCTCGTATCCCGCAGCAGGATGAGATGTGACAGGTGAAGCGGGATGTAAAGCCTCAGCCCGCAACACAGGCCTCCAGATGCCAAGCGCAACACAAATGCGCACATTCCCTGACCCAAAATGTCACCAACAATTACCCTTAAAATTATATATATATATATATATATATATATATATATATATATATATATAGTCTCAAGACTAGATGAGAATTCTTTTTTTATATATATATATAAATGATGACTGCATGAGAAATAGTGCTCCCTGTATTATTTTTTATTTTGTTTATGCTTTTTTTAAAAAAATCTTTTAATTATTATTTGATAACTACATGCATCATATTATAGATGAGGAATAAAACAATCATCTTCTTGGAGAAACTGAGCCGAAATTCAGAGGAATTTGTTGACATGCAAAAATGCAAATCTCATTAACACCTGTAGGATATCACAGATATGAAGTTGACAAAAAAGACACAGTGAAATATATCTGTTTCATCTATTTTTCAAAAAAATATCATTATTTATGAAAAGAAAATAATGAATTTAATTATTTTCTTTTACCATAAATTGAAATGAAAAGGTAATTGTTTCCATAAAGGAATGACGTAGGTAATTATATAGATAAATATAAAAGTAGACAGTATATAAATAAATAAATAAATACATGATGAGACATAATTAATCCTGATTAATTAATAATTAGCTTAATTAATAATATGATTAGTTTTGCATGAAAAAGATCTATTATAGTATCATATTTAAAATCATATAGAGATAACTGCAGAATACTCTTTATGGGCTAATCATACTACATATAATATTAATAAATAGAAATATTAGAGATGATTGCTATCGATTTGTGCAATTGCTGCATGGTCATTTTTATAAGAACAAATGATTTCCTCAAATCATCCTGCAAATTCCAAGTTGGCATTTAGTACCTAAACTGTAGACTCTAGATTGTAATCTGAGGTCAGAACACATATTCCAGAGGAAATTACTGGGTGTAAAGCTGCACAAGTGTGTGTGTGTGTGTGTGTGCCCAAACCCACCCAAGCTAGAGAACACACAGAGCCGAGGAGGCTGTGCTTATTACCACGCTGCAGTTACATGTCCACAGGGGTGAGTAACCCATTTTCACGTCCTCCACCGCTGAGCGTGGAGTGCAGCCGGGACCTGAGCATTTCTCCCGGAGTGAGAGCGGCACACACCTGACGTACATGTGCTGTAATTGCTGGGGACTGCAGCGGCTGGAAGTGAGTTATGGGATGCTTAACCTCACATCTCTTCCTACCCCTGTGACCTCCAGGGCAGCATGGCAGGTGGGCTGGAGGAGAACTGAGGAACGGGAGGGAGGACGAGGACGGATGTAGAGAGGGAGGGTCCGAGTTAATCCGACCCGGAGGCCTCGCTCGCGTACTTCTAAAAGAGGGCTATTAAAAGAGGCCATTCTTCAGCAAGGTGTGAGATTGTTAGGGCAATTAACACGATCGCCATTTACCCTGGCACTATATTAACACGGCAGGAGGGACACCAGAAAGGAGGGAAGAGGCCTGTTTGTGTTTCCCTAACACCCATCCACACACCCACCCACACACACACACAGACACAGACACACTTCGAGCATAGTCAAATAAATAAAACCGAAAACTGATTGTTTGCGAAGTAATTCAGTAATTCAGCAATTCAGTTTCATACTGACGAGATGCATATTAATGCAAAAAGCAAAGAAAGTTATTAAATAATTGGAAAAATATAAGCCAAGAAATAGAATGGCACACTATCTTAGCAAATATGAAGCAAAAACACATTCATAGCTAGTAAGTGAACAATAAAAAGCAATATCTCTGTGTGTAAGAGCGTATAAAACCAGCTTGCCACCATGCAGATCATTATTGAAAAAATGCAGCACAAAAAAAAAAAAAAACATTACAGCACTGTTTAGGCTGTGCAAAAGCAGATACATAATGCATATAAGAAATGGTGTGATAATGTGCACCGAAAAACGTTGCCTGATATGTGCAAATGCATTTCCAGGGAAAGCAAAAAAAAAAAAAAAAAAGGAAAGGGAGCAGCTCAAGACCAAGACCAAGGGAGATTTGTTTTTCACCCTATCTGTTTAGAATTGTAAATCTAGCGTATAGGCGCTGCTGTCCAATTACATATATCTTTCATGTATGAAATCATGCATGGCTCTTTTTTTCCGCCAGGCCAAAGAGGGCTGGCACAAAGGGAGCGACCCAGGCTGCAGCACAAAGTGCATCCCGTATGCAGAGCAGGGCCTGGTGTCGGAGCCCAGGGCTAGGAGCGCTATTCCATTAGCACTCGCGGATGGTGTGAGGGAGGAAGGGAAGGGGAGGGAAGGGGAGGGGAAAGGGGGGGGTAAAAAAAAAAGGAGGGGAGCGGGCTACTTGTCCTCCTGATGGGGGCGTTCAGTGGCCACGACTCCTGCAGCAGGATCTCAGGCGTATAGCATTGTGCCGGCTGACCCTTTAGGCCCCGAGTCTGAGGTTGAACCTTTCCGAAAGCCTTTTGCTGACTGTTTCCTTAATTAGCAGTGATGCATAGCATTTTGGGTTTATTGCCTCAAAGGGCTTTCTTTCTTTTCTTTTTTTTCACCATGCTAAGCAGCAAAAAAATAACACACAGCCCTTAAAGATGCACACGAGAGCTCGGCCCGTTAGCTTATTTATTTATTTGCTTTCTCTTCCGCTCACAAATGACGGCACCCCGCTGTGTATTTATAATTTGCGCTGACCTAAATTTGACAAAATTACTTTGAACTTTTCCAACAAAAGGCCTGCGCGCTCTCTCCTTGCAGCCTTTGCATTCTGCCTGTTTTCTTTTCTGTTCACTTAATTCCGTAAACACCATTTACTTTCGATTGGGATTACACAGGGAGCAGAGGATGGTATTATTCACATGAGCTAATGAGCTAGCATGCTGACCGTGTCACAAAAAAAAAGACAAACAAAATAGCATCTTAGGTTAGCACGCATTACCGGAGAATGAGCTAAGTAAGGACAAAAACACTTCGGGCCATGCTGTTCTGGGAAAATAATCAATGATGGGAAGTGGAGTTGATTATTTACTTCTAGCAGCACGTCCTGATATCACAGGAATTTGCCAGCAATTAAAATGTTCAATTTGTTAAAGAGTGACACATCATACTTTTTTAGCCATTTAGTTATCCAATGTTGTGGAACATCCGTGAAAACAAGTTAGTCCCTGTTCATCATTAAATTAAATGAAATAAACAGAAAACTTATCAATCAACCATATCAATGATTACGCACATTTCCCTTTGTTAAACAGAACAAACATATTAGAGCGAGCACATTAATATAAACCTGCGGCTGCACTACTGACAGAGCTGAACACCTTCTGACCAATCAGGATAGAGAATTCAACAGCGTTGAATGAGTGGTATAATATCCTACACCTTAACACTCCCAATTCAAGTGCACACACATCTCCCGGCATCACACACCCTCATCGCTCTATCTGCACAGCCATCGCATGTCTCTGAAAGCAATCCAGCACGAGCCTCTAAAGAGGCCCTCCACGAGCTCACCAAACAACCCATTACACGTCCCTAATCTCAGTGGAGCAAACCGGGTACGAAGCCAGGAAGCCCGGGAGCTTATCTGCAGCCTCTTCAGCGGGCCCAGCATGCAGCAGGGCCATGCTGCGTGTCTCCTTCACAAACCCCCAGAGGAGCTCAAAAGCTCGGGGTGTGTAGCCAGCAGGGAGCAGAAACGATTTCATCGCCTTACCTGGTGTGGGTTTTTTTTTTTTTTTTTGGTTTGATTCACTGCCGCTCGGAAGCTCCTCTCCGACCGCAATCTTCTTTTTCAAGTGTCCGTTTGAAGCGGGAGTCAGAAAGGTCACAACCGTCACAGTCACGGCAAAAAGTTTTGGTTCAGGGGCCAGCCGAAGCTATCACGACCGTTAAAGCTACAGTGTTTGTTTAAAATTTTTCTATTGGTATATGCAGAAGATAAAGCTTTCAAGATCCAGTGCCTGGGCACTTAAAGCAAGTCCCTGGGCAAGGGCTTGGAGCGATGATGCCGTCCTACAATTCCAGGTATTTCCAGGGCTTTTCAAAGCTATGAGGCCCAGTCACTGAGATTTGGTTTTGAAGAATCCACAGTTTGTGGAGAAAAAAAGCTTTTCCACTCTTTGATAGTGCCACCTATAGAAGAAAAAAAAAAACAGAAACAAAACCAGAACCATTAATAATGACTGAGACAAAGTCAAACCGTATGCTTGTTTAAACATAAAAGCATCTTGGATCTTGCACAAAAGTGTTTTCCTACAAAGCAAGCGGAGATGAGAAGACCTAAATGCAATGTTAGTTATGCGTTATAATAAGTGACCGCAGATTTGCTATTTTTCCCCCTCGAAAAAAGGAGGAGGAAGAACACAATATGTCTTTTATCAGGCCTTTTGAATCCTCTAATAAGCTGTCTTAGTGAATGCAACATTAATATATAATTATTTCTATTACAGCTGCAGGACAAAACCTTATTTTCCAGATAACATCAAGCAATAAATGTATTGCTTTGAGTAATTTCTCTTCTTGTGCCATAGTGGGCTTAAAAAAAAAAAAAAAAGAAAGAAATTTCTGGAGAAATTTAATTTCCTCCATAACCAGAACAAGACATATTCCTGTAATAAGCCACATAATTGCGCCTTCTGCTGAAGATCTCTCATACACAACAACAAAGTCACTTAGACAATACATATTTATTCGCATGTCACTATCTTCACAGAAAGAGAGAAAAAAAGAGAAAGGGAAGCGTAAAAGGGACCCCGGATGCCACAAGGGGCTGCGGCAGAAAGCTGAGTAAAAGCGCCTGTCACGGGCTACGGCTCTGTCAGCTCTCGCCCGCGCCCCTGTTGGGGGAATACAGGACAGAGCAGAAAGGCAGTCTGTGATTTCTGAACGCTCCCCCCGGAGCCCCTTCTATTTGGCAACATTTTTACGATTATTTTTACCTCTGTGGTTAGAACAGAGTTAAAGATGGTGTTTAATTGTTCCCAAGAGCTCTTATTAAGTTGCTGATGAGGGGCTCCAGGGAGAGGCACTTAAAACTAGCTACAAAAACAAGCAGCCGAGGAAAGCAAGCAGACAGAGAAGTGCACAGAGGAAGAGGATCTGAGGGAGTGCAGGGTGAGGGCAGTAAAGAATCTGGGTAGTGTCTAACACTAGGAAAAGATTTCATACAGTTTCACACACTGATGCTTTGTCATCATCCTAAAATAATCATTTTATCAAGTGCCCCTGGAATCAAACTGGGTGTTTCAGAACTTTTCGTTCCCCATAGTGTTGGATACAATACGATCCCTGTAAATATAATACAAACAAGTAGAACTTGATGCCAACATCTAGTAGCTAATTTGCACAACTGAAATAGCCTTAAAATATACTTCAAACAGGAAGGAAGCGCTTGAAGAAAAACAATTTCAGTCTTTTGACCTTGCTGTGACCCTGACCCTGTTTGGCTCAATTCCAAAATGTAATCAGTTCACCTGCTGGTTTTGCTAATTCCGTTCGATGACTAATTCTTGATATATGGCACTAATGGGACTCTCGGACATGATCATCCAATTAAAAAGATTTTATTTTATGTGTATCCATGCTTTCAGGTAGTATTATTTAGTATTATTCTATATAGATTTTTTTTTATAGATATAAAATTAAATGTTCAGTGGCATTTTAGAGGAAATGTGTAAGTGTATTTTTGAACTTTAACATTTTTACTGAAATGAGGTAATAATTATACAATGGTTATTCAAATAAGTATTAAATTAAGTTTGAAAGAATTACAATTTCACTCAATATTTATGGCATAACTTGATACAAGCAAAGGCACACTCAACAGCATCACTGTCCCGAGCCCTGAGTGTGAGTGTGCGGTGCTCCATCCTTCTCGCTGAGGCTGCACACTGGGGGCAAACAGAGCGCCGTATTGAGACGCCAGGGTCGGGATCAATATCCCAGCCTGGAATGCCGTAGGGCTGCTGGCCATCCCTGACCCTGACTATTGATCAGCCGTGCCTGATCTGCCAATAGCAATGTTCTGGAAGTGACACAGGGTCTGAGAGCAGACGGCAGGCAGAGAGAAACAACGGGGGTGAGGATGTGTAGCGCCAGTAGCAACCCCACAGCACAGCGCAGATAAAAGTCAATCCCACTTAACCAAATCACTCGCAACTAAATAGTTAGCTGGTGGATGGAGGAATGTGCACGGGTCTCAGGTGGTGGTGCTGGTGGTGGGGTGGCTGAGTGAAGCTGCTGTCCCTCAGGCCTATAGCAATCCTGCACAGTGTGTGTTATTACACTGCACATTCACACACAAGGATTGCCCCACACAGACACCAATGGGACTTAGGGGTTCCAGTTTATTTAAGAGACAGCTGAAACAGTCATAGTGATGAGACATCATTGTGTGCATGCAACAGTGCCATTATTAACACAAATAACAATTCTCTGGGAATCCCAGATGATTCACCCTTTGGCCTAATTTACATAAAATCTGTATTCCTGAGATTTGAATTTCTGAGATTTGTATTTAGAATTCTGATTTTTTTTTTTTTTTAAATCTCAGAACTCAAAAACGTAAAGGTCAATCTTACCCCAAAACAAATAAAAAGTCACTGGTAAAAATGTACATTTATTATCCACCACTGAAAAAATTATTTTACGTGACATGTAAATAATTCATATACATGAAATATATATTCAAATACATTTGTCAGCTTCCAAGCTCCATATTCCAGTGATGTGATGTGATGTAAAAAAAAAAAGAAAAAAAAAAAAGAAAGTGATGTAAAACTCAACAGCACCACATTATTTTTTGTGTATTTCTGTGTCAGTGTTCTCCTGCGTCCCCCCTCCTGAGCCATTATTCTTTAGCAGTCCATAGTGGAGTAGTTTACATGTCACTGCCTGCTCATTGCCATTCTCAGCCATGGGTCCTGTGTTCTGTTCACCACCTTTCTCCAGCACCATATCTCTCACTGTAATTACTGAGTGACAGAAAGGCAATACTGACCACTTCATTATGAAACAGGAATAGTGACCGCTCCTTACTCCTTCCACATATCAGGCCAGTCTGACCCACACTGCCCAGGTCAGGGAAGGTCAATCACCCTGAATGTATTCTGTGTGTCATATGCAGGGTCAGAGATCTTTTCAGACTGCTTTCAGGTATTGATCAGCAGTCGTCTGCCTCGTTTAAGGCGCCAGGTCCTGGAGTACAGAACTCAGAGTCTAGTCAAGTAGCAGTGAAGTAACTGCTGGTTCTTGAAAAACTTTAACCTTGGATACCGCTTGGATATAGAGGGACAGTATCTCTGCGAATGCATGGTTAACTGGACATTAATAAGCAACGGAAGTGAATACCCAAGTCTTACATACAAAAGGAAACTTCTAAGATAAAAGTAGACTGTTTTACAGCATACTACATCAATGCTAAAGATTTCTTCAGTTTCTCTCTCTGGGTAAAGCCTTAAATATTCTATACAGTACCCTCGAACAATTGTGCTCCAATGAGAACCACTTTATGAAGCTAAGAACCATCAACCAGCCAAAGAACCCTCAGCACACATGACTATTATACTGTTAAATATCATGAAAATTTTAATTATATGGTCCATACACTATATGAACAAAAGTTTGTGGACATCTGACCCCCCCCCCCCCCCCCTTCCTGTTATTATAAGTTCCACTCTTCTGGGAAGGCTTTCCACTAGATTTTGGAGTGTGGCTGTGGGGATTTGTGTTCATTCAGCCAAAAGAGCATTAGTGAGATAAGGCGCTGATATTGGGCGAGGATGATTCATCCCAAAGGTGTTCAGTGGGGTTGAGGTCAGGGATCTGTGCAGGACACTCGAGTTCTTACACTCCGACCTTGGCAAACCATGTTGGATGGAGCATGGTCATACTGGAACAGGTTTGGGCCTCTCAGTTCCAATGAAGGGAAATTGTAATGTTACAGCATACCAAGACATTCTATACAATTGTGTGTTTCTACTTTTGTGGCAACAGTTCGGAGAAGTCCCACATTTGGGTACGATGGTCAGGTCCACAAACCTTTGTCCACAAACTACGCCTTTCACCCTCCAAAAGTGACAATTCTGGAATCACTTCAACCTCTTTTTTTTCATTTATTTTCTCACACTGTTTGACTCATACACAAATTAGCACCTGTTTCACAAAGGGTTTTCAAAAAATTTCAGCACAGTTGTGTCTAAATCGTGTCAGAATCTTACAGTGTGAAGAGTGTGAATCTGTGGTAATTATAAAAAAAAAAAAAATACACCCTTACTTCAGTGGATAATCTCACTTGGATACTGTAGGTTTGTACCTAAGAGCTTCTTCTGTAATCATAAAAACTATCTTGTGCTCATTTCAGGACTCTTATATACAATCTGTTCAAACTGAATTATACTGAACTACAATCTGTATACTGTAATGATTTATAATCCAACTAAGAAGAGGATGGGCTCCTTGTGTCATCTCAGGGAGGTTTTCTTCACCATTGTCGCCTCCGGTTTGCTCATTAGGGATCAAAATCTGCTTCCTGATTTCTGTAAAGCTGCTTTGTGACAGATTCTACTGTTAAAAGCACTACACAAATAAAACTGAACAACACTGAATGAGCCTCAAAATGGCAGACTCCTCAGTGGCTGACTGCACGACAGATAGGCTACCTCTAATCTACACAGAACAGTCACCTGGATACTAATAAAACCCAACAGATTTTGCTTTATCAAAGATGATGATGTTATCCTAAGCCCCTCTGTGTCACCATGCTTCCCTCTGAAACCAGTAAAGTTAAAGAGGACATGGCGATGATCAATATTTGTACAAGTCAGCATTGGTTACTCCCCAGGTCCCACAGGGTTAATCCATTTGCAAAACCAAGTAGCTGTCATTATGCGTGTCGCATTCACAGCTCAACAGCTCACGACATATGGCAGGGTGGAGCACTTTAAACTGAGACTGCGTTTGAAATGGTGCAGCGCTTGTGTTAGCACACATCCCTCTACATTTAGTGTAGCATGGTGTCAGATGCTCGTCAGATCTCCTTCTTGCTTTCTCGCATTAAATGACAATAAAGGCAGCAAAAACAGCGAAACAGCAGAGAACAGCAGCCCTCCCGCTTTCTGGTTTTATTAGGCTTTGTTCCTTTTAATCAAAAAAAGTGACTGGCAACGCTAACCCGTTTTTAAGGATCTCAGATAAACAGCGACGATTGTGTCTTTAAATAATAAATGATACCTCGGCTTCACAGAGACACGCATATAAGGGGAAAATAATTGAAGACAACAATGTCTTATAAGAGACCCAGTTTAGCGGCGCTGATTCAGAAACCTTTCAGACTTCAAAGTATGAATAATCTCTTAAAGAAAGGCATGTGCCTGGTTGCAATTTCCTTCTAATTAAGCCTACGCAATAGAGGTTACTTTTATTCAAATTGATTTGGTGCATAGATTTTGGAAGAAAATGCATTAAAAAATTTACAGCGCAAAACAAAAGGGTCTTAAAATAGTAAATTGAGCAAGCTTGCTTTTAGACGGTAACCTGGATGACCAGGAAAGCCTGAAGCTTGCTAGATATTTCAGGACAGGGATCACACAGCAGCTATGTGCTCAGTTTGTCTTGACTTCTCTCTAAAAAGTAAGAAATTAAATATAACAACATATATAAATATAAATAAATAAATAAAAATAAAATAAAAGTGCAGTCACTTCTTCTGGCTTTGTTGTTTGTCGGGTAAATCCGGTTATGGAACGAATCAATCAGCACCACAAACATGGAAACAGTTCAAAAATAAGGCACCAGAGGGAAAAATGGGACACAATTAAGTTTGGACACGTCCCTCATGATGTTCTCTTGAAAGGGCATGTCACATGTCTGTTGCTGGATATCAACAGCAGTTTAAAGAAGCATCAGCGAGGCAGGATCCTCAGTGGTGCTTATGCGGGTGCCGCTGAGCTGATAGCTGAGAGAAGTCTATCTAAGCCTATCACTGACATTCAAGTTTCGCTCCCCTACTGCGCAGGGAGAATAAAGTGGTGTCAAACATGCACAAATTTATGACATTGTACACAACTGTAAAGATTTTCAGGAGTTAAAATAACATGGATCAGAAGGTGTGACTCACACTCGGTCAGTCTCATTACTTTTACGCTGCAACAATGCTTCTTGATTGTGTTCGAAAGATAACAAAAGCTTATGAAAAAGAATTAAATCCGAGATTATTTCCGAGGCTCATAAAACAGAAAGCAGCATCTGTATGGAAGAGATTTGAGGATTAACATATTATATTAAAGCCAACCTTTCATATTTTAGTGCGTAACATATAAATGAACTATCCTGGATCATATTAGACCTTATCACCTCAAACTCTCTCTTTGTCCTGCAGAGCACGAGCATGACCTCCGGCTGCTGCTGGATTAGTGTGAGAAAGATGCTCTCTGAGCACCATATGTGATGACCAAGCGTTCAGTGCAATGCCTTGACTGACAGTGTCATGGCTGGAGGTAGAAGCTCAGAATAAAGATGCAGCATGTTTTGTTTGAAACTACGAATATAAGGCTAACTAGAGAGCTCCATAGTTGGTTTGTCAGCGTGGCCCGTTTTCTTCGTATACGTTTCTGCATATCTTTTAAATATAGAAGCTCACTCAACAGCCTATAAGGTCTTATAGATTACAAATGTATAAACATTTTATTTTATTAGCTCTTAAAGGTGTGGCGCAGTAGAAAAGAGTTCATCCAATCATCAGGGCATCACAAGTTCGAATCCTTATGATGCCACAGCCATCTGTACCTGGGAAGAGTAAAATCTGGTGGGTGGGATTTCATGCCTCTCTCTCCCCTGTCAAACAGAGCGACACTAACCAATTGTGAGAGTCTCTGCGATCATGTATTCTTTCTCCCAAGCATGACTAGTAGTTTGAAAAATGTGTGCTGGCTTTGAAAAACCAAATGCTAGCCTTCACTCTCCCCAGTTGGTAGCTTTCTTGTGATAAAGGAGAGCTAGCTAGTTGGTGGGAATTGGCAAATGATCCAATTGAGAGAAAATGTTGGTAAAAATAAATAAATAAATAAAACAAAACTGAGAAACAAAAGACATTTGCACTTTGTTTCACCCAAACAAGTCATCTTTTTTGGCACAGTTAGTCAACTGAATTTTTGCCAGCTTCAAATTAAGTTTTGTGCATTGTAAGAATGTATCTGGCTTATCAATCTGTCAGAACTGGTGTGTAGGCAAGTTAGCTAATTCACCAACCATATAAAGTAAGAGGTACAACAGCAAAAGTTAGCTAGTCCAGCCTCCTGACTGATTATTGCCTGCTGCCTCTTTTTATGGAATAGTCCATAATCATGTCAGGAACTGTTATATAAAATTGTGCTTAAATTGAACAGTTCAAAATTAGCGCATTCTCCATTGTGGATATTCTACACTCCTCTACAATGCAAATTTTGGCCTGTGGCATTCAGAGCAGATGTCTCTGAGGCATAACAATTAAACAAGACAGACTTCATCCAGTGGAAGATTTGGAAATCGGCACTCTCAGAAATAAAAGTAGCAACCTGTACGTTTCCCTTGTTGGTATACCTTTTGCGTGCATTCATTACCTGAAAATGTTAAAATAATGTAAATTACTGGAACCACTGATTTACCTTTAAACTAAAATCTTACCGTAACCCTAGTAAAAGATATATACTAAAGGTACAAACATGGTACCATTGCAGAGACCAGGAAAAGTACAGTTTGGTGCCTTTCATTCTGAGAGTTTGACTATGACAGGGTTTTTACTCTACTTTTACTTTACTTTGCCTTGTTGTAGGGTTTAAGGGGTTAATATCTTAAGGCAGACACTTGGAGGGGTTCTGTCCTTCAAATAACCCATGGTCATTGCTCATACGTATATTGTTCCTTCATCAGCATCTCTAAAATGATACAGCACAGCACTGTCTAACTGTCAGATCCATGCCAAAGCAGCAAGAAGCCACTCTTCACTCCAACAACCAGGACACAACTGCATCAAGGACATTCTACCTGCCATTATGTTGCCCATGCAAGGTCTCCAGCTCTGTGGAGCAACATTCAAGGCTTTACTAACACATCACAGGCCAGGAGGAATCTGAAACCCTGCCAGCTTCACACTGTCCTGTGAAACGGCCATAGGGAGGGCACTGTCATTAAACCCTCAGTCTGACTGTGGTTGTGATCCCAAACTCCCATGGTGTCTATGAATGCAATATTCAGACATGGCTTTCCAGGAAGCAGATATATCTTCAACACTATTCCAAACATCCAGGAGTTAAAATTTGGTAGGATTTTGGTTTATGCGTACAGCAAAGCACTGTATTATACAGAATAATAACGATGGGACAATGTGAATGTAAATCGCTTCTCATATAATCTTTTTTAAAATCAACATAACTATTCAATTTAATAAACTGTGCTGACCATCGACTGCTACCCAGCTTCACTGTAGCTACATGCCACTGACTCCACCCCTTTTTTGAAATATCAACAAGGCAATTTGTTCTGCTTGTACTTAGTTGAATTAAGCTTTTACGACACAACCTAATATTGTAATAATCTTATTATTTATTATTACAACATTGGGGAGAGAACTTCATATAATAACATAATTTAAATGGTTCTGATTTCAAACTGATGGCACCCCCACCTCTCAAATCCCAATTTAACTCCTGTATACACCCTTTATATGAGTAGGAAAATTTCTAGGAGGAGGAATTTTCTAGTTATGCACCTTACAGCCTTTAAAGTGGGGAAAGTGTTATTTTTTACAACCTCTATCCTTTTGTATTGCAAAATATTAAACTCCTCAAATACTACCTTGAGCATAGGGAAATCTGTGACAAACGACACTGTTACAAAAATAATTCATTATGAAGATTAATAGTGAAAACTGTGCTGGAATGAGAAAAAAAAAAAGTCCTTATTTCGAAAATAATACAGCAATCAAAACAGCGTGACTTGAAAGTTTGCAAGGTCATCGTTCCATGCTGTGGTTCTTTATTTATAGCAGTGTTTTGACGTGTTATGCTGCTTCCCCTGCTCTTGGCTGGAATTAATATTTCCGTGGTCTTGAGAATTAATCTGGCATCGGGACTGGGATTAGGGTGCTATTGTCCTCTCGAAACAGAAGACACACCAGTCCCTGCATCTACAGATAACAGCCAGACCCACTCTTCCATCTCTATCTTTCCTGGGGGTGGAAAACTCTCCATGGTAGATTTGCATGCCAGTATTGCCCCTTAAACCACATCTCTTCCCCATAGCTTACACTGTGCATTTTCCAGAGTTTATCAAAGAATACAACATGGTTATGCTTGAACCATTTTTATGTTACTGTGTTGACCTTTCCTGTTCCTGTTCGACAAAACAGCTGTGTAGCATCTTCCTTTGGGCTCTCTGTACATCAGTCACTGGGACTGGTGGTGGGGTGCCATGCCTCAAAAAAGATGAGACACTTCCCTGTTTCTGTCATTCTCACTCTGGTACACAAGGAGAAACACAAACACACCCTCTCAAGCAAGCTAGCGAGCACACATAAACACACAAGGAAAACACATATTCTGTCTGATATGAGAATACACTCACAGCCAGGCGGAAGACTTTTTTTTTTTTTACTATATTTCTAATAAACACACCCTCATGCAAACACTCCATCCTGCACAGACAAAAGCTGATATGCCTTTCTCCATCTCCCAAATACATATTTCAGCATAAAGCACTGATACTAACATTATAACATTATTAAGAAGTCTAGTAGCCTAATTGCATGAACATGAACATGCACACGTGTGTTTTTCATGGACCCTATGAAAACCAGGAAAACATAACCAGCGCTAACTAAAATGTTCTGCGACACACCCGATTGATTGATATTAAATATATTACTCAATGTGACGTCATTATCTGTATCGGTATTGACGGGTACCAACAAACATGTTCTGTGTTTGTATCTAGACTGAAATGGTATTGATGCATCCTTAGTTTTTTTATGTCCTCTTTCGCAACACTGAAAGCTGTTCATGAGTGTAACAACACTCCCATGAAAAATGTCTTCATGCTGGCCATGAGAACATTCCTCAGACGTTTTGTCACAGAACTGACAAATCATCCAGGAACACTGCGCACCTTTGTTTCCCGACGCTTATTTACATATGTGATCTGGAGGCCCTGTGTGTCATGTGGATTAACAAGTACCTGCGGCCATATACATGGAGGCGTTTGCATTTTTCACACACGCATTTTTACTCAAGAGTTTAATGAAATGGGTTAAATAGGAAAAAGATTGATAAAGCCATCAAGATCTAGTGTAATTCCTGGGAAATTATTAAAATGCTCATGCGTGAAAAGAAGGAAATATATTACCAGGAAAGAGAATGATTGCTTGATGGCTATTTGCTGTGTACTACGACAGACTGAGAACTGGCTGATTTAAAAAAATTGAAGCACCAGCAGGGAAAATGTAGAACTATAAGACAACAAAGGAGAAGAGGAAAGTGTGGAAATTTGAGTTATCTAATCTTGAGTATTAAATTCTTCAAGATGATTAGTAGAGTTTTATAGGATGTATGAATTATGAGCCAATCACCTGCAGACTTAAAGAAAGATTATTACTTGTCACACAACATGAGATCCCAATGAAATCTTGTCCGATTTTAGAATGTGACAACATACTCCATGTCAGATTATACAACGATGATCCTCAAACGACAGACCTGCGACACACGAGGTTCTGCTTGCGTCATCAACCAGTCATCGGTTGGCGCAGAAAACGAGCTTGCATAAGCACAAACATTCTTCAAACTGAGCTTGAAGTAATAACCATTTCATTTATCAACATTGCAACTACTGTATTTGTAGCTGTCCTGTGAGCTTCACGTCATCCTATGCTGTCCTCCTATGCCACCCTCCTATTGGTGGGTTGTAGACGAGCATTGTAGCAGCGCTCACACACAATTTCATCAAAAGATTTCTCACACTGCCAGAACTTTGTCTTTGGACATCTTTGGTCATAATGGCACTAAATCAGCTGCTGATACATACATGCTGATATCATGTCACGTTACATCCTAAGCCAATTTTGCCAATTTCAAGTTACGACAAAGAATTCTTTTTTACGATCTGAGATTTTTGTCAGGCTGAAAATCGTAAAGCGTTAACTGGGCTTAAGTAGAGATAAATAATAAATGTAACTGTTTGAAATGTAAATTAAACCAAATCCATTGATTTGTTACTTGTCGCATCATGTGTAATGGGACTTGTATAGTTTTGATGTATTGTGCTGTGTTGTGTTGCACTGTGTTTTATCATGTATTATTGTGTTGTGTTATCCTGTGTTGTGTTTTGTTGTGTTATGCTGTGCTGTGTTGTGCTGTGTTGTGCTTTGCTGTTCTGTGTTGTATTGTTCTTTGTATTATGTTGTGCTGTTTTGTGTTGTATTGTTGTTTTTGTGCTGTGTTGTGCTGTGCTGTGTTGTTCTATGTTCTTTTGTGTTGTGCTGTGTTGTGATCTGTTGTACTGTTCTTTGCTGTTGTACTGTGATGTGTTGTGTTGTGCTCTGTTGTGCTGTGTTGTGTTGTGCTGTGCTATGTTATTGTGCTGTGTTGTGCTCTGTTGTGCTGTGTTGTGTTGTGCCCTGTTGTGCTGTGCTGTTGTGCTGTGTTGTGTTTTGTTGTGTTCATTAACTGTGTGTGTGTCTCTGAGTGAGAGAGACTTGTATAGTAAATGTGAATGTGTGTATCCCAGTAAAATACCGTTTAAACAACACAAAGCTTGAATATAACCAGTAAATGTATGACCATAATGTCTGATATTTGAAACATGTTGGGGAAAAGTGCACATAATCTTGGATACTTGGATATATTGAAGGTCAAGAATTGAAGAAAATGGAAAAAATAAAGGAATGAGGAGAGAATAAAGCAAACAATAAAGCCCCAAACACAACAAAACAAAGAAGGGTCTGCCACTGGGGCAAAACAAAACAAAAATGATTACAAATCTGAATAAAGTGTGAACAGCAATGATGAATCTGATCACTTGCACAAAATTCAATTTTTTTTTCCTTGATTTTTTTTTTTTATATGACTGAAACCTTGCACCTACCCCTAATCTATCCCTAGGTATGGTTTATACATATTGAGTCAAATTCTTATGAGACCAGGCTGACTTTATCTCAGATCTCAGACTCACGTGTGTAAATGAGTGACGCATGGCTAATCAATGAGCTGGGTGTGAACACTAACATCCTCCCAGTCTGGATAGGAGTAATGGGAAATCAATGGACAGATATGGTTGTGAATGGACTGAGAGACAGCTAGACAGAGAGAGAGAGAGAGAGAGAGAGAGAGAGAAAGAGAGAGAGAAAGAGATAGAGAGAGACAGAGACAGAAAACAAGGAGACAGGGACCTTGTATCGTGTGATATCTACAGACTTCCCAGATGTTATCTGTCACTCAGGAGATGACTCTGGTGGCCAGATGTTAAGCTGGAGCACATCTGTACACAGAATGTTCGAGAGTCAAGTGTACCGAAATATTTACCTCTCCCTCTCATAAACAATAAAAGGAACAGTGAGACGCTTCATCATCACACACTGAGCTTTGAACCTCATTTGACCAAGGAATTACACCGACGATGTTGTTTATTCCCACCAGATTTACATGTACACAAGAACAAGACCTAATGTTCTTATCACAAACAAACAAGCCATTCTACCATTCATGAGGATTGTCCTGAAGATGGAGGATGGTGTGTTTGGGGGGGGGGGGGGGGGGGGGGGGGGGGGGTATTTAAAAAAAAATAAAATTAAGGGTTTTTTTTTTTTTAATAAAAATATTTATGTGGTTTTTAAACAAAAAAACAACAAAAAAA
>CM075013.1:2330282-2376039 GCA_037576675.1 Pangasius sanitwongsei | reverse complement strand
CTCTTTTTTTTTCTTTTTTTTTTCTTCCCCCCCCCCCCCCCCCCCGCCCCCCCCCCCCGCCGCCGCCCCCCCCCCCCCCCCCCCCCCCCCCCCCCCGCGGCGGGTGGCACTTTCAAACAAATGAAAGATCTGGGTTTATTGAGTTTGAATAAAGATATTTATGGGATTGAGAAAGAAAGAACGAACTAATAAAGGAAATGTGAGAAAATACATAAAAAATAGAAAGAAATAATAATACTGAACTAAAAAGTAATGTGAAAAAAGAAAGAAAGAAAAAAGAAAGAAAGGAAGAAAGAAAGAACTAGCAAACAAAGTGATAGAGAAAATGTGCTAATGCCTTGCTTTTTTTTTTAGCATCACTGATGACATATAAATCTCATGTTATCCCCGTGTCCACGAGGGTTTCCTCCGGGTTCTTGGGTTTCCTAAAAAAAAAAAACCATGATTGACTGGATAATTGCCAATTCTAAGTTGCCCCTAGGTGTGAATGAGTGTGTGAATGAGTTTGTGTGCATAATGGCGTCCCGTTCAGGGTGTATTCCCACCTCCTGTTCAGTATTCCCAGGATAGGCACAAAATGGAATTATAATTTTCCATCCAGACTTGGGAAAGATTAGTAAGAACAACGAAAACAACAAAAATCTGCACAGGAATCTGAGTGACTGAAGGAAAGCTGAGGCTGAAGCCACATGAACTCCGTCACCCTGCCACATATTTTTAGTGCGTCTGCTACGAGGAGTAACGTTCATTTATTAATTCATTTATTCCTGGATATAACAATTGCCGTTGAGGTCACACACAAATAAAAACACACACATGATGAGGCCCTGGAGAACACAATGCCTTTCATTTATGCAAATCTACTTTGGGGATTGATTTTAATTTTTGCAAAAGTTAGCTGCAGTGACGGATCTTTTTGCTGCTTCTTTCTTTGCATTTTCTCCTAAATGCATGTTCTGTTTCTCTCTGATAAGTTGCGTTGTTTAAGAGGCATCCATATTCTTTCTGCAGCTTCCTTCAACAGAGGAACTTCTTACCCGGGGATTTACTAAACACAATTCCTCATCTTGCATTTCCTAATCCCTCCTTTTCTTTTTCCCCACAGATGAGAGATTTGCTGTTGAGACTCATTAAGATTAGAGTGCTGCAGTTATTTAAGAATGCAAAGTTCCTTATGCGAGCCTTCTCTCTTTCAGTAACAGATATAATGCTCTGTCCTTTCAGAACAGCCGCAGCAGCTCTATGGCCATGTCAGGTGTCAGTGACGGAGTGATAGTGTGTGTAACGACTTCTACAGCAACGCGTCATTAGGAAACACAGCCACTAATCTGGGTGTGACAGCGGGGCTCGGGTTACGCGGTGAGAGAGCAAAAACAACAACGACAAGTGCAACGAGACAACACAAAGCTTGTGTGGTCTGTCTTTACCAGCGTAATGATAAATGAGAAAGAAAGAATGAAAGAAAGAAGGAATGTGAAAAGACAGAAAGAAACTAAGAAAGAAATATGGAATGTGCAAGGAAACAAAGAAAGAAACAAAGAACAAACTCTGTTTAAGAGAGGAATGTACAGGAGTTGTTTTGATTGGGTTGACGTGTGAGCTTTGACTGTGAGACATTGTATTGTGTTTTGTCTTGTTTTGATGTATTGTGCTGTGTTGTGTTGCACTGTGTTTTATCATGTATTATTGTGTTGTGCTATCCTGTGTCGTGTTTTGCTGTGTTATGCTGTGCTGTGTTGTGCTTTGCTGTTCTGTGTTGTATTGTTCTTTGTATTATGTTGTGCTGTTTTGTTTTGTATTGTTGTTTTTGTGCTGTGTTGTGCTGTGTTGTTCTATGTTCTTTTGTGTTGTGCTGTGCTGTGTTGTGCTGTGTTGTGATCTGTTGTGCTGTGTTTTGCTTTGTTGTGTTGTTCTGTGCTGTTGTACTGTGCTGTGTTGTGTTGTGCCCTGTTGTGCTGTGTTGTGTTGTCTTGTGCTCTGCTGTTGTGCTGTGTTGTGCTGTGCTGTTGTGCTGTGTTGTGTTGTGCTGTTGTGCTGTGCTGTGTTGTGCTATGTTGTGCTGTGCTATGTTGTTGTGCTGTGTTGTGTTGTGCTGTGCTGTGTTGTGCTGTGTTGTGCTGTGCTATGTTGTTGTGCTGTTGTGCTGTGCTGTTGTGCTGTGTTGTGTTGTGCTGTGTTGTTGTGCTGTGTTGTGTTGTGTTTTGTTGTTTTCATTAACTGTGTGTGTCTCTGAGTGAGAGAGAGCCATTTGGTTTGGTTCAGTTTGGTTTGGTTTGGGAGGCTGTGGCCCTCTGACTGGAGAAGCGAGAGGTCGCTGGAATGAAAAGCTCGAATGTTTTTTGGCAGAGGCTGCAGTCTTTAAGTTGAAGAGACAGGACATGTGGGAGGAAAAGGGATATTGGCAGTGATTGCAGAGGTCTTTAGACTAGGAAAGAGTCTTCTGGCGAGAAGCAGGCCACAGCCGAGGTCTCCAGGCTGTGTGATAATTTCTCAGTAAAGGAAACAGGGTTTTTCAGGGTCAGAAAGGAAATGTTTTTCCAGCTGGGTGTGTGGCGCTCTCCGAGAGCATATGCATCGATTTGGCTAATAGGGGCTAATATCTCGGTTGGAATTAGTTGTTGTTTTTTTTTTTCTTTTCTTGATGAAAGAGCTTACGATCTTTTGGCAGGAATGGCTAAAGTCATTAAACTGTGGAAAATATGTATTTTGGCGTCAGTGTTTTTGTCCTGACTTTTACTCACTGAAGCTTTAGGTCTCCTTGTAAAGTACGCAAAGGTCAAAGAGGTTCTTGTGCTAGTCTTTTGGTTGAAGCCAGGGTTGTAGCGATGGTTCGTAGCCTTTTGGTCGAGGGTATGTGTCGTGTTTTGGCTCGGGGGCAGTAGTCCGTTGGCTGTGAGGGTCGGCGGGGATCAGTAGCAGCCTTTTTGGCTGCAGAGGGATTCAGCTTCCAGAGCCGTTTGAACACACGGCCCTGTTCTCGGCACCTTTCCCAAACTTTCCCATTCCAAGTGTCGCAATCTGGTTCCATTTTGCAGCTGGCCTTGAGATTGAAACAGAGCCCTGTTTCCCCCCTCCCAAACCACATATTTAATCCCTACGCTTATGTCAAACTTAATTATGGGACCTTGTACAAAGGAATAACAAGTGTGCCTTGTAGGAGAAGGAGAAACAAAACGAAAAAAAGTAGGGGAGGAATGAAAGCAAGAAAGGTGAGGGAGTGGAGAGAGAAACGGAAAATGGAGGACTAAAAGGAAGCACTGAAAAGCACATTAAGACATTAAACAGGGAAGTGGGCGAGAGAAAAATGTCCACTTAATTCCATAAAGTACAGCTGACAGAGCGAACGGAGCAGACAGAACAACTTGAACGGCACCTGAAAATATATTCACAATATATTTAATTTTAATTTTAATTATTAAATGTAATAGTAACATTTTTAAGATTATTAAGATAATAATAAGAATAAAAAATTGTTTAATGGCCCTGGAACATCTCTACATTACTACCATCATTAAAAATGCCATGGTTATGAATATACATGAACAAAGTCAATGGGACTATTTAAGCATTATACTTTTGTGTTCAGGGGAAATGGACAGACAAACAGACAGACAGACAGATAGATAGATAGATAGATAGATAGATAGATAGATACTAACAATAAAGGAAATGTGAAAAAAATAACTAATAATAAAGGAAATCCGAGAGCATAGAAATAAATAAAAAAAGAAAGAAAGAAAGAAAGAAAGAAAGAATGAAAGTACTAATAAAAAGGGAATGTGAGAGAAAAGAAAGAAAAACAGAAAGAAAAACTAAAAAAGAAAAGGCTAAGAGAGGAAGAAAACTTGTGAAGATAAACTGTTGCATTCTCTCTCAGGCCATTTATAATTTTGTCATCGTAACAGAGCTGCTGTGATGTGAAATGATGTAGAAGACGTAGATGATGTTCGTATGATGTTTGTCTTTTCTTCACAAATGTTGTGGTCTAAGAGCTCCTTAAAACATAAAGAAGACCCACTGATGAGTTTCGGATGTTTACGACTTTGCCTAAAATAAAAATCATTTGTGGTTACAGTGGCTTTTCTGTCCAACATGCCAGCAATCCTGACAACATCCCGACGAACAATGCGATTGTTTGAGCGTCTAAGCGCTCGAGTGTGTGTATGTGTGTGTGTGTGTGTGATTTATTATTCAGAAGTGAAAGAAGGAACAGCCGAGAAGACCGATGTTTAGTCTGTCAGTTTAAAACTATTACTTCAGATTCCAAAAACGTGAGCTCAACCTATCTCAGGCGGGCCGAGGGAAACCGCTCTGTGAAGTACAAAACCTTTGAAAAGTCGAAATCAATTTTTTCAGGGTGGGTGCAACAAAACAAAATGCTTTGTGCGAGCTTGGAGAAGTGGATTCTTTCCAGCTTGGAAAGCACACTGACTAAATCTGCAGCGTAAACACTGTTTTTTTTTTTGTTGTTTTTTTTTAAGCGAGCATGGACTCTCTATGGAGGTGCAACAAAGAAGACGATTATGTAAAGAAAGGCATGTTTTCAGCCAGGCTCTTCCTTCTCCTACCCTCGAATCTTTTCCTCACTCCCTATGACCTGGCCATGATCTTCCCAGCGAGGGTCGAAGGGAGAGAGAGAGCGAGGTTCCCATGCCATGGGCAATGGGACCGGCGCGCCACCCAGGGGTATTTATAGCTGTACGGTTCCAAAGGGCTGGGAGTGAGGGCATGCTTGTTTTCCTTCCTATTCCCCTGGTGCACCCAATAGGCCCCACACGGGTTTGTAAATAAATACCCCAACACTGGCACTACCTTATATACCAAAGGAGTCCTTATATATCACCATTAAAGATAAATTCCAGTGTATTTTATTCACTGAGAATGAATATGCACTGAGAAAAGAACAGCAAACCTGCTTACTCCTAAATCCTTCATAATATACAGTAAGTCTCAGGGCAGTTGTTAAAATTTTGTCCGTAAATGTTTAAAATACAGGACTATAAAACACAAATTCAAAACTACATCCATTACACAGGAATGATAAATGTGTTTAGATGAGACTGTCATGGAAGTACATCTTCTCAAAGCTGTTCTTATCCAACTTTCCACGTTGGAACAATACCGTAAAAAGTGGTTCAGGTTGTTTTTGCGCTTTCTTGAAGGACATTTCGTATCCATCCGCCATCAGAGCAACACAACTCCACCGGTAACAATGAGCCATTTATCAATCTTTTAGTAAGGCTGTGTGTAAATGTTTGCGTGAGCAAAATTAGTGATGAAGGTAAAGGCAGAAAGGCAGAAACGGAAGTTATTTTGACTCACTTCTAAGCCAATAACATGTTATAATATATAATATTAATAATGGTAATCGAGTGATAAATCTTCATCAGCTGAACCGTTTGTTTACGGCTTATGGCTCTGCACAGACAGAACGGCCCATCCTTCTGTTTATACAGTGCCATTTCTTTAGTCATAACTGATTGATTTGTTTTTATTTTGTCTCATTTTATGGGATTGTGTTTGGGTCACTTTCTTTATTTTTCATATTCTTTAGTTAATGCCAATACTATATTAAACGACTGGTTTTCACAAAGTGTTCTTGATGGTGCTGTTTGTCTCTGACCTAGAGAACTAGCATGAGGATGTGTTTTGGATAGAGACTCCAAAGCTCTTCCATAATTCGCTCTGGATAAGGGAGTTTGCTAAATGCCGTAAAGGTAATAAAAATAAGCAATTTATACTCGACAGTATATTCTAGGTCTAATTTAATGTTGATCAAGTCGAGGTTTACAATAGTTATTCTACAATGAATTCTACAGATTTAGAGCTTATGAAGAAATCATTAAAGCATTGTGCAGAACAACTTCAACATCTGCCCTTGGACTTTCATTATAAGTGGGTTTAGAGAAAACAGGTTTTCTTATTTCAGTAAAAGGAAAAGTGTTGGACTTTTCTTGCTTGCAGAAATCACACATAGTCTACAGATTCAGTTCATAGACATTAGGTTGAAAATGACAGAGTATTCCTTTAAACTTTAAAGAAGAGAAATGTGTAAAGAAGAGTAAAAACAAGTGATGGAAGAAAGTAAAGCGATACGGAGGAGCTAAAATAGAAGACAACTTCACCAGATCTGTTGGTCCTTCTGGAAGCGTGGGTCACCTGCAGGCTGTGGCCTCTACCCCTGAATTTGACTCATCCTTAGCCAAACGTTTGCTCTTTTCTTTTGTGTTCTTCCCCCTGCACTCTTTTTTCCCCTCTCATGCATGGGAATTCCAGAGCAACGTTATTACTATGACGAAAACAGACGCTATAAATACCAAAAGATATGATGAATATAACAGCGAAGAACACTGGCAGCCATAATTAGAACAGAAAACGAGAGAAGAGAGAAAGGGGGGAGGAGAGGAAAATGAGGGAAAGTGAGTGAAGTTTGATCTGTTTTTGCATCAACAGAGATTTTTTTTTTTTTTTTTTTACCAAGCAGAAATTTTAACACAGGAGAAACTGAGTTTTGTGAGAGTCATTTGGGAGCATGCTGCAGAAATGCAAATCCTCCATCTATCTCTCTCTCTCTCTCTCTCTCTCTCTCTCTCGCTCGCTCTCTCTCTCTCTCTTTTCATTCTACCTTTCAGTCTGGCTACAATCTCAAATCTCAGTTAAAAAGCATTTGGGAGTTGTGTTGCACAAAGTATCGAAAGCTGAGTACATTTGCAAAACGAAAAACAGTCCAACTTTATTCAAATACACTACCAGTATGTCTAAAAAGGTATCCTATTCACTAGATTTTAGGGAGTTTTGCCATTTTTTTTCTAGCTGTGCCTGAAACCATAGTGGAAATTATCCAGTGCTTAATACCCACAATGCACTACAGTGAGTAAGTGTCAAAATGGGAACAAACATAGAAATCACAACACATATTATCAGTTACACTATTATATTTAGGGGTCCAAGCACCAAAGTCCATAAGAAAAAATATGCAGCTTGTCATGTTTGTCATGTGAAGCATATACTCCTCTCCCATGTCAGAAAACATGAAGTTACAGCTTCACCACTGATTGTTACAAAGTGCTATAACACTGTAGGCTCCTTCCGTAAAATGTTAAATAAACAGCTCCTCACTCCCCAAAACTTATGAACATTTAGATGTTTTTCTTTGTTAAAATAACAACATTAATGTATTAGAATATTGGAAGTGCATTACTATAAATTGCAGTTGTGCTACAGTCAGAGCTGCTGTTAATGAAAATGAGTCACCTTCTGACCAATCAGAATCGAGAATGCAACAGCGCTGTGGTATTAATATAACTGATGTCAAAATGATAGTAAGAACCAGCAACAACCCTATTTGGAAGCATGTTTGCTTTTCTAATGGCCACTTGGCCAACAATCAAAAAGTGCTAAGAAAAGTTTTTGCACAAGAGGCTACAGAGTCATCCCTAAAGAGAGCTCGTACTCTTCCCTCGCTCAAACCCCTCCTGTGTACTGATGTCACTGCATCGCTGTCCTTTCCCTCTTTAAATTCTATTCCAGCCCTGGGACAGAGTCTGTCTCTCTTTCCCTCTGTCTATCTCTCACTTTCTCTCTGGCTGTATTGCGTCACAAGGATTCCACAGTCCCTGGCCTCTGCTTTTTCATGCTTGTGGGAAAATAGCAGCTCATGTTTCCTAAGATGCTTCACACATTCCTCACTCTATCTACAGTTCAAATAGGTCTAACGAGTATGGACAGAAATACAGCACAGAGAACAGAGCGGGGGGAATTTTTATGATTACCTATGGAGCTTAACAGGGCATAGATGGGAAAAATAGTGCATTATTATTTTTTTCCCTACTGCATGTGTACAGGGGTTGCTAAAACGGACCTTTCGCATTTGTCAAGTTCGTTTTATACCCTCTGAGGCCGGCTTAATCAATAAATCCAGGGGTCTAACATGCCAAACCAGCAGAGCAGATTATTCACAAAGTTGAGCAAGAATAAAACTTGCTGTTAATAATATGAGCAGTTACTTCAACGTTCACAATAGTAAAGCTGGAAAACAAAAACTGCAGTTGCAGATGGTCTGTTCAAAGCTTTGACCTCACTGAAAACTGAAGTGCAATTTGATGAGACAAATACGAGAGAGAATTTCAAGGTCAAAGTTAGAAGGCACAGTTTCAAAGGAAAAAAAACTGAGAAAAAAAAGAGAACTTCTCAGCAGGGTCAGAAAATCTGGCGCTGACATCTTGCATCAATAAATCAGCAAGTTCTCCGGGTCCTGCTGCATGCCGCACTGTCTGCTCCATACTGCAAATGTTACATTCCCACACTGCCAACACACACACACACTCACACACGTATGTATTATCATCGCAATGTTCAGTTATTATTTATTATTATGCTTACTGAATCTAAATTAAACTTCCTGCTAAAAAAAATGCCACTAAAAATAAGCAAACTGGATTTCTTTCACCAATAATTATCGCTTGCATTGCTTCACAAGTGGCATGAGACATAGCAAGTTTGTTTTAATGGCAGCAAGCAACCCAAATGTGCCATTATGTTATAGACTAAGTAGTGAGTAGTGAGTAGTGAATAGGAACTGCTAAGTAGTGAACATATAAAGTGAATAGAATGCCTTACATAGTTAGTGTATATAGCGAATAGGAAGCCGTATATAGTGAGTATATATAGTGAATAGGAAGCCTTAAGTAGTGAGCATATACACCGATCAGCCATAACATTATCTTTTTACAATGGCACCTGTCAAGCAGTGGGATATATTAAGCAGCAAGTGAACAGCAAGTGTCAGTTCTCAAAGTTGATGTGTTGGAAGCAGGAAAAATGGGCAAGCATAAGGATCTGAGCGACTTTGACAAGGGCCCAATTGTGATGGCTAGACGACTGGGTCAGAGCGTCTCCAAAACAGCAGGTCTTGTGGGCTGTTCCCAGTATGTGGTGGTTAGTACCTACCAAAAGTGGTCCAAGGAAGGACAATCAGTGGAATGTTGACAGGGTCATAGGCACACAGAAGAGCTACTGTAGCACAGATTGCAGAAAAAGTAAATACACACTGTGTATTGTAGTCTGCTGCGTATGGGGCTGTGTAGCTGCAGAACGGTCAGAGTGTCCATTCTGACTCCTGTCCACTGCCAAAAGCACCTACATTGGGTATGTGAGCATCCGAACTGGACCATAGAGCAATGGAAGAAGGTGGCCTGGTCTGATGAGTCACGTTTTCTTTCACATCATGTGGAGGGCCGGGTGTGTGTGCATGACTTACTTGGGGAAGAGATTGCACCAGGATGCACTATGGGAAGAAGGTAAGCTTGTGGAAGCAATGTTCTACTGGGAAACCTTGGGTCCTGGTATTCATGTGGATGTTACTTTGATGTACCACCTACTTAACATTGTTGCAGACCAAGTACACCCCTTCATGACAACGGTATTCCCTAATGGCACTGGCCTCTTTCAGCAGGATAATGCGCCCTGCCACACTGCAAAAATTGTTCAGGAATGGTTTGAGGAACATGACAAAGAGTTCAAGATGTCGACTTGGTCTCCAAATTCCCCAGATCTCAATCCAAGCATCTGTGGGATGTGCTGGACAAACAAGTCCGATCCACGGAGGCTCCACCTCACAACTTACAGGACTTAAAGGATCTGCTGCTAACTTCTTGGTGCCAGATCTTCAGAGCACAGCGCATCTTCAGAGGTCTTGTGGAGTCCATGCCTGTTTTGGCGGCAAAAGGGGGACCTACACAATATTAGGCAGGTGATTTTGATGTTATGGCTGTTTGGTGTGTAGTGAATAGGAAGACTTAAGTAGTGAGCATATATAGTGAATAGGAAGCCTTACATAGTGAGCATATATAGTGAATAGAAAGACTTAAGTAGTGAGCATACTCTACTCATATAGTGAATAGGAAGCCATTTGGGATGCTAACTTAAACATAAAGGATTTTTTTAATGTGGATCAGAGGAAAGAAATATAAAATCTTACTCAATACCAGCAACAAGAAAACATTACTGTACATAACAATACGAAAAATTCAATTCTATGATAAAATGGTGATGCTGGTTAATTAGGTGCCAGAAAATGGGATCACTCTGCTGTAATCTCATGTCGAAAAGCCATTCTAAGCAGTAGTAAACTAACTATTTCTGCACTACTTCAAGCTCTGCGCACATGACCCTGTTCACATCTCTTAGTAGAAGAACTAAGGTCAGAGCAGGTACTTAGTCTCAGTACGACTCATTCAGCAGTGGAAATGATGACAAAATGTGAGATTACAGATTTGTTACCATGTCAATGTGCTATTTTTATCATCTAGGAAAAATATCTACGAAAAAAGGCAAACTTCACAGAGGGGAAACTGGTGGTAGGCCACCTCAACCTCCTCCTTACAGCTGGGTGAGAACCATTACCACAGCTAAGTGCCACAAATTCAGCGTTTTACAAGCTCTGTTCACTCTAAATCTTTAATGGCCGGAGGTCGAGCTGGGCCAATTAGAAATTTCAGTCTGAACAGTTCAAGGCTGGCACCCAGAGGTTCGGCTGGCCACAGGATGTGTGAAGTGAAAGAAAAGTCATCAAATTAGCGACTGGAATTCATAATAAGGGGGTTGGGGTCTGGAAGTGTGCATGTGTGTGCGTGAGTGTGTCATGCATACATCTCTGGACTGTGCAGCTTAGCCCAGGGCAATATGCTAAGTCCCCCCACACATAATCATTTACCCCCCGTCATCACTGCAATTGAAATCAGGAGGTTTGGAGGGAGCTGCATTGAGATTCAACACACAAGAAACATTATTTCATTACATATATTATGCATTCAGCATGAAAGAGAGAGCGTGCTAGTGCGGCTTGTGTGTGAATGTGTGTGGGTGTGGGAGAGAGCCAGTATCTTCATCTACAGCCAATATTTTGGAAACCATGTGGCATAGAAAGATGACTTTTTTGCCAAAAGAAAAGAGAGAGAGACATGCTGTAGAAATATATTCAGCTCATCTGGAATGCGTACTGGAATAGAGACATGTAGGCTTATTACAGTACAGTGTTAAATGGTGTGAAGACACTCAGTCGCACTCATGCATAGGAAAGTAAAGCATTTAGATGACATGGAGATTTAAGAAGAGGATGGGTCGTCTTTGTGCACATAATACCATTGGATCTTATTCATGAAAGTTGCATCTGGTCAAATCTGATAAACAAGTGTACACAAATTCCACCATCAGTGTCCTTAACAATCACTTTAGTCGCATCTGCATGGTCATGTATACACACTCATGTCTGGTTGGAGTGCATGTATTAGGGGTTGCAAAGCTGCTAATTTTTACTAGTCAACCAGCAATTAAGAAAGTAGATGACTAGTTGTCTTTTCCATAGTTAAATGGAGAAGTTTTTAAATGGAAAAGTTCACTATTTTCGGGCTATTTGATTTGTGCAGCAAAAAGTTTATCAAATCACACTTCAATTAAAAGCCATACACAGGCTACAAACTACATTTGCAGCTTCAATATGTTTTAGGCTACATTGTTAACGACTAACGTAAATATATCAGTGCAAAATTATAAACATATATATCATATTACACTATTTAAGGATGTACCATTTCTTACAATGCACTCACGTGAACGAGCTGGTGGCTCAGCTGAAATTGTTGATTCTGAAATTGTTGATTCTGAAATCGTTGATTCTAGGCATGGAAACTCCTTATAGCATATCATGATGGATGCTTTGACGTTATATAACTGTTTCTTGAATCAGACACAGATCAGCTCCAGGTGTTTAAATTTGTGCTCATTTCTATGCAACTGTGGAGCAATGGCCCACATGCTTGTTCGTGTAACTGGCTAATTTCAAGATATTTCCACTAGTTTAAGGGCCAAACTCTTACGTAATCAGATATGGATGTTTAGTACTGAGGGCATAAAAATATTAACAGTATTGTTGGAGGATTAATAAAATCCTCCAACAATACTGGAGGATTTTATGTCTGGCTTTGAGATCATATTTTATGATCCAATCTAAAATCCAACCTAAAACACAGAAACATTGATTACATGCAACATGAGAGATGTTTTTTTTTAATTTTTTGCTTGCTTTTGGCTATGTATTCGATCTGTAGCTGCTCAAATGTAAACAAAAGAAGTTTTGCGAATGTTAGTGTCATTAATGTAACCAGTAAATCGTCATTTCTTGCTCACACAAGAACTGCAAACCCAGATGGATCCATCTCTCTCCAGATGTCAGATGAGTAACTGTCCTGTTTTACTGTATAAGGCCTTCTTCAAAGAGAGTTTCTCCCTCCTCCCTTTTCCCAAGCTGTTAATTAGCTGAATTAGAGCACAACATGGCCCTTTGTGTTCTCTGAACTGGAATCAATTTATAAAAGAAACCATTTCACCTCGGATTGAGTCACCCACTGTCTGTGCTCTGGTATGCTGACCTTTATCTGGCTGAGCAGAGTGGTGGCCAGCTGATGGCCCGGTGTAATGAAAGGTCTTGACGTCAGAGTCCAAAAATGCTGACTGACTTACGGTTGAACCCTCTTTCGCTTTGTGTAACGAACACGGAATACCTGACTAATACTCGGTCATTCAATTAGTCCTCAATTATTTTTCTCCCTCTGATCAAAAGTCTCATTATCCTCCATTCATACACACATTACTTCCCTGTAAATTTTACTTGACATAAAAGCCAGACACTAAAACGCAGGCTAGAGACGTCCCAGTCACACAAACCAGCTGATCATAGCTTGAAAGAATAGAAGCGAGAAGTGAGAGTGAATAAAGAGAATTAGAGACCAATATATAACGCAAGAGGCCAAAAGCGAGAGATTATCAAACATCCCGAGCGCCGCTGGGTCTCTAATAAACCAAGCAACCGGTGAAGAGGCGCCTCCGCAAGTTCAGCTGATTCCTCTGGCCTTTTATATAGGCTTGTTTGGCAGCAGCAGGAATGCACTCCGGCCTGACCCCGGGGCACTCATCCAATCAGTTCGCTATCTACTGAAAGGCCCTCCATAATAGTGACATTTTTCCACCTCGTCAATAAGTGCTGAAAGACACCCTCCACCTGCTACTTGACCATTTAACTTCTTCCTGAAAAGGCTCTTTCTTTCTTTCTTCTTCCGTCTACTTCTCAACAGAAATCGATAAAAGTGGAGCGTGGAATAAGGCTGGAGCAGGAGCTGTATTAACCGGAGAGCCTGGCACAGACTCGGCGTGGAAAAGAGTGGTTCAGGACCCTCGGCATCTCGGGAATAAATGTGTAGGAGCAGTGTACTTGCTTCTTAAATGTTGCACATATTATATGTGCTGTGCATCACTGACATAGGTTATGGTCTGAAATATGTACGTGAGGAATATAGTAACCAGCATGGATTAAACGAAGGGTGAGTAGACGTGTGTTTTTTTGTTTGCTGCAATTTTGTATAATAATAAATAATTAAATTCAGTTTTTTGATTGACAGCTGGTTGCAATGCTCCCTCGTGTAGCCATTCAGGGACTATCGCTTGTGTTATTTTGGTCACAAAATGCTGTGTAATGTGCAGATCAGTGCTACATCATGTGCAGTACCAGTTTAATAATACAATAATACAGTATGCATACGACATTTCATAGAAAGTGTCCACATACACGTTTGTGTTTTAAAGAATTCTTAACTATATGATTTTTTTTGGGCTACCATCCCACTTATGTCATTTATGAATCTATACAGAAAAAGCTTGTTGTGCTGTAACTTCTGTCTGGAATAAAATTAATGAATAAAACACTCGGTGTCATGCTGTTATAGGAAAATAATCAACAACGACGTGGTGGGATGAAGCTGAGTTTTTGTTTTTTTAAAGTTGATTATTTCCCTATAACAGAATGCTAGTGATGACATTTTTTAAAAATTATTAACGAATGACACATCATACTTTTTATCCAGTTATAGTTGTTTTCACTGTTGTGGAAAGTCCACGAAACAAGATAGTTCCTGTTCTCATTTACCTTTTAACACCTATAATCAGTCATTCCCTCACCAGCCTTTTCCATTTCTCTCTCATGAAGCTAATAAGACAAAAAAAAAAAAAATACAGCTTGTCATGTGACTGAGAAACCTCAAAACTCCTCTTGACGTTACAAAGTGCTGACACTGGAGACTCCTTCCAAAAATGTTAAATAGATATCTCCTTAGGGAAAACATTACCATGTCAATGATTACACATGTTTATTTAATGTGTTTGTGTGCCGCATCTGACACACAAGTCCCTGCGAATGAGCTGTTACTATAGAAACTATAACATTTTTAGAAAAAGTGCATTGATATAAACTCGTGATTTGTAGCTGCACTACTGTCAGAGCTGCTGTTATGGAAAATGAACACCTTCTACTGAATCAGAATCAAGAATTCAACAGTGCTGTGGCATAACTGAATGCTTCCAGGTGTCACAAGCCATAGGTTGAGCTAAAAACGGGGTGTGTATATTATTGGTGCATTTTTGGGAGAGGGACATGAGTGTGTGAATACTGTACTCATCCACTTCTCCGACATGCTGCTAAACAAACATACAGAACACATACTACCCACATGCACCTATACAGTCTGTCTCCATTTTGTTTTTCAAGATAAGCACTTGGCCATCATGCATTTGCCAGAAGTGTTCACACCTCATCACTTGTGCTCAGTGATTGGCAATAATGGCGGGAGGGTGAGAACAAAATGTCTTCCAAGGAGTGAGGAGGGGGAGAAGAACGCGGCACAATGAGCAAGTTAGGTTGCGGCGGTCGCTGACATGCGCGCTACGCTTTTTCGTTTTAGATCCACCGGCTGAGCTGAAATTGATTTCTGTGTGAGCCGAGTCTGTCTAGCACTCTGACAGAATGAATAAAATGGCCTCTTATGCAAGCTCTGTTCTGAGAGGAGGGAGGAGGGAATAAAGGAGAATGGGCGGATAGGAGGAAGAGGAATAAAGGAAATTACGGGATAGAGAGAATCATTCATACCAACAACAGACAAGCTGATTCACAGATCACAGCAAGCAGATCAGCCTCTGCAAGTTCAACTGACTTCTCTGGCCTTTTATACGGGGCTAAAGAGTCATTCACCAAGCAGCCCTTGATTGCACCATCTACCTTTCCTCATATGTTGTACGTTTTCTACATACTGACTTCCCTAGAACTACATCTCTGGAGGCTCTCCAGTTTGACTAATCTGAGAGATCTGGATAGTGTTGTCTCAGCAGTTAAGTCTCTGGGCTACTGAAGGTTGCCCAGTAGGTTGACCGTCCTTTTATGCCCTTTGACCTTTTATCCTGTGAGTTGCTTTGGATAAAATGAGTAAATGTAAATGAGATAGTTTGCTTAGTTAAAATAACACTGGAAATGAGATGGCCTGAATTCATGAACTTATGATTTTGGAGAAACGAGATCCATCTTATTCTGACCAGCTGCCAAAACCCTGGCTGAGCTGGTCATGCAGGTAAAATGTTTTTGCCAGGTTATGAGAGCTGGTAGAAAGGAAACAGTTTTGGAATGACCACTACTAATACTACAAAGTTATTTTTATGAAATAAAAATACAGTAGAGTTTGAAAATCATTGAACTCACCAGCTCTACCATCTCATCCTGTGTTTTGACAGCTGGTGGCTGGTCAGAACAAGCCGGATTTTTCAGCAGGAACATCCTATGGGGAACAGGGTCATACCTTTGGTTCCCAGCTGCTAACAACTGTGGTGGAACCCACACTACCTCATTTGTACTAGAGGCTTATAAGGACTGATCTGGAGACCAGATTTTGACTACCAAGAATGTCAAGAATTGGCATGAATAGGTGATCTGACCTCTCTGTGGCTCTCTGTGGCTCACAGTTAAACACGCTAGACATAACAGAGGACTGATAACCACATTAGGTCCATCATGTTGCAGATTTGAGTGGACTTGATCATCGCCTGGACTTGAACATCCATACACAATGTGTGTCTTTGGGCTGTGGATTAGGTACAGCACCTGATTGCTTTGGGTGTGCTGCTTTGTATTTTGAGTCGGGTCATTCTTTGTGATCTGAGCCACCTCCTGTGCATTTATTGTGCTGCTTGTTTTCTGGTGGTGGGCCTGATGTGAGACATGACGTTGTGCCTGGCTAGGCCAGGGTGAATCAATCCTGGCAATAACTTTTGAGGGGCTATGCCAAGCTTTCTACATGTTTGTATTCCTGTGTTTTCATTTTCCAGGTTATTAAAACTGCTTAGAACTGCTCTACCAAGGCTAGTTTCTCAGAGTGGAGATTTACGAAACACTGCTGGTGGAGTGTTAAGGCCAGGAGATCACTCTGTAAGGTTTAAATGTGTAAGAAAATAAGAGGAAGTAGTGTAAAAAAAAATCTCCAGGCACACATAGAAACCTCTTTATTCTCTATAGAGAAGTACCATTTGCTAGTAAGGAAGTAAGCACAGGCTCCCAGGGACCAGAGGGAGAGCCAGGGGAAATGTAAACAGGCCTGTTGGGTATTGTAAAGCGGAGCTCCAGAGGGCCACAGAGGGCAGCGGTGATGCCACACAAGGTGTGTGCTGCATTGAGTGCAGCAAGCGAGAGCAGGCAGGAGGAAGCGACATGACAGCGGCTCGTTAAGAACCTGGCACTGCCTGCCGCTTGCTAATTTATGCAAATGAGGATTGTATGCTCGTGGGAAGACGGGGGTGGATGAGGAGGAGAGTGTGTGTTGTCACAGTTTGGCTGGCAGCCAAAAAGCGAGCGGCGAAAAGGTTAAAATGCCGCCGCCGCGACGCACCGATGACGCTTTGCCGGGCAGGGAAGTTTGTCAGAGTGACTCGGGAGCTAGAAGCCTTGCCGGAACAATACTCACAGCCTGGCAAGGCGGGCACATGGGCAGCCAATCAGGGATGCGATGCCTCCTCAACCCTGGCTGAATGGCATCGGCCCTCCCCTTGGTCTGCTCGCTCTCCCCTTTTTCCCCCACCGCCACCGCTCCGCGGCTGCCCGGGAAGATTTTATAAACATTTTGCAAGCAGATCAATAGCTGTATTGATCAACCATTGTGAGAGTGATCTGTCTAAAACCCCCAGCAGCCTGCAGCTCCAAGAGAGGGAGGAGCGAAAGAGAGAGAGAGAGGCTGCAGAGAGGATGAAGAAAGGGAAAGAGTCAGAGAGCGCAAGAGAGAAGAGAGAGAGGAAAAGAGAGAGAGGCTGTAGCCACAGATAGAGAAAGAGGTAGTGGGGAGAGAAGGGGAGAGCCAGATGGAAAGAGAGAGCTGAAGGTGAGCAAGTGGACGCGAGGAACGGGAGCGGCGGCAGAAACCGCATTCGCGCCGAAACACATTCTAATCGCTTTCTCGTTAAGCGAGCAGAGGGAGGGGCGGCTAATGAGTTTCGCTGTAAGTATGGGAGGTAATTGATGGAGGGAGAGAGAGAGAGAGAGAGAGAGGGTGAGAGAATGGGCGAGAGAGCTAATATCTGAGCTAATGGAGATGAACACAGGTCTGGCCTGGTAAGTTAATGTGCATGTGTGTGTATATACGTAATGAGTGTATGCGAATGTATGTGCATGGGGGAGGTGCAGGTGACTTACATGCACCGCTGAGAGGAGATGGCGCGGTGCGATTAATTCTGATTGCTTTGTAATTATAATTATAATCTATTCTCTCCAGGAAAATGCCTACGGTTGGTTGAGACACAGCCTCGTTCCGGAAAAATGTCAGACAACAACGGCTTGCGGATGAGAAGGCCCTGAAAGGGACTTAATTCGTAAGGGAATTTGGACGTTAGAAAATTAGGACTATTGTGTTGAGGATACACTGACATGGGATTTTGTACAATTTACCATGGATCACAGTGGATAAAAAATGTGGATATTGATATGAAACCAATGGACACAACGAGACCTCTGGAGGAATTTATTCTGATGGAGCCCTCTAGCTGTGTTTGGATATTTGGGACAAATTCCCATGGAAGGAAGCATGTGGATATTATGGGTGCAGGGGTTGCCGTGCACAACGGCGGTAAACAATAGATCTCTTGAGCAGGGAGATCAGGCCTGGGCTGCCACTCTTGCCATCACATGGCTGAGACGACCGTGTGTGGAGGGGGAGTCACGCCAGAGAGCCCATGGGAGGCCCGTATCGATCCATCTCTCGGAGTAGTCTTTGCGAAGAGTCCATGTCTGGACATAACATAGAGAATTGATCCAAGACTTGGAAGTAATCTCTGATTGGCCAACGAATGAATTTTGAAGACTGAAGGAGAGCAGTGTGGCCTATGAGACTATGCACACACACGCACATAAACACACACAAAACTGTGAATTATTATATACAAATATATAGATATACAGAAAATACATCAGGCTGAGATATATTTGAGAAGAACTGTGCAAAGCTTTTCATGAGCTAAAGTTAGCGCAATGGCACCACAGGTCAGAGTCACGCAACATCCTGGAGCATGCAATAAGCAAATTCAAATTAATGTATCACGCTGACACTTTGACAAGAACGCATGTTAATAATAACCAGTGTTATATTACTGACGATGGGTATTTATAACCTGTAGTTAAATAAAAAAAGCCAACATAAATTTTTTTTTATACCCAAAAATGAGTTTATCTGTGATTTGCGTTTTGCACAGCTGACTTGACACATCATTAATGTCGCCGTTAAAAAGATCCACGGCAGATTTAGCATCTAAGGGCTGAATAATGAGTACGGGGAAATCAATTAATTGTTTCATAAACCTTAACTAGTCAATAAATTAAGGCAATTAGTACGAACAAAAAGGAGAAGGCAACACGAGGCTCCCTCGAGACACAAACGCATGCATGCTTCGAAAGGCAGCGGGTGTTAGCAGGCTGAGATTGTGCCACGCATATGCAGTAGAGTAAAGATGACGAGAGACAGAGAGAGTAAAAGAAAGATTAAAACAGGACGTAAAGAGAAAGGAAGACTGTAAGGTGTTTGTGTGCATCATTGAGTACACGTTTCCAGTTGAGCCTGAGTAATCAGACACTGTAATCATTACACGTACTGCATACTAAACCTGAATGAAAGTGTACTAAAAGGAATACTTCACCTAATGTAACTTTTCCTAATCGTATTTGTACAACTAATTCACGTATATTGGAAATCTAAGGAACTCAGTAAATGTTTATGTGGCACATTATTTTTAGATAATTCGACTAGTAAATTTAACTCTAAATCTGTAGACTTGAGAAGCGTATGTGGTTATGTCAATGTTACCAATGTAGTTATGAAGCTCTGATGGCGTAGCGATATGACACAGTCTTCTGAAAAGTGCAAATTAACTGGAACTACTTTGTAGTGTATTGGAAATTTGGGGGAAAAAAAGTCCATTAGAACAGTTTTGGGATCATTTCTCTCATACAGGTCTCATCTAAACACCTGTATTATTCACGTGGAACAGCGAGAGGTTTGAACATGCATCACAGAGTGGCATATTTTAAATATTTACACATATGGATTGAGTTCAACAGAGTTCGTGTTAACAGGTTTTCTGTTCTTTAACTTGAATTCGAACTCACCGCACCACACTTTTCTATAACAGCAGCTCTGACGGCTAAAAATCATTCTAATACATCATCATTGTAATTTAACGAAGAAACACGAATAATCAAGTCAGTGAAGTCTTGATGGATGGTGGAGGTTTCGGTAAGGAGATGTTTATTTAACATTTATGGAAGGAGTCTCCAGTGTCAAAATTTCAGAGGTAAAACGGTAATTTGAAGTTTTCTGACATCTTCGGAACAGAGGCGTTTACGCTTTTTGCGGTCTCTTGGTAACCTGACAAGCGGCGTTGTATTTTTTTTTGTCTTATTCACTTCAGGAGAGGGAGAAAAACAGAGGCTGGTGAGGGAACAACCTGGTGTTTATAGCTGCTCTAACATCAGTGAGATCATGAAATAACTTGTTTCGTGGACGTTCTGCAACATTAAATGTACCTATAAATGGATAAAATGTATGATGTGTCATTCTTTAATAAATAAAAAAAAAAAAAAAGATCTTTGGCAAATTGCTGTGGTATAAGAGGAATAAAACTCTCCGGGACATAACTCCAGCCGACACCACCCTGTCGTTGATTATTCGCCTATTACAGCATATCCCGAAGTGTTTATTATCAGTGCTCTGATTTCAGATTTTTATCTAATATGGAAAAAGTGGGACTGGTGCCTCCCTGGTCATGTTCGGAAGCACGCAAACGGGAAGTGTGTCTGTGTGTCAGTCCACATACCGGCAGGCCACAAGACAGCTGAAAGTCCACGCTGCTGAAGTGTCTCCTCTCTCAGATCCAGTCCTGGGAAAGAGAGCGAGAGAGAGAGAGAGAGAGAGGGCGAGAGAGAGAGAGAGACAGAGAGAGAGAGAGTGTAATGTCAGTTTCATACACTTTTATAATATGAGTGACAGAGACCTCTGTTGAGCTGCATAGTGTGAAATAAGACCTACATAACCCCTTCATATCAACCCTCATACCTCTGTGGAAAGATTTCTCTCTTTGTAAAGATGTCAGCTGTCGTAAAGACTTTGATGTCATGTTGACAAGCCAGCTCAGTCAAGTGACGGATTTTTGTTATAACATTGTAAGGTTGTGTTATAACACCTTCTGTGACGTACTGCCATGACAATACACTCGTATCCCCTAATGATGATAAAGTGACATAGTTTAGCTTACCGGGATTATTTGAATCCTTATGATATGATATATGATATGATATGATATGATATGATATAACACTGTCACACCAGAGTTATGTACATTTCTCACACTCTTAAATAAAGTAAGATGTGTTTTTAATTTCATGATTTAGATTATTATAGATTATTAGTTCTTTAGATCAATGCTATGATACTGTCATGACAGAGTTATGTATTTGTATATTTAGTATATTCTCAGTGTGGTTTTAATTTAGTTATTTCGATTTTTCTTTTATTGAACTTTGTTACTTATATCAATGCTATGACACTGTCACAACAGAGTTATGCATACATTCTCCGTTTTTTATTTTTTTATTATTCAGATTTTTGTTATGAATCATTTATGTCAATGCTATGATACGATATGGCGGTTATGCATATTTTATTTGTGGGTTTAGATTTCGATTTTTTATTATTTTAAATCTTTGTGTCACTGCTATGACACTGCCATGACAGTTACGTATAGTTTTTTTTTTTTTACTTTTATGGAGAGCGTGCTTAATTTTACTGTTTATAAGATTGTTATGAATTACGAGCACTCTGTATCTTTTCAGTGTTATATGTAGATTCATTTTACTACATATAAAAGTTTTCTGAAAATTTATGACAACATAATGTCCTTGTAATAACAGTGTTATGTATATTTTATTACCCTAAAGTAGAGTTTGGTTTTAATCTTTTATCATAAAGTGTCACACGAGATGAGTCTGAGCAGAGTTACATATGTTGTAACTGTTATAAGTCATATGTTATAACACAACCTTACGCAAATGTTATAACGCAACTTTATGTCAGCTTATGAATCAGGTGTAAAGTCAAAATGGGATAAAAATTGGTAAAAAGCATTCTTTATGACAGCTGTAGGAATAAGGCTTTATAAATAAGGCTTTATAGGTTGATGTCAGGTGTCATGAAGGGCTTACGTCTGTGTTATGTAGCCTTATGAACATTGTCCTTAATGAAATTCCTCATTCATTTTCACCTTGCATGAAAAAGTCTAATTCTAATATTGTCTGCTATGACTAATTCATGTTCATTAACATGGGTGGAGACAGCTGGATGCTGTGTGTGTCTGTGGTTGCAACTCTGTCAGGTTGGATGTGTTGCAATGATGCAATCTTTGCATGATTGCCACCGTGCCTGCTTCTGGCCCCGTGCCAGGGCCCCGAGCCAGCCGTTCTTGCCTCCCCCTTACGCCCCCCTGATGCCCCGGGCCATATGCTTGGAGTTATTGTTTTCACTGCCACACAATTAGCAGCACTACAGATTTATTTAGTCCTGCTCTAATGCGCTGTAATTACCTCCAGGCCTCAAACAAGCCCCGCCCCCATCCTCCTATCTCTGTACAGATGTACACACGCGCTCTCACGCTCGGTGCCAGTCGCAGGCCGGCATGATTCAGCAGAAGCAAAGCACCAGTGGAGGAATGGATGGAGGGAACAGGGAGGGAGGAGAATGACTAGAGGTGTAGGCTTTTGTGGATCAGCACATTTTAAGAGATCTTCAGGGGCCTGTTGGCTGAGTGGCTCGTTCGTATGGGGCGGAAAAGGGCAAACGCAGGGCTGTTACACTTTTATAGAAATGCTTTGTGGAAAAAACACCCCTGACACACACCTCAGCGCTGCAGCCTTGTTTGTCATCGGGCTCAGGGGGACGCGCCGGACCCTCGCCTGACGGTGAGCAATGACCTCAGAGGGTGGCTGTTAGAGACACACCACAACCCTGGCTCCACTAATGTTGCAGTGCATGCTGGGAAATGGAGTCTTGTTTGTTGCACACCTTATTGCTAGCATGAACAGAACTAAATTTTCAGACAAATATCTCTTAGACCTAATCCATACTAACGTAGTAATTTTGAAAATGCTCTATTTATGTTTCGGCTACATTCACGCTTTCAGGTTTCTGTCCACAGTGAAATGCGAAAATGACAGAAAATGGCATGCATCCGCACGGGGTGTCTGATGAATGACCTTTACGTCATTCCCATTTGAAAACAAACACTAACCACATCTTAACCCTAATCTAACCCTATCCCTAACCTGTACATATCCCTATCCCTATCCTATCCCTATCCCAGCTCTATCCCTATCCTAACCTTAACCTATCCTATCCTTATTTTATTCCTATCCTGTCCCTAAACAAACCCTTTCCCAACCCTATCCCAAACCTATATCTATCATAACCCTTTGTTTTTTTGTCAACATGGCCATTAAACCCACTTTCCTGCATGCCACAGCAGTTCAACATGAAGTTAAAACATACATAACACTGAAAACAGTATCACGATAGGTTCCGCCTTCTTGGACTTGTGGAGATCACATGACAGTCATACTTCAGCGCTTTTAAAAAACAGTGTTTTCAAATTTATTTCCTTCAGATGGAGTGGATTTCTTTGGTTGAAACTGTCAAAAACATTAAGACAAACAAAACGGTTGTGAAGACGCAGGCTGAGAAACAGAGGGTTCATCATATCATCATATCAATGATTACTTGACTTCTTGGTTAAATAAAAACACCTTTTAAAAATTTACACTATGTATATATATATATACATATTCCAATATTGATCATTATAACGCTTTTACTGAGCCCTGATTGGATATTTTTCAATGTACATGCTGAGGGTTTGAATCTAAAGGGATATAAATGACAGAAAATTCAGTCTCTTAATGATCTCCTTCTTGTACCAAAAACTAAATGTGAATATCCAGCTAGATTTGAATAAATTATCAAAAAAATAAATTAAATAAAAATAATAATCTGCCAAGGTGAAGTATTTATTTTGGCTGTCCGGTACTTTAGATGAATTTATGGAGAAAACCAAAGCAAAAGCAGCTCTCTGGCTGTTCACCAAAATAGTTCCCTTCCAGACTTTCCTTCCAGAAGTTCTGTCTAATTTGTGGCCTGAAAAATGTGGAGCTGAAGAAAACATGAAGTTGAGAAAATGCTCCAGAAGGTTCTGGTTGTGCCTGTGATTACGTCAGCTGTTATGCATATTGCTAATGTTCTTTTAGACTTCTGTATAATGTAATACACATGTTAATAGAAACGTTTAATCATTTCATACCACAGCGCTGTAGAATTCTGGATTCTGATTAGTCAGAAGGTGTTGATGAATTTTCTATAACAGCAATTCTGTGAGTAGCACAGCTGGTTTATATTAATGCGCTCATTTTAATACGTTATCGTTTCTATAGTAACAGCTCAGGACTTGTATAGCGGACAGTTTAAATCTACGCAAGCGGATTTTAAACATTTTGTGTCATCATTGAGGTGGTGAAGTTTCCTATAAGGAGATGTTTATTTAACATTTGTGGAAGGAGTCTCCAGTGTCAGCGCTTTGCAACACTCAGATATAAAGCTGAAACTTTTCAGAGGAGTTTGTGCTTCGCGGTTTCTCGGTACCATAACATGACATCCTGCATTTTTTTTCTCATTAACAAGAGAGAGAAAAAAGAGAGAGTGGTGAGGGAACAACTGTTTATAATTGCCATAACGTATAAGATAACTTGCTTTGTGGATGTTCCACAACATTAAATGTAACAATAAATGGATAAAAAAGTATGGCATGTTCTTTTAATAAATAAAAAATAGTAATCATTGGCAAATTGCTGTGGTACAAGAGGAATAAAAACTTCTGGGGTGGTAAGAGTAACTATGCTTCACTGTACCGCTGCATCATTGATTATTTTACTATGATAGCATGATGCAGTGTGTTTGTCTTTCATCATCATCATCATCATCATCATGATCACTGCATGTTCTGAACAGTAAATCTGATCTTATTTATTACAAATGTATACTCGTATACTTAGCATTTTTTTAAAAATAACAGTAAGGATTTCAGGAAGCTGACCTTAATTTTAAATTTGAACAAGCAAACTTGACCTGTTCAATTGCATTTAAATAAATATAAATAATAAACAAACAAAGCATGAAAGTTAACCTCTCTCCTAACCCTATTCATAACTTTTTGTATAAGAAATGTGAATATTATATAAATTGTCACAAATGTTGTTGCGAGCGTGAGAACATTTTGGATTACCTTTGCCCTTGGTTTTCATTATGGCGTTTAATATTTAGTGTGACAAAAAAAAATAATAAAAAAAATGATAAAAGCTCAAGGTCAAAGGCAAGTTCAGGAGCATGTGCATATCACATTAATATTCATCCAACAGCTCCATCAATCTGTTTCGTTCAGACTCAGCAGCAGCAGCAGCAGGAGGAGGAGGAGGAGGAGGAGGAGGAGGAGGAGGAGGAGGCAAGGTAAAGGGTCAAAAGGGACAAAGGCAATATAAACACAAAACATTTGTAAAAATTTGGAGAGATTTCTGTACCCCAACTTTATGTAAAATTATTATTTCACTTTACTCACCACTGTAACATAAAGCTGAATTTGATTTCGTGATCTTTCCATATTGTCATTTCATATTCATAAGCAATTACGCAAACTGGAATATTTTTCGCCTGCACTGAGAGAGAAGCCTGGCGTTGAGAAGAATCGAATTAAACCAGCGCCTCAATTTTATCTCCAAGACACGGGCCCCGTCCCTCCCCCAGCCAATCACGAGCCCCCAAGTTCACCTTTGACCTGTTTCATCTCAATATGACTGCCATTATGCTGCCGAAAATTAGAAGCGTCCCACTATTGTCTGGCCCTGGAAGGGGACGGAGGTTATTTAAAGATAAATGCTGCAGTGTCCATGTGGAGAACAGCAATCAGCCTTGATACAAGAGTCTAACTGTGTCTGTGTGTGTGTGTGTGTGTCTGTGTGTGTGTGGTTACAGAGTATGCCCTTCTACACACTTTAAACTTATCACCCTAAAGATTATTCATTTTTTGTGTAGGGTTCGTACACAACAGAGTGTTTGCTTTTGAGAAAGGGTTCAAAGTAGAACCCATTTCGAAAGAAGGACCCCATAACATCTAAACAGCCGCTGAAGAACCCTTTTAAAGCTGCGTTATGATAAAGTTATGACAGTCAATGAAACCATAAAGTAAACTACAAATAAGGTACAGGAAAGAAATAAAAACAAAATGACAAGTAGACAAATACTTAAACAAAAGTAAAATCAAAAGGAGACATTTTCGTTTTTTTTACGCACAACGTTTATTACGTGAAGCCACATTACACATCGGGGGACGTTGAACGATGCAGCTTGCGTTTCGTTTGATTTGTTTGAGAAAAGGCACCACCCACAAACCACTCCTCGAAACTCCTCCTCCCTAAAACCTACGCTGGATCTTCGTAAGGATCTTCGTAAATACGATGCAGTGTGTATTTACGCATTCATCTGTACCTCCAACTTCTTTTCCCAGCCCTGATCTAGTGTCATGAAAAGCAAAAAATGAAAATGAGTATGTAAAAAAAATGTAGACTGAATATAAAATAAGATAGTATTAATTACAAAAAACTAAAAATCTATGATGTAATAATATAATAAATCTATAATGTATAATAGATACAAATAAAAAAAAAAACCCTAAATAAATATACATTTAAAAATTGAAAGAAAAAACAGAAACTGAAACTAAGCTATTTAAAAAAAAATATGTTTATATTTAAGCTAATTTCAAGTGAAGACTGAAAATAATATTAAAATCCAAATTTAATAAATAAATTCATTCATGCATCTGTAAACGTCTCATTTACAATAACAACAACTTACTAATGCTAAAACTAAAATATGCAAAACTAATAAATATACAGTTAAAAATTGAAAGAAAAAAATATAAGCTAATGAAAATAATACAAGACTAAGTAATAAATAAATAAATAAATAAATAAATAAATAAATAAATAAATGAATGAATGTAGACTGAATATAAAATAAGATAGTATTAATTACAAAAACTAAAAATCTAGAATGTAATAAATCTAGAATGTATAATACATGAAAATGTAAAAAAAAACTAAATATAAAAATTAATAATAATAATAATTAAAAATTAAATGAAAAAATAGAAATGAATGAAAATACAAGAATCTAGTAAGTAAGTAAGTAAGTAAGTAAGTAAGTAAGTAAATAAATAAATAAAAGCAACTCTAAGACCATTGAGTCAGGGTTTGATTATATTAAATTTGGTATATTTATAACCACAATTTTACACACTACCTCTGAACATAAAATAAAAATTGAACATTTATAGTCATCTAATTCAACAGGAAATAACACACCCCTTCATACCAGTCTCTATATATTTGGCATATAAATACATATGTATACCAGACATATTTTAGTCCAGTATATTGTTCATTATAATGCATGCTCTGTCCTAGCGAGAAAGCGCAGGACACTGGCTGCTTTAAATACTATATTTCCATGATTGGTTCTTTCTCCCCATTTCCCGTCCATTGTGCTGGCGCAGGATTGCATTATGCGCGGCGTCTCCGCTGGGGGGGAGGGTGCTCCGAAAAAGGCCACCCCTCTGGGAGATGGGAGCTGGGAGCGGCCCCCATCTTTTATTAATCAGGGGACCCCACGCCACTCTCCACGCTTATCACTTTTAACAGCTAGCCTCGGATGGAGATGGGGCATGGACTGCGACGGAGGGAGGGAGGGAGAAAAGGAGGGAGGGGTGCGTCTCTATTCCGCCTCACTGGCAAAGCGGACTGACTATGTGTGTGTATATGTGTGTATGGGTGGGTGTATGCGTGTGTGTGTGTGTGTGTGTGTGGATGTCTGGGGGGGGGGGGCAGAGCTATCAAAAGTCCCCTCGTCACAAAGCTTTCGGCCTGAATCACAATACAGCAAATTACCTTCTGCTGACAAGAAAAAATGAGAGAGGCCCCCGTATGGAAAAAAAAAAAGCAGCAGGATTGTCAAGAAGAGGTGACACATTGATTGCTTAGTATGCGCATCCTGCAAGCTGGCCGCTGTTCTCGTCTTCCTCCTCTATATATATGTAGAAGAGGAGCAGGCCAGCACACAACGTGAAGGGAAGATGAGAAATTGAAATGCCACGTTTTATTGGGGGGCCTCCCTCTCAAGCCAGGCACGTGCACACACAATAACACACACGCTGTTGTATTCCTGTCTATGTGAGGGGTTTCTCTTTACTTCTGTATTAGCTAAATAACTTTAGCGACAGTGCACAAACCTAGGAACGTACCAATCCCGACTTTTTAATTCCCTTACTTTCAATACAATGCTGATATCGGAAATATGAGAATTAGCTGATATCCGATACTGATGCCTGTGAGGTTCTGTTTCCTGAGGTTTACGAAACATTATGATGTGATTTAAGACAAGTTGTAGTCAAAAACACACATGGTCACAGTGTAAGATACCCAAAAAAAAAAAAAAAATCTAATTGGAAAATGTGTTAAATCCAATATTGAGATACTTTTAGTATCTGATCCGACTGTCTGCAAACTTTTGTTGCTGGGGTTTGCGGAACATCAGAGGTATGATGGTGGCGTGTTTTAAGACAAGTTTTAGTCAATAACATATGCATTCACGGTGTAAAATACCAGTGGATCATATAGCAAAATGTGACTAATCCAGTCTGGTACTGATCTGATACTGATCCAAAAACTGTCATCCTTGTAGCACCTGATCCGACTGTCTGCAAGTGTCTCTTTTTTGCGAAACATCAGAGGTTTGCAAAATGACAGTAATGTGCTTTAAGACGAGTTTCAGTCAATAATACATGCGATCATGGTGTAAAATACTAGTGGATTGGATAGGAAAAATATGACAAATCTAATCTGATACTGAGCCGATACAGATCTGATAGTGATGTCATCTTAGTATCTGCAAAGTTCTGTTACTGAGGTTCTGCTACTGTCAAACATCAAATGTATGATGGTGATACTGTGTTTTAAGACAGATTTCAGTCAATAACCTGTTCATGACATAAAATACCAGAAGATTGGGCCAGAAAAATGTGACAAATCCAATCTGATACTAATCCAAAAACTGATGTCCTCTTACTACCTCATCTGAGTATCTGGAAGGTTCTGTTGCTGAGGTTTTTCTGAAACTTGGCAGAGCATGAGCCATGATGATGATGATGATGATATTGTCAAATCTCAGTTATTAACATGTGTTCATGACATAAAATACCAGAAGATTGGATCGGACGAATCCAATCTCATACAGTCTTATTAGTATCCGAACTGACTGTCTGCAAGCTTCTGTTGCTGAGGTCCGTGAAACGTCAGAGGTATGATAATGATGTGCTTTAAGATAAGCTTCAGTCAATAACACACATGCTCATGGTGTAAAATATTAGCGGACTGGTTGGGAAAATGTGTCGAATCCAATCTGATTCTGATCCAATACTGATCTAAAAACTGACATCCTCCTAGTACCTGATCCGATTGTCTGCAGGCTTCTGTTGCTGAGGTTTACGAGGCATCAGAGGCATGATGATGATGTGCATCAAGTATCAGTCAATAACACATGTGTTCGAGACACAGAATTCCAGAAGATTAGATTGGAAAATGTGTCCAATCTACAGCTGAAAATTAAAGTCTTCTTAGTACCTGATCTGACTATCTGATATCTTCTGCTGAGGTTTGTGAAAGTGTGCTTTAAGACAATCTCACACCATAAAACACCAGCAGATTGGATCTGAAGAAAAAAAAAAGTCAGATCCAATCTGATACTGATCTAACATTTCAGGACAGTATTGTCCTGACACCCAGCATCAGATTTGTATATCCTTCTGCAAAATATTCTTATTATTGGCTTGTTTCTTTTTTTTTTAAAAAAAAATAGTGCTGCAGTTTTTTTGTTTTTTTTTTTAATGGGACCAGCCACATGTCCTCACAAGGTCCACCATCATGGCAACATTTGGTCCTGGTTAAAAAGAGACACACACACACACACACACACACACACACACACGGCTACCCATAATGATTAGTGGACATGGATGTAAAATTAGTGTATTGCAAATCACAAATTATTTTGTTTCATTCTTTCTTTTTATTCCTTTTTTCCTTCATGGTGTTCCTCTTTTGTTGTGTCCTCTGTCCTGCACCTTCACCTCCCTCCTCCTTTCTCTCATGTATGTCATGGCTCAGATGAATCAGCGTCAGCGATGTTGAGAGCACTTACTGTCAACCCCAGCGCCCCAGGCCACGCCACTGATGGACACAAACTATAAAATATCACCCCCCTGGGGAGGCATCGCTCAAGTCCTGCCCCACAGCCCCAAGGTGAGGAACCCTCTCCCTCTCTCTCTCTCTCTCTCTCTGTCTATGCATCTGTTTTTTTCCACTATATGTGCAGACCTTGTGTTTTGTGACTGTTCAAAGGCGTAACTGGGGGTTTCTGTGAAACAAAAGTGTAGCCAAATGTCAAAGGATAACCGTTTCCTTTTCTTTGCACCCTCAGGGAGATAGGTTGGGGGTTGAAGAAGAGGAAGAAGAAGAAGAAGAAGCCTCGCAGACAGAGTGTTCTGAAAATACCTATCTGGTGAAGATACACTCAGGGGATCACCACCTTCAGACCTGTGATTCCTCTTATAAAGCCCTGGATACCCAGTACTAACCAGGAATCACAGCTAGGTTTTGTCAGCAAAAATGAGCATGTGAAATGACATTCATTTCAATGAAATTTGAATTTAAATCAATTGGCTGATTTGCATTGCAAACTTTGGGTTTGAAGTGAAATTTTGGTAAGTTCAGCTGCTTCGGCTGTGTTCAATTGTCATCTCTTCATACTGCATAAGAACACAGAAGATCCAAAATTCTAATTTGATCCAAAGTGTTAATTTTAGCAGTGTGAGATGCTAGCATGAGCATGCTTCCTGACTTGACTATAAATTATTCTATAAAAAAAAAGAGGCCACGTTCAGACGGGAGCTTGGATTAGATTGTACAACTATGTATTACTATGTATTTTTACTTTTTGTGGTTGGCATGTTAGCTATCCGTCAGCTCCAGGTTCCCGGTTTAATCCTGAGCTCGGGTTACTGTCTTCATAGGTTTCCTCCCAATTCCCTGGTTTCCTACCACCTCGCAAAAACATGTCAGTAGGTGGATTGGTGAATCTAAATTGCCCCTAGGTGTGAATGAGTGTGCAATCATGTGTATATGAACTGGCGTCCCTTCCTGGATGTATTCCCATCTTGCACACAGTATTTCTGGGATAAACTCTGGATCCACCGCCACCCTGACCAGGATTAAGAGCTTACTAAAGATGAATAAAAGCATGAAAGCTAGCTAGCTAGCAATGAACTTGTTTGATTGGTTAAGTCTGCCAAATTTAGGAATGTATTCAGGAATGTTGAATAGCAATTCTGAAGCTAGTGGAACTCAAAGGAACTCATGTAAAATTGCTAACTGCACCAATTTTTTTCATCACCAGTCTTCCAATCCCACTTTGGCCACACCAATTTTGCAAAGTTTCTAATCAGGTTTAAGAGTAAATAGAAGCAAATGCTAGATCTTAGGTTTCAATAATGCAATAGGTGGTACATGGTCATCAATCCCAGCCTTTGGTGGTCTCATAGCTAGAATGGAGAGAGAGAGAGAGGTGAAGCGGGGGAAGGGAATGAAAAGAGAAGAAAGAGGACCTCCAGTCTTAATGGGTCACTAAGCTGCAAGTCTTACTCTGACAATCACAAGGTCAATGTCCAAGTCTCTAGCAGAGTGGTTTTGTGTGTGTGTGTGTGTGTGTGTTTGTGTGTGTGTGTATGCACAAGACGGAATTCGTAGGAGGTCATATCACAAGGTGTAATCATAAACTGCTCCACACTCAGTTTATACAATAAATTCAGATGTCACCTCTGTTCACACCAGTGCATTGTATTTTCTAATGTATACACCTGACCTACAGCATAGAACAGTCCTTAGTCTTTAAAGGAATACATCATTTTATTAATTTTTTCTTAATCTCTATCTACTGCATCTGTCATTACTTCAGACAAGAAATAAACATACGCAACGATAGGTGTTCACCCCATCATCCGGAGATCACAAATTCGAATCCAAATGATGCCATGGCCGTGGCCAAGAGCTGAGGGAGCAAAATTGGCCGTGATCTCTTCCCTGTCAATCACAGTGACACCAGCCAATTGTCAGTGTCTGGGAGCTCATGTATGCAGAAGAGGGCGGACAGCAATTTCCTCCGAGTGTATCACCTCGCCCCGTGATGCTGCATGAGCAGCAAAAGATGTGGTTGGCTGGCTTCGTGTGCCTTGGAGGAAGCATGTGTTAGCCTTCACTCTGTCATGTGATAGGGGAGAGCTGGCTGGTGGGTAGGAATTGGTCAAGACCAAGTTAGGAAGAAAAATGGAGGGAAAAAAAATACATGACTAAAAAACACAAATTTAAAACTTCAATGTCTTGAAGGTTTTGTGTTATCCATATGCCATCATCACTACACTGCATACATTGATACAGCCTTGCTTAATTATACATCATAATAATAATAATAATAATAATAATAACGAGTTTATTTTTGTACAAACACCTTTGACTGAACAATTTATGAGCATTTTTTAAAAAAAGCACAACTTGCATGTTCTAGAGCTGCTCTTAGTCTTCCAATATAAGTGAGTATGGAGTAAACTGGCTTTCTGTCTTGTTCTCAGTACTAAAAAAAACGCCATTAACAGTAGCGTTGATGTAGGAAAGAAATACACCCAAATCTGACCACAGAATCTCCTTTGAGCAAAAAAAAAAAACAAACAACTTTCCAGAGACAACTCAACATCCAAAATCCTGAATATTGACTATTCATTTGATGTCGTCTGGCCGAGTTGACTCATCTAATCAAGCTACATTAGCAAAGGTCCTCCAAGGACAGTCAGTAGAAGTCAGTAAGAGAGACGTGTGCATGCATGTGTGCTCTAATTGGACTTGTTTACTCGCTGGGCTCAGTGAGGGTTCTCGTCTGCCTGGAGTGGGCGATCCACTGCAAATGGACTGAATCAAGTGCAGGTCACTGATTGCAATTTCTGCTCTTATGTTCTTCTGTTCGTTCCCTTCAGCCTGTCCTGTCTGATGAGACTGTTCTCGTGAACTCCATTAAGAGCCCGTGTTCTTATGGAAGTTATTTTCATCAGCCTTGACTATTAGTCTCTAGCTTGCACACGATAAATGACCCTCGATTGCTAAATTAGCAAATCTAAAGAAGGTAAAGTCATGATTAAACCCTAATCAAATCCTGTCTAATCAATCCTGCTGTCTAGGCAACCCGTAAACTACCTCATGTTTGAGGTAGACCATGAAAGACGCTTTGACACTGACGGGGGACAAAGACAGCCTGGGTTACTTGGTTATTTTCATCTTCAGTACTTTATCCTGGTCAGGGTGGCAGTGGATCCGGAGCCTATGCCTGGAACGCTGGGTGAGGGGCAGGAATTAAACCCTGGAGGAGACACACTGTGCACTCACACATTCACACACCGATTCACACCTTTAGAGTCGCCTGTAAACCTACCAGCATGTTTTTGGACAGTGGGAGGAAACAGGAGAACCCAGAGGAAACCCTCATGGACATGGGGAAAACATGCAAAACTTTTTCCTACATTCCCCGCTACAACATTTTTTTCTGGACTGTTTAATTATGTACAGTGTAAAACTAAATTACTAGATCAAAGCAAACGGAAATTAAACCAAATATATCAAAAAGTGATAGCCTAAGTGATAGCCTAAGAGCAGGAGAAGTTTTTTTTTTGTTTGTGATAGATTTTAAGTTTGTATTTTTGATGGACTAAAATCAGAATCAATAACATTTGACAACAAAATATTTTATTAATTAAACAATGACACATCATGCTTTTTATCCGTTTATAGTTACATTTACTATGGGGGCGTGTCATTGAAACAAGTTAGTTCCCTCGCCAGCCTCTACTTTTTCTCTCTCTTGAAGTTACTTAGACAAAAAACAACAACAACAACAACAACAAAAACACACAGCTAGTCATGTTACTGAGAATCCCTTAAAAATGTAAACTCCTCTGTCCTGAAGATGTTGGAAAGATACAACATTATATCTGACTGTTACAAGCACTGACCCTGGAGACTCCTTCCCAAAATGTTAAATATATCTCGACTCTGGCTTGAGGACTGATTCACCTAGTGACCTCTCTACCTCCACTTACACCTCTCTTCTTGTTTAGCTTCAGCTACGCAGGCTGGTGTGGAACCTGCGCTCCAAGCCTGATCCATAATTCCTGATGAGTGTAATACCATCTCCACTTAATAATTATGTGCTATTCCTCCACCTCCAGCTCAGCCAATGAGACCGGTGGCCATACCCGGCCTTAATGAGGTGCTGCAGAGTTCAGGTTGGGGGCAATGGAGAGAGAGAGAGAGAGAGGGAAAGAGAGAGAGCGAGAGGGGGGGGGAATAAAAAACAGAGTAGGAGAGAGAATAATAAAAAAAAGAGAAAGGGAGAAGAAAGGACACTGGATATAAACGAGGAATAGAATATGAGGGTGATACAGCAAAACGTTAGCCATCATTGTTTCCGCCTGTGTTATTAGTCATGTTTTGACCTCGTCTGTAGACAGCTGGCAAAAAAAAAAAAAATCAAGTCGCAGAGAGCAGCCGCCAAGCTGGAAAGCTTACTGGCTAATAAATGCGTGGACACAAAAATAATAGACGGTGAGTGATAAGGCCGAGCTTTGCTCTTGCTTTTGCTCTTGCTCCATCTCCCAAACTCATTTTTTTGCCCCAAACTCATAGACGATGCTACACCGCGCCCGAATGAACGGTACAAATGAGGAAATAACCTTTCCCTCCCCTGCTGTTCAGTTGGTGAGCGGGGCAATTAAAAAGCTGATAGTTAGTGTAGGCCTTTTTTTTTTAAACCACACTGTCCTTATTATTGTTATTGAAATGTCAGGCTGTGGGATGAATAATAAATCGTCGGTAATTACTGTCTTAAACGAGCTGACAAACTGGATGGGTCACTATTTCTTTCTCTCACCCTCTTTCCCTGTTTCACTCTTTCTCCAATCCTAATTAGATCATGTAATTAGCTTTTCTGGTGGATCAGGATGATCCGGGGGGCCTGGTAAAAGTGTGTGTGTGTGTGTGTGTGTGTGTGTGGGGCAAGACAACTTTGCACGGCCCCCTACACAGGGTTCATTAGTTCACTTGCTGTTGGATGGTTAGAAAGGATAGTTAACAGTTCTAGATGTTACTAGATGGAAATTTGGATTTAAATATGCTTATACCCAGGGACAACTGGTATAAATGGTCTAGCAGGGCAAAGCCTTCCCTATATTTTAAGGACAAAAATTAAAATAAGGCTCACGCACATTGTCTTATTTGCCTCAAAGTGGATTCTTTTGACCAATGAAACAAAGGGCAAGAACATCACAGTTGATCGTAAGAAAAATACACAGAATGTTATGTAAAAGTGAGAAGCGAGGCTGGGGCTGATTTCTTTTCAGCCCAGACTGTAGATTCACGAAGCCTTTTGCTGTGCGATTACGCTTGGTTTTCCTGTGCACTGGGGATTTATGTAACTTTTTTAAGCCTGCTTCGATTGAGAAAGTGATTGAGAAAGTGTACGTGAAATAAATTAGCAGGTGGAATAAACATAGACCAGGTGGATTACTTTTTCTCGTAATGTCATGTTCACATTTGGCTGCAAATTACCTTTGGAGGAGAAATGAGAAGTAAATACACTAAGGAAACATTGTTCAATCTAAATACACATTATGCAAACAGCAGAACTGTACAATTTGTACATTCCGGCTAGCAGGAAGTGAAGCTTTTCTGTTTAGCGTTCCTGCTATTCAGAAAAGATATGGCATGATTGCAACCTTAAAGCTCATGATGGAATAAAAATAGCAGTCAGAAATGGTGTTGCCTATCTAGTGTTGGTGTTTTCTTTCAGCTTGTGTGTTTTTTTCCCCCCAGCGCTCCCGTTCAATATTAAATTTACAAATTTTCACTGATGTGCTTAAAATAAAACCGAAATGAAAAGCAGACAGACAGCAAGGCAACAATCCACACTAAAATGTAGAATGAGGAACAACAAAATGCACAGACGCCCTCAGAGACACACACACAGAAAAAAAGTCTGGATGCCTCAGGTGAATTCTACCGAAGACACCATATTCAGGTTTGAGGTATGAAACGGAGACTATGTGTGGTTCTAGAGGAATGTGATTTGGCCTGGTTAAGATATTTTCCCTGTTTAAATGATCAGTGCAATCCATATGCACCAAACAAACCATGTTCTCCTCTTTCGTCCACATATCTCTATTTCCCTGCATCCTTCCACTGGCCAGGCTGCAACTAGACATCCCTTCCTAATCAGCAGGCTCGCCGCTTACAGACCGGTTGCCATAGTAATATGCTGCCTGGTCGACATGGCAACCGCTCGGAGGTCCACTATTGAAATTGGAAGTTGGAGGGGTAGCAGGGGGGTGATGATGGTGTTAGGGAGGGGATGGGGCAAGAGCAAGAGAGATAGAAACTATAGTCCAAGAGAGGAATATGAGATAGTCAGGGGTGGGGGTGGTGTAAAAAAGAAAGAAAGAAAGAAAAAAAAAAGACAGGACAGGGAGGGAGAGGAGAGGAGAAATATCCCTGCATCTAAGCATCATATCCCAGTGTTTCTGACACAACAATGTCCCAACAATGCCATTACGGTAATGTAGCTAATGTCGCTAATGTATGACATCACATGCTTTATGAGCAGCGCATAGAAATTTATCCCAATGAAAAAAAACATGCACTCCACCAATCTGGAGAAAGGATCATAAACTAATATTGCATTTTAAAAGCGCCATAGATTATTATTAGCAATGTATGTCAGTATATGACACCTCTCATGCATACACGCATACATACAAACAACAAAACAAAGAATAATGCGTAAAACATTTTATGGAGTTAGGAGCCATTAGGATTATGAGTAACCATATCTGATCTTGTAAAAGGCAAAAATGGTCTGGAGTCTGGAGTCAATCTCCGATTCTGACAGTAAATGAAATCATGGAGCATAATAATCGTCTAGTGCTTGTGCTTCTCAAAGTGGGATCCAGGGACCACCAGGCGTCTTTGATTTTATTATTATTTCGTTAATAACGTGATAGCGGTGGAGATCACGAACAACTAATACCAAAATGGTTAGTTATTATGTTTCGTTATGAGGGCTCACATAATATAAGGCTAGTAATAAACATATTTTTTTAAAAATATATACACACACATACAGTATACTGCATACGCCATATATAAAAGAAAAACGTAGAATTGTTGATATGGTGAAGTTTTCTGTAAGATGTTTATTTAGCATTATTATTATGGAAGGAGTCTCCAGTGTCAGCACTGAAATTATTTATAATGGCACTATCCGGTGTCACCCAGATGAGGATGGGTTCCCTTTTGAGTCTGGTTCCTCTCAAGGGTTCTTCCTCATGTCGTCTCAGGGAGTTTTTCCTTGCCACTGTCGTCTCTGGCTCACTCATTAGGGACACATTTCTAAATTTAAAATTCATATCCGGAATGTATATACTTCTGTAAAGCTATTGTTAAAAGAGCTATACAGATAAAACTGAATTGACTTGAATAAGTTTCACAACGCAGGACACTAATTTCTCGGAAACATGACAAAATCCTTTTTTTTTTCTGTCTTATTCACTTTTAGAGAGGAAGAAGAGAGACTCGTGAGGGCATGACTGTTTATCGTTGCTGTAACGTAAGTGAGAATAACCGCTATATGGAATAGGAACTACTACATGTAACTATAAACGGATAAAAAAAAAAATACGACATGCCATTTTTAAAAATTCAGGATGGTAATAGTGATGCTGCTTCATTACACAAATCCATAGTGGATTATTTTAGTATAAGAGCAAAACACAGGAAGTTTTATTCCTTTCTGAAATTATATAGCACCTTATTTAGCTAATGTGATCTTTTTCACAAAGTCGAAGCAACTTTATGCAGTGAATGAAGCAGTTCTGTATTGTTTCTGCAGAAATATATTCGTTTTCTTGGCAAATAATCACTCAGATAAGAAATCACTCAGATTTCTTAGATTCTTTGCCAGATTTACATTCACATTTTGTATACACTAATATAAATATTTGTATAAATAAATACAAAAGCGCCTAATGTTTTTTCTAATAAAGAGTTGGACTGAAATCAGTGCTGCGATCGTAAGGGGCCCAGTGATTTATGCTAGAAGTGATCCCCTGTTTGTGTTATAATAGTTCTGATGGGATGGCTTGAAACACAAAAGACGTCTCTTTTTATAACAAGTAGCTGGAATCGAATCATGGTGTTTATGCAAACATGTCCAAGATATTTCACAAGGATCGTCTGGACAGCGAGGTCTGTAATTTCACACTACAGTAAGATGCAAACTGGCAGATCTCACTAGTGCACTCTCCCTGAACTGTATCTCAATTCACTGCTGTACATCTTCCTTTCTAGCTCTCTGTCTCCCGAAATTAGTCTACAACCATCAATCCTTAGTTTCTGCTTTCTATTTTCTCCCTGCATTCGACTCGCGTGCCAATTTTTTCCTTTACGTTCTTCACTCACATTTTTGCCTCGTCTATAAAAAAACACATAGCTTCAAAATGTGTAGATATATTTAACAATTTTGGCCAACGTGCATAGAAATTCCAGGCTAATTCAGGCATAGACCTCTGTGTCTATCAAGTCTAGTGAAGGTCTATCTAGTCTTTATGAAAGATCTTCCTTGCTTCAAGTCTTCCTGATGCACCGAGCTCACCATTCACTGCCAATTACAGTGAGCTTAAACAGGGTAAGAAAGTGCGTCATCCATATAATTTAATTAGAGCCTGTGGACACACACACACACACATATACATGCACACACACACCAGCATGCCCACATGCACTCAGCAGTGTGAGAGAGCAGAAAAGGTTAATTTGTGTGGCAACACGTACACTCGGCCTGGTCTCGGCCAACTCAGGATACAACAAGAGCTGAATTCAAGTTCAATATCCTCCGTGTTCACGTGTTCCTCTATTTAACTATTTAACTCATTGCAGAGTCTTTTTTAGAGAAATCACTCTTCTGAGTGACATTTGAATCGATTCAGTTACATGATTCATTCAGATTTGTTCAATTGCATGTTTTGGCCAAATGTGCCGCTTTACACTGCACATGTGATTCATTGAATGAAGGAGAAATGAATCTCAGCCATGACGGAAAGCTTCCAACACTGATCTGCTGAACCACAGAGGAGCAAATCATGGTCATGACCAAAAACGATTCACTGATTCAGATTCGGTACACACGAAAATTGCAAACACGACTTTACACGATTCAAGAATGTTTTAAAAAAAAATAAAACAGATAAAATACACATAAATATAAATATATAAATATAGGTATGGAAATGTAGTGCTTTGGCTGCCATGTTTTAATGTTGCTTTGTGAAACCCGTGAGCAGCAAAGGAACAAAAGAAATGACTCTTTTGACAGAATCATTTGTGAACAAAACATGTCTATTCTATTCAGAGTCTTACTTCAGATGCCAGATCATGGGTCAACAGCCAAATATCCGAATGATCCTCAGACACAGCAGTGGATTCAACACAGCACAGTGTGTGTATCTGTGTGTGAAACTGATAAAGATGAAAGAAAAAAGGATACTAAACCAGGCATTAGGGATTAGAAATGAAAAGCGTGGTACTAGAGGAAAAGCAGGATCAAAATAGAAACAGCCCAAAATTTGACCACAACCAATTCACAGATTTCGAACACACACATTCTGGACTAGCCATGCATCCCAACACACCACAGAACGGGCGCAGGCGGAGTGGTATCTTTTGTTCGACGAGGAGGCCCCATAATTGGTATTGATCAGCCTATTATGGTGTATTAGCCTCCAATTGGGTTTACCTAAGTTTAAAGTCAAGTTCATTGGCTTGCAAGTGACAGCATTTTAAGTGAGCCATTGAACCCCCTACCAAGGTGATGAGATGGTGTAGAATCAGTAAGCTGTGCAGGAAAGCCAAGGAGCTACAGACACATGACTACATCAGAGAAAATGCAAGAAATTGCACTGATGCTAAGTGCAAAATTTGATTAGATTCAGTGAAAGATCTTTGGGAAGTGCTCATATGAGGCCAAATAAACAAATCTTTCCTCACAAGTGAGGAGTGAGACTAAGCTGAACGAGTTCTTCAACAGTTCAGGGTTCTTCAAGGTTTCTTTTAATGGTTCATTAGAAAAATGTCCAATCTTCTAGCTACACAAAAGTGTTCTACTTAAGTGGATACATTACATTATGTGTAAACGTGAGTTGGATGGACGACGTTGTATTTTTTTTAAACTCAGGTACACCACAACATTAATCGTAACTATAAATGGACAAAAAGTACCACATGCTGTCCTTTAATAAATAATTCATGTTGGCAGATTGCTGTGGTATAACAGAAACGATACGCTTCAAGCAGATGTAAAACAGTACTGTAGTGCCACTACCACCTCACTAGTGAGAATGTAGCCAGTTAAACTAGAGATTTGAGTCTTTACAACATCAACTTTTAACGTTAGGAAATGTACACGTGAGAAATTGATCACTGACAGCGTCGGCGGTTTTTTTGGTGCACCAGGACAATGCGCTGTCCCTTGTCAGTTAAAGACATAACACTGAAATCAGGTTAATCCATTATAGTCTAAATAAAAAAAGGAACAAGATGGAAGTGAACATCTACAGCCTTTGAGCTCTCTGCGTTCAGTCACGTGCTTTGCTTCTATATGAGTCCTGACATTTTCAAAGCAAACTTCAGAAACGCCGTTCTTCCCCTTCTCCTTTTCTTCGTGGCTCTGAGGGAGAGTGTGGCAGCGAGGCTTTGGAGCGAGATCGTGTTTGTACAGATTCAATTAGAATGTGCAAACAATGGCAGGCCTTGATGGACCGTCGTGATACAAAGGCTCGGCGAGGCCTATGACAGCATCCTATTCATTAACCCTCTCAAGAATTTAATAAGTCTTCCATCCAGCAAGGCTATACTACGATTGGGTGGGCTGAGATACAGATCAGGAGAGACGGCGAAGGTTTGTGAGAAGGAGATGTCGACTGTACCTCCTGTCGCTAGGTCACATGACCATCTCCACCATGCCGGAGAGCAGTTACCGCAGCAAGCCATAATCCAGTGCAGAAAAAAAAAGGAGAAGACAATGACAGGGACTCCCCAATTAAAGAGATTTCTCTCCGATGCACCCCCACTCGTCCTGTTCCTCTCCCAATTAAAGAAGGGCCAATTTATCAGAGCCCCAAGTCCCTGCACACATCCTCAACCCAGAGATACTCTCCCCTCCCTACTCCACACACTCTCTCACACCCAGGTATCGGTCTTCATTTGGAGCATAGTGCTCAGCATTAAATGGAAATCAATGGTGTAAGTTTAGCAAATAGTTAATTACTGCTGGGTCTCCGATTGATCCGAGCCCCGAGTGCTGGCAACCGTGTGTGGTCATTTGTCTCTTTCATCTGCCGTTAAAAATAAGAAAAGAAGGAGAGAAAGTGAGATGGAGAGATGGTGAAGATGGCTAGCGTGATGTAGAGACAGGTGTCTGGACTCTACAAAATGTTGTTCTTGCATTAATAATAATAATAATTAAAAAAAAAAAAAAAAACAATGAAAAAAGTAACACAAAAATGGTTGTGTTTACAGGTTTTGGCCATCCAAGAGCTATTAGCATTTATTTCAATATTATTAGGCTCCATTTCCCGTCTAGCCGGTATTACTTTAATTATTGCAAATTGTTTTTCTTTGGAATAATAAAGAGCCAAAACAGCAGAGGTTCATGTGTTTTAAGTGTAACTATTCATGCATACAGTAGAGAAACCAAATAACACAAAATGCAACAAGATATTTTGCTCAAAAATAGATTTCAGGGATTGTTTTTGTTTTGTTTTCATAGCGGGTGGGTTAAAGGGGGCTAAAACTTATGCCTTAATTAAAATGCTACCTCTGTAAGAAGAACAATATTTAGTATTTTTATTTAATTCCTCCGAGCCCAATATCAGTCTTGCAACCTGAAACTGAGACCCATGTATTTTAGTCTCGGCTCTCTGGCTGCATCTTTTTTTTTTCCCAGGTCCGAGTCCGAGCTAAAAGGCGAACCATGTCCTTCCACCCCAAAATAAATAAATAAATAAATAAACAAAATAAATAAATAAAAGCGCCCTCCCAATCATAAAAAAGTCCTTGACTCTTGACTGATTGCTGAGTGCGGGGAGAGCAGCATAGGCAATCAACAGCGAAGTGATGAAGACTGAGGGTAAAAATGCAACAGAACAACACACAAGTTGGAAAACAAAATGGCTGTGAATGCCGGTTGGGGGGTGGGGGGTGGGGGGGGGGTTGTGTGTGTGGAGGGGGTGTTAGAGAGGACTTGTGTTCTGCAATTACAGTCCTATACCCCTTCCAGCGACCCCCCCTTCCCCCCCTCAGTTGGGTCTGCACTTGAGGGCTGGCGTGATTTCTGACAGAGAAGGTTATTAGATTTTATTGGAGGAAATAGGTGCTGGCTGGTTTTGAATGGCACGGCAATGTGGAGGAGGGTGGAGGAGGGCAGGAAGGGGGGGGGGTAGGGGGTTGGCTGACGGGGGCTGGATCGGACACTCTTTCCCCCCGAGACCCATCAACGCTGCCGGCTTTAAGCTGGACATCACGCGCTGTCCCCCAACAAGGATTCTACCCGACGCGTCGCTCCGACCTCCGGGGTCAGCACACCTCTCTCTGGCCTTGAACTCAACCTGCCGACCCCCCAGGCCTCTAACCTCCATCTATTTCCTGTCTTCACGTCACCCGCCGCAGTCACACACACTGACCAGGCAGTCTTGCCGCTTTGACATTTTCAGCAAGAGTCCGACCTCTCATTATGGCGCTAATCGCAATGCTAATCGATATATCTAAGTTCGGTAATTAGCACTCGTTTTAAAAGTTTTCCCACGGAATTGAGCTACTTTAGAATTGTTGTGACAGGTTGTACGTTTTGCATTCATTAAATTCACCACACACTCATGAAAGCAGTTCCACGGGGTTCGTTGGATAATTAACCCTTTCATGCATGAATTAATTAAACAAGTAAATGGATTGTCCATCTGTAGGAATATTATGAGTACATAACAGATACATCTGGTCATTATACCTAAAATGAAAAATAAATGAAAGACAAATATTAATGTACAGGCCAAAAATATGTAATGTTGATCACCAAAATCATATCATTAATATCATTTTTTTGAACAATACATAGCAGTATTCTTTGACGTACAAAGTTTACACAGTTTAGAATGGCTGCATGATATGCAGGTGAAAAAAAAAATCGATCTTCCAAAAAAAAAGGTTTTAAAAAAGCTAAATTGTTCAGTGGAATCTGTCATAAAAATATTTTTAAAAATTTCATTTCATTTTAATTTACTGCAGAAAGTTTGTAAAGCTCTACCAAAGACATTCTGCATTGAGAAAAACAGAAATTATTTAGAAATTATTTAGAAATAATGATGCAGTTATACAAAGTGATTTGGAGGTGATTTCCATCTTTTTTCTCTTTTTTTTTTTTTTTTTGCTAAAAACAGCCTTAAATTTACTGGCTGTAAGTGTAGACACTGTGTATAAAAGGGTTAAGGCTTCTCAGCTATCTAAAGAAAACCTTCACTTGTAGGATTATACATAGAACCTTTAATGGTTCTTTCATGAGTTCCAACATGGAACCTTTTTTCTCATGTTCACATGTTTACATATTCACATTCAAATAAAATCATTTTGGGCAGCACTGTGTCTGTGCTGCTGTGTCACGGCAAAAGGGCTCCTGGTTCGATCCTGAGCTCGTGTTACTGTCTGTGCGGAGTTCCACATGCTCTCTCCGGGTTTCCTCTGGGTTCTCCGGTTTCCTCCCACCTCCCATTAACATGCCAGTAGGTGGCCTGGAGACTGTAAATTGCCTCTGAGTGTGAATGTGTGTGAATTTTGCACTGCGATGGATCCCACTGCATCGCGTCCAGGGTAATTTCCCGCCTTGGGTTCTCAGGATTGACTTCGGATCCACCAGCAGATTCTAGATTTCAGTATCCGTCTCATTTTAGTGCTGCTTTTGTAATGCAAGAGCGTGCATGAAGAATTTTTGTCTCCATACAGCGGCTGTGTGTTTGCTCTGGGCATTGTAATGGCTGTCCCCTTATTTCCCAGCACGAGTCTGTGTGTGTATGTGTGTGTTGCACACTGCGTGTTGAAGTAGGACGTATTTGCCTTAGTGCAGCAGTGTGGCGGGCAGTGTGTACTCTGCAGTGTGTGACGTTAGTTCAGCGTGTGCAAGCGATGAGCTGTCCATGCTTCTTATGAACTGAAGGCTGTGTTTGCCCTCAGACCTTCATGCAATGGCCTTTTTTTCCCCTCCTCAACATGGCTAAAACATGGAACGATGCAGAGAAAGCGGGCAACGTTTTGCTAATTACTGCATGGACATCGTGTGTGTGTGTGTATGTTTGCGTGTGTGTGTGTGTGTGTGTGTGTGTGTGTGTGTGTTACTCAGTATTCTAGAGTGCCTGATGGGAGTGTGTGATGGCCTTGTAGGTACTCAACATAAAAATACAGTTTAAATCTTCTTATATGAGTAAAATGGAGCAAGCAACAATAATGCGCTATCAGTGAGCTGAAGTAATAGAAAACATTAGACAATTTTCTCAGTACCCTGGGATACAATTTGATCAATTTAGTCATCTCAGAGCAGAGTTATCCAGTAAGCAATTATATTCCAAGGGTTGGTTTGTTCTCTCTCTCTCTCTCTCTCTCTCTCTCTCTCACACACACACACTTTTTTCTCTCTCTCCTGTTATTTTACTTTCCTTAATTGCCTCCATGGTAAACTCTCCTGCCCAATCACTGCCCTCATAGTCGACATTCAGGAAGTGCAGGGGAAAGAAAACGTCTGCTCTCTCTCTCTCTCTCTCTCTCTCTCTCTGTTTTTTTCTTTTTTTGTTGCTGTTATAAAAGTCTCTCTCTCTCTGTCTCTATATCGCTGTCTGTCTCAATATTTCTCTCTAGAACTGTCGCTACGTTTATTTCTGTCTCTCTCTTTCTTTCTTTCTCTCTCTCACTCACTCTGTCATTCTTTATCTGTCTCTATATCTCTGTGTGTCTCTGTATTATTCTCTCTCTCTCTCTATGCCTCTCTCTTTGTTTATCTCTCTCTCTCTCTGTTTTTAAATTTCTTTCTCTCCCTGTCTCTCTATCTCTAGCTTCCTCTTTTTCTCTACATGTCTATCTCTCTTTTTCTGTCTCTATATTGCTTTCTGTCTCTCACTCCCTCTGTCTCTATTTCTCTCTGTTTCCCTCTCTCCGCTGAGCCTGGCTGGATATCTGCAGTGGCGGTGTTATGTTCAGCCCCAGGCCCCTCTGCGGCCCCCCTTTGGCCTCTTTTGGCCCCCTTTGGCCCCGAGGCCCTTTGAAGCTCTGGCCTGCGCTCAGGTCTCTTGACAACTGTGAGGAAATTCGCAGAAACAACTGGAAGAGGCCTGTGTTTATTCAGCTCTCTTTAATGAGGAGAGAGAGAGATTATCGCCGGCCTGGATCTCTCCCAAAAAAAAAAAAAAAAAGAAAGAGAAGAGAGAGAGAGAGAGAGAGAGCGACAGGGAGTAAAGGAAGAGAAAACGGCTGCTCCAGATGTTGCTCTACCTCTGACCACTCTGACAGAGAAAAGAAAGAAAAGAGAAAAAGTTGTGACATTTCTTCCTCAGCCACAGGAGCGAAGCCTCGCCTCCCCGTGTGTCAGTCAGCCCCCGTCTCCGCTCCGCTCGGCTCTTTAGCAATTTGTGCTGTCTTAAGGGGAAAAGGGAGGCTGTTTCCTGGCTCGGTAACACAATCTCTAATGTGTTATTCTTGCAATGTTTTACACAAAGTTTTATTATAAGTCTCGCTGAAGCGCAGCTGCAGCAGCAGCGCAAACTGGTATAAAAGGATCAAGGTGCCAAAATGGGCCGGAGAACAGAAGCCAGACCGATGGATACAGGGTCAAATCTCAGTGCTCGTGGAAACACCCTGAAGTGTAGCGAAGTTCTCCGCTTCAATGTTTTATATATATATATATATATATATATATACACTGCCCTCCAAAAGTTTGGAAACGCCTGAACAAAATAGGGTTTTTGG
>CM075013.1:2304113-2330182 GCA_037576675.1 Pangasius sanitwongsei | reverse complement strand
GGATTTATGCTGATATTGCCCAAAAACCCTATTTTGTTCAGGCGTTTCCAAACTTTTGGAGGGCAGTGTATATATTGATGTTATATATATATTGATATGATATTAACGTTATATTCTCATATATTCATATTACAGTACACTGGAAGAAATAAACTGAAAGACTGAAGCCGTTCTTCTGCAATCATGTGGCATTTTTAAAATCGAACCATTTCTGCATTTTTTTAATGCGTAAAGAAGTGTGTGAATAATATCACCAGGTCATCTGGTAAACATACACAGGGTCTAAAATTTCTCTGGAGCTTGTGCATTTTATTTTTAGTGTGTAGGACGAATCATTTTTAAACAAACACTTGTAGATTTTGATATTGCTTTCTCAGGGGAGTTTAATAACAAGTTTCATCTTTCATCAAGATTAAAAAGCATGTAAATGTTGAAATGGTGACTTTTCTGTAAGGAGAGGTTTAGTTAGCGTTTATGGAAGGAGTCTCCAGTGTCAGCGCTTTGCAGCAGTCAGAGATAAAGCTGTAACTTTATCTCTCTGACATCTTCAGGAAAGAGGAGTTCGCGCTGTAAGCTGCGTTACATTTAAGCTGCCCTTTTTTTTTTCTTATCGACTTCTTATTAACAAGAGAGAGAAAAAAAGAAGCGGGTGAAGGAAGGACTGTTTATAGCTGCTATAACGTATAAAGCAGAGTAAGAAATGATAAAGAAACGTTTAGAAAACCTGTGTATGTGCATTATTACACGACTACTATTATTACATTCTAAAATTGTTAACCCTGATTGTATTGAATGATTTTTAAACATATATTATAACAGACCTGATCGAACAGAGCCACGTCTCTTGTCCGCTCATCGAGAACCGGTCACGTAGCCGCCGCAGAGGTCAAAGGTCAGACGCCGTGTCCCAGCGACACGTGGCTTACACGCTGTCCACAGGCTGAGCAGTGAAATGATGCTCTTTAATATGAGGCGCAAACAAGGACGGGCTTCTTAATCTACGCCAGTATGCTGCCGCCCTCAGCCACGTCTGACCTCTGACCTCTGACCTCCAGCTAGTTCAAGGCTAGGCCACGAACAGCCATATGGCTGCAGGACAAAGCCAAGCATCAGTGACTACTAATGAAGAGAGAACAGGCCGGGCACAAACACAGACGTGTTGGAAAGAAGAAAGGGGGACATGAATACGATGTTTGTATTAGTCTGAGGAGAAAGCAAAGCTCAATGTGCGGTGTGTGTGTGTGTGTGTGTGTGTGAATTTTCCAGAAACATGCTGCCAACATGCCCCCCCCCCCCTTCTGCCTCCCTCTTTTGACAGAGCGCAAGCCAGCCGGTTTACAAGTATACCACTTCAGAGCTATAAAACTCCACTCGAGCGGGTTAATGATTTATATAAAAAAAAAAAAAAAAAAAAAGCACAGAGCGACACTTCATCAGTGTTGATTAACAAGAAACCGCAAAATGTACATACCTAATTATCTCCGATTACCTCCACATCTGTTCGGGACATTAAATCACTCTGGAAAACGTCCTAAAAACGGCCTTGGATTTCTACAGTAATTACTAAACAGTCAGGCTTTGATATAACGTATTAAATAACACAGTATTTTAAGGATCGTGGGTCTTTAAGGCGAGCGTGAATTCAGTTAAACACTCGGCAAGAAACAGGCTTCGTTTATATACAATGCTACACATTGTAACGACTCAAACGCAACTTTATTCCTCTTATACCACAGCAATTCACAAATGATTCCATTGTTTTAGATTTAAACAAGTTACAGTACTGACACTGGAGACTCCTTCCATAAATGTTAAGTAAACATCTCCTTACAGAAAGCTTCGCCGTATCATTTATCCATTACACATTTTCCATTTTTCTTCTTAATCTGTTTATTGTTAATGGGGTGTCCGCTGTACCTGTGAACGAGCTGTCACTACAGAAACGAGAACGTATTAGATCGAGCGCAATAATATCCAAACCTGTGACAGGAACCTGTTACAGGAAATTAATCAACACCTTCTGACCAAACAAAGTCCAGAATTCAACATTGCTGTGGTATAAGCAAGCAGTAGCAACCATGAGCCGTTGTTTTATGCTGCACGCAATTCATTCTGTTAGTTTCTTCCATGTCTCGTTCAGAAAGAAATATGTAAATATACAAGTTATAGAAGCTAAGCTGTGGCTAAATATCCGTGTTAGCTAACTGCTACACACATTAGCTAGTTGTTTAAGCTTGGTATCTGGTTTTGCTACAAGAACAACACAGACAAAATATTATTTCAGAAGGTTTCTTTGTTCTCTGATATGACTCACAGGATTATATTAGCTCCATCTGTTGATCATACTAGCTAGCTGAGATATGTAACCGGCCTTGGTGCTAATCTACGATGAATTCTGTAACGCCACATACAATTATTACGGTCTTGATTATTCTAGCTAGCACTAATTAAGCTCGGTAACCAAATAACCAAACAGTTTGCATATAAAACCCCAAACAAACCATTAAGTATTCCCAGATGTTTTGCCAGATCCCAGCCTAATATACATGTAAAAGTGTTTTTTTTTTTTTAAAGGATTTTCTTCTCACACACTTACCAGTTCAGAAGAACTGCCTGTGAGTCTTCTTCTGTTTTCCTCACGGGCCTAAAACACACAAAAAACAGATCCAAACTTACTAACTACATACTTTTTTCTGCAGTTTTCCATGTAGTATTTATTGTAGTTTCGTTGTAGCATCTCTTATTTGCAGGCTTTTCACTTAAATAAAACAAAAATAAAATGAAAATAAACCTTGGAACAAAGTTTTTTTTTTTCCTCAAATGAAATCTTATTGTTTGTGTTAATTAAAAAAAAAAAACTAGGATATCAGTATTACAAAAGCCAATATTGCAATACAGATTAACAGAAGATACATCGTTCCACCCTACTGGGCAGCGTCACTAATAAACACAGCGATAATGTAGGCGATAGATTAGGCACTAGAGAGTGTAGATTGATATTTAGTGCTGATTAGGTGCAAATGCACTTTATTTCACACTCGAGAGATAACACACACACACACACACACACACATATATATATGTACATATACTGCGATCACACCGAATTAGCAACCTTTAGAACCATAAAACGTATTGAGCGCCTGGATGCAATTACGCACGACAGAAACTCACTCAGGATTCAGGAGCAACAATAAAGGAGCGCTGAGCTTTTCGGATTTCACTGTCAGATCGGCTCTTAACAATTAATCTCAGGTTAATTTTATGACAATAATTGAATTACTCGAACCTTAAGGCAAATATAACATACTTTATATCATATTTATTTATTTATTAGAGCTGCTAGCTTTACACTGTTACACTCAAATGTAAACTGGAAGCATGCTCACTTTATTAAATGCACTTTTTATTCATTTTAAAATTGCTGTCTGATATTTTTTACATTTATATTTATATTTGCATTATTGAGCTTTATGAAAAATTATGACAAATTATTAAAAGGTGCACATTAATGTGACCAGTGTCATTTTTAACCCTTTCTCTTCTAATGAACTGTAATTTGGGCTTACTGAAAAATTAGAAGATGACAGTGATCATATAAAATTAAAATAAAATAATTACCAATACTACTACTACTACTACTACTACTACTAATAATAATAATAATCAGGGCCCCATTACCTGGATGCCAATTTGAGAACTATTTTGGTAGCACTTTAGGTCTAAAGAATGCGGAGAACTGTTATAACACTTTCATAAGCATTGCATAAATAATTTATAAAGCAATACTTTTGGATTTATGCAACCCATGTGGTGACACTAAACTTTGTATAAAGTATACTGCACAGTCTTTTTCAACTTCTATCTAAATGTTCATTCATCAAATCTTAGAAGTTATTATTTTGTTACTTTATGAACTGATCTTGAAAATTTGAGAAATCTTAACTTTATTTGAAAGTTTACAGTTTCAAATTCTCACATGAAATACGATGCTGTTTAATTGATTCAAACCATCAAAACTCTTTAACTGCTTTTTAAACCACATATTAAAAGCAGTTTTACTTAATTATAAAACCCAAAGAGAATGATTTTCTAATCCCTGAAACTAAAGCGTTAATCAAAATTGTTTATTAAAAATGTATTACAGTGTTATGAAGCACTAGGGACACCTTCTACACCTGTCAGGAATGTTTTATTAGTTAAAAAAAAAAATAAAATCAAATAAAAATAAAAACTAATAACTTACAAAATAAGGACAAGAATTACAGTAGCAACCTTGACTAGTCTAACCATAATGATCGCTCAGGCTTGCTCTCTTTAAGATAAATTCACACAAAACCATACAAAAAGTATGCTGAATTCTGACGTAAGTCTTTCAAAAAAAAGGAAAAACAAAAGAAACTATCCAATATTTCTCTATGAAGGATTTATGTAATGCTTATGAACGTGTTATAATCACTCAGACAACTCACCTCGGTATTAGAAAACAAAAATAAGTTAGTACTTGGCAGTATGTACTATAAAGAAAGTTTTATGTATGATTAAGCACCCACCCACCCCCACACTCACACACACACACACACACACACACGCACACACACTGGGACAGATTTATAGTGCCCTCTGGATGCAACTCTGAGGACCCCTGCTCCAAGCCCCTCTTGTCTCTCCATCCGAGTGAGATATAGCAGCGTATTGATCTCAGTGCCACTTCATTTCGCAATAACTATTACACCATTTTCTCTCCGGGCTGCGGCTGGCCACTGATTTATACTGCCCGGCTATTTGCATTAACACTTTCACAGCACACATACTGTACATGTTAATTTGCATTAACACTTAACTCAGAGTACACATACAGTACATGTCGCATTGCAAACTCTGTTCAGTGGAACAGATGCTCAAAAAGCAAAAAGCTGCTAGAAGTCACCAGGGGACGTCATGGACTCATTTGCTTATTCATTGAATCATCATGATTATTTGCATGTCGACGTGTTACAAGTATATAGTAGTGTAGAGTTTTAGCAGAATACTGGTAAATTCTTGGTCATGACATCACAAGCACACAATTTACATACAGTATTTACAAAATTCTATAATTTCCATCAAGAATGCAGACAAAATCTTGTGGTCGTGAGGAGTCAGAAAATAGATATGAATGACAGATACAGATGGAAAATAAAACTCACATCTTACTGTAAAGATAACAGTTTAAAACATTGGAGACCAGTGATTGGTTACGGTGAACAATGGTGATCGTTGATTGGATGTTGGAAACAATGGTGATCAGTGATTGGATGTTGGAAACAACGGTGATCATTGATTGGATGTTGGAAACAATGGTGATCAGTGATTTGTCATTGAAAACAATGGAGATCAGTGATTGGATGTTGGAAACAACGGTGATCATTGATTGGATGTTGGAAACAATGGTGATCAGTGATTTGTCATTGAAAACAATGAAGATCATTGATTGGATGTTGGAAACAATGGTGATCAGTGATTCGCCATTGAGAATGATGGTGATCTGTAATTGCATGATGAAAACAGTGCTTATCAGTGATTGGTCATCGGAAACAATGGTGATTAGTGATTGGTTGTTGGGAATGATGGTGATTTGTGATTGGTCATTGTGAACGATGGTGATTATTGATTTGTTGTTGGGAATGATGATGATCTGTGATTGGTCATTGAGTATGATGGTGATCAGTGACTGGATGTTGGGAACAATGGTGATCAGTAACTTGTAATTGGCAACGATGGTGATCAGTGATTGGTCATTGTGAACGTTGGTACTCATTGGTTTGTCGTTGGGAGTGATGGTGATCTGTGATTGGTCATTGAGTACGATGGTGATCAGTGATTGGTCATTGTGAACAATGGTGATCAGTGATTGGATGTTGGAAAGTCAGAGATTTGTTGTTCAGAACAATAGTGATTTCTGTAGTGGAGCCACATTCTTGTTAAAGTAAATCATAGCTTAACCAGCTACATTCCTAAAGTACAGGAGCATATATCTGAAAATCACACTGCAGATGACTAGATATGTGCAATGACCTCCGTACATATGAGAAATATGTGTTCAGAAGCATGAGTGGTATTCACACACAATCATTTTCTTTAATTCCATACAGCTGAGACATGGAAGAAATGCAAGATAATAAGGCAAAATCCCTTTTTTACGAGCACACTCTGACATTCATACATCTTGTTTATGTTCCTCTGTAGTTCAGGGACAATAAACAGCTCACACTCGGACTGAATGTATAATGATAGATTCCTGTGCTATGCCTAATTACATAAGCAGGGCTCCATTTTAGAAACTGTTGCTCTTCTTGTCATTATTACCTTTGAAATCTTCAGAAATGGCAAACAAAGCACGACATTTAAACTTGGAATCTTGGGTTAATATTGATATATCAGTATGCTAGGTCACATTAATTATATTATTACATTTCTAGATTTTTTTTGGAGCCTTGCAGAGTAAAATTAGTGTTCTGTGACTTGTGAAATGGTCTTTACTACATTGCTGGCACAATTTATTAACATTTTGGGGAAAATGTTTAATGTATGCTTGAATCCACCACCCTCCTTGAAGTCTTAACCGATCATGTACACAAACTGTACATAGAGACCAGGGATGTAATTGAATATGAATAGATTATTTGGAATAATCACAACATAACGTGTTGTATGTGGATACAAATACAGATGCAAATAAGACGAGCACTATTTGTGAGCGATGATGTTTTTTACTTTCATGTGAGCACAAGCAAGTAGTAACTGCCTGGTCAGGGTCACGATAGTTTAAATTAGGCTACCTGTTTACTAGTTTATATTTTGAAAAAATGGAACAGCTTTGTTCGAAAATATTGTGGACATTATGGCAAAAACGGGATTTTATAAGCTTTTCGTACATGTCTACTTGAGACCAATTATGAACTAGAGTGATGTAGCTGAGGTTGAGGAACTGTCAGAGCAGAATAAAAAAAAAAATTAAATTAAATCAAATTTAAGCCACACCCACTTCAGGATTAAATCCAAATACAGATACAGAAATGTGAAGCACTAAAACAGATACAGATACAGACAGTGCCGTTGTGTTGATAGTGACATTTCTGCTGTTGTGTGTGTTGTGCGCAGGTTCTCGATGCCATGCTGGTGCCAGCAGACCACCTAGTGACCATGGTGAGTATGTTCAGGCAGTGAAGCGTATGAGGCGGAGGAGAGGGAGGGCTCAGAGCCACGTGCCCAGCCTGAAATTCCTCCACTGGAGGTTTGTAGAGGCTCCGCACTAAACAAAAGCGCCTAAGCAGGCAGCTCTAATTAACCACTCAGCTGTTTTATATCCGAAGGGTGTCGCTTCGGTGGTGGCATGCAAATCAGCGCTTCGTCCTCCGCCTCTCTGTGTGTGTGTGTGTGCTTATTCCCCCTCCCCATCCTCTGGCACAATCAGCTCTTTTAATCTGAATACACGAATAAGCACGCAGTCAGGGCCGGCTGCCAAGTTACAGGGTTGCCAAGCGTGGCTATACAGGACAAGACACTTGTTGCCACGACGCCAGCCTGTTACGCCAGCCAGAGCGGCACGTGCTCGCTCAGACTGGCAGACAGATGCTGCCACTTTAACTGCGGCGGGGGGGTTGGGGGGGGGGGGGTTTGGGGGTGCGGGGGGGATGTTGTCGGATAGGCACGTGCCGCGCCAATCCGGTCTCACTCCGTCCTGGCAGCCCACATTCACTTCATTCATGAATAGCCTCCATTCATATGCATGTGTAGGCTAATTTTATGCTAATGTGACAATGAGGACCAGGAGGCGGAGGCCAAGTAGAGGTGGTGGAAGGGAAGGGGGGGTTTGCTTGTTTATGTCGAATGCCTGTGTGTGTGTGCGTGTATGTGTGTGTGTATGTGTGGGTTGCTACAGAGTTAATTGCCACACACACACACACAGGCTACTCTGTTGGTTCATACCAAATAGTTTTAAACACGCCGAAGAAGAAAAGGAGCTCAAACTTTTTTCTCTTTAACTTTCTGAAACTCCTCCTTTATTACGACTAAAATTACAGCAATACCTCTTTGTTGAATTTTCCTGACATCTTTATAGTTAACAAGATTAAGCAATTATGAAAGTTTTATGGCAAAGCGATCAATCTCCACTTTTATAGACTGCAAATTCAATTCGTGGAAGATTAAAATTCAGCAGATTGATGCAAAATGCGTTTTAGTGCTTTGATTCAACTTCAATTAAATGACTCGTTCAGAAAAAAAAAAACGAAAGAAAAACGTTGACTCGAATTAAAACCTGAAACAATTTTTTGTGTTATATTAACATTTCAAGACCACTTGAAAGAACAAAGTACACACTTTTTACATTAAAACCATCACCTAACTCGAGGTAGGATTTACAGGGTGTGAAGGGGCAGGGGCGAGGTGTTGAAATGTCGAGCTGTGTGTGTGTGTGTGTGTGTGTGTATTAGCATAGGTCACACCCTGAACCCACGTCTCCCCTCGAGCCTTAAGTGTCACACCGCTCCCATCAACATTAATGCTTTTCCTTCACCTGCCAGCTTTTCAACTCTACACACTCAGCCGTGATTTAGAGGCAGCAACAAACCTGTCCCATTTTCACGCAGACATTATTGATAGACCGTCACTTTAAACTGTAGCTAACTGCTAATGGTTATTTTATAGTGCATATGTCAAGTTTGATGTGAAGTGAGTTTTTTGGGGTTTTTTTTTTGCCTCACTTTTGCCTGTTTCAATATTTGATATGTACACCTCACTGGTGTGCTAATAACAGCTCTAAGACAACTTAGTATTAAAATACAGCTATTGTAATGTACTTTTTATTACGTTAGCACCACTAAAGTTTATATTCTTGCTAAAGCATGATGCAATCTTATGGTGTGTTTTGTTAAACACTTTCCTCACATCATATTAAAGGGGATTGAAGAATGCGGGTGGAGTTTGAAAAAGAGCTCACACAATGGCTTCAGTAATGCACATTTTGTAGTGCCTTCAGAAGGAAGCATCACGATTTTATCACATAATGTAATGTTTCTGGCCACAACTTCAAAAGTGGTGGGGCAAAATTTGACGCTTTTAATAATATTTCAGAAAATTCGAGCTATTAGTGATATTTAAAGTAGATAGTAGAACAAGTAGAGCATACATCAAGCAAATAGTCTTAAAATTAATTTGACTAAACAGTAAAGAACCCACAACGTCTCAGCGTTTGCTTCTTTATACAATACTAGGGTTAACTCAGTTACATTCCACTTCTATGGAGCATTATAGAACGCATAAAATTGTATTGGTCAAAATAGCTCGTTATGCAAATAGAACATGTTAAAACTCCGACCCCATCAATGATAAAGCAATGTGCTTTTGTCTGTTTCGCTAAACATTTTTCCAGCAAGCCTTACTTCCTCTAGCTGGAGAATGTCATTTGAGGAATGTTCCTGTAATCGAGTCAGAACACAGAATATGTGCATATGTCACTTAATGCATTGAAACATTAGCGATACCGATTCAACACAAGATTACTGAGTGCCAGTGAGCGCAGGTTAAACCTCTATCGCTTAGAGGAGATCCCCTTTAGGAGAAATGCACCCACCCACGCACCCTGCGGGAAGTTTTGATTGGTCTTTCAATCAAATCAGACCTGTCTGTTATTGCCTGAAGTGCTGGGTCACCGTCCCAGTAGTTTGAAAAGTGCCGGGTCAAATGCCAGCTCGCCCCCGCTGCTCTGGCGGCCCTGGACATCTAACAAATCGTGCACACATCCTTCCCTCTGTTTTTAACACACACAAAAAATTAAAAGTTTTGGCACCCCTCCAGGTTTGTTTAGGTTACTTGCCACCATTAAAACAAACTCTACTGCAACCACAAACTCCAAATGGCTTCCTATGCACTATATATGCTCACTACATAGGGCACTACACAATGTAAGTAGTGTACTATACACCTAATAGAACACCATTTAGAGACTTTTTATTGTATTTTATTTTTATTTTTAACATGTCCTGGCCATGGTCTGCAAACAACGTTCTTTGTTTTTTGTTGTTTTTTCTAAGATTAAAAGTATCGGTACCCATTTGGCTTTGTTTTTTGGTTACTTGCTACCATTAAAACAAACTCTGTGTCTCATGATTAATTGCAAATTGCCCAAATGGCTTCCTATTTATTATATGCGCTCACTACATAGTGTATTACCTAATGTACATAGCGCATTATTTGTCTGATAGAACTTTTTTGAGACCTTAATAGGTCTTCACACAACCTTCTCTCTTTCTCTCTCTCTCTCTCTCTCTCTCTCTCTCTTTTGCTAAGATTACAAGTTCTGGCACCCTTTGGCTTTGTTTCGGTTGCTTGCTCACAGGGTTAAAACAAAATCTTTGTCTTGTGTTCAGCTATAAATTCCATTTTTGCCCCAAATTTTATGTGAAAGAAAATCAATTCACAAATATGGAGTAGGATGTTACTAATCATGCCCATCCCTAGTCTTCTCCACACAATCTGCAGAGAAACTCCTCTTACTTTCACAGGATATGTGATGAGAAAAAAGCACAGTGACCCGATCAGGGTATGGGTAGCTGTTGATTTGTTATTAGTACCTGTACTGTGTTGTGTCTTACATACAATGTGTTTAAAGATTAAAGGTCTCTGTTAGTCATGAATGAAACACAGATGTGGAAAATGAACCATACTAACTCTCTCTTTCCTTCTCTTTCATTTTCCCTCTCTCTTCATTGACGACATGAGTGTCCATGTTTTTTTCTCTCCACCCTCAACCCGTGCCTCCCACTTATCATGGATTAGGATGGCGTGAACAAAGCACGGGTTGGCACGGCGTATACGCGTGTATATGTGGTGCAGTGAGTGGAGTGGGGTGCCAGACTCCCACTTGTGCGTTGTTCTCAGTGTACCCCAATTTGCAGGGCATTAATGAGAGCACCTGCTCGGCGAGGGCGGCCTGTGGCAGCAGTGCGCATTGTGTATCAGTGCCTGGCCCACGCCATGACTTTTTTGTTTCGCCACTTGAATCATCAGAGTCATTTGAAATCAATTTAACAACTGTGCCTGAGACTGATTTGAGTATGGAAATGTGTCGTGGTGAAAGTAGGGAGGGGGGCTGGAACGAGGTAGGGTTAAACCTCACTGGTGAAAATGAGCGAGCTGTACAGCGTTAACCAGAGCAGAATCCTTCATTTCTGGATGATACGCAGAAACAAAAGTGGGCAATGAAAAGCTGAAACAAATGTACAGAAAGGGACTAGTGTGGCATTGATGGAGGCTCATAATCAGAAAAAAAAAAAAATGAAAGAGAGGATAGACACAAAAGAACAAAAGAAAACAACAACAAAAAACAGTAAGTGCATTTTCAGGAGACGCTACTTGTCATACAACAGTGGCAGATAGCACTCAGAGAAGGAAAAAGAATAACTGCATAAAAGCCCCTAAAAAATGAAAGAAAACCTTGCAGGAAATAGAGAGTGAGATAGCAAAAAAAAAAGGGCGGGGGAGTGGTGGTGGTGGTGGTGGTGGTGTGGGGGGGATAGAGCCGCCTCGCCTCGAGTCGTCAGCAGAAGCCTTTCATTGTCCGGACACAAGGGACAGTCACAAAGGCACAGGAAAGATTCAATTAAGTATCATATGCACTGTCCTCATCGCCATGGTAACGGAAGAACAGAAAATATTAATCAAGCCTTCACCTGAGAGAATAGGAAAAGAAAGAAAGAAAGAAAGATAGATAGATAGATGGACATACATCCAGGAGTCGGTGGAATTTATTGAAAGAGGAAGCTTCTGTTCTTCAGCTCGCTCTCTCTCTCTCTCTCTCTCGCTCTCTCTCTCTCTCTCTCGTTAGTTTTTTTTTCATGTATTTATCTTTCTTCGAGCTGACAGAGATGCTCAGCCTACTTGACCCTGAAATAAACAAACTCGTCTCTCTGACAATGACCTGGTTACTACTTGCCAGGAATTTCTGCTTTCTAACTATTGCAGGCTTGTATTACAAAGTGCATAGGATTAACACTTCGTATGTATCCTGTATTCATAACACATTACGGATGCATTTATTGCGTGTAATGCATTATTGTTTCTATAGTAACAGCTCATTCACAGCGACTTGCTTTGGCAGACGCAACTCATTGGCAGAAGCTCCACATAAACTGACAGAATGTGTAATCGGAGATATGGTGAACTTTTCTGTGATCAGGCGTTTTTTTGTTTTTTTAACATTTATGGAAGGAGTCTCCAGTGTCAGTGCTTTGTAAAAGTCACACGTAAAGCTCATCTTCGGGACAGAGGATTTTACTCTTTGCGGTTTCTCGGTCTTATTAACTTTGAAAGAGCGAAAAAGGAGGCTGGTGAGGGAACGGCTGTTTATAACACTTATCATAAGCGAGGACAGGAACTAACTTGTTTCACAGATGTTCCATAATATTAAATGTAATGATAAATGGATAAATATTATGTCATTCTTTAATGAATGAAAACACCTAAGAAGACCTTCATGTTGAACTGCTTGTTTTTATCTTTTTACATGGCCAAAAAACAGCTTTATCTCTGACCGTTACAAAGCACTGACGCTGGAGACTCCTTCCATAAACGTTAAATTCTCCTCACAGAAAACTTCACATTTTTATTACGTTCATTTTCAGATGTAGTTTGTGTGTTGCATGTGCCGTATAAGTCCCTGCGAATGAGCCGCTACTATAGAATCGATGACATATTAGGACAAGTGCATTAATATAAATCTGTGATTTACTGCTCTTATAGAATATTACTCAACACCTTCTGACCAATCAGAATCCAGAATTCAGCAGTGTTCACAGATATAATAACGAGTCATGTAACCCAAGAGGAAGGACTCATGGACTCAAGCATCAAGTATTATAGCATATTCTATATTCTGCGTATGGTACATGACATGCTATAACAACAAGATTCATACAGAATTTATAGAAAGCGTTATCCTGACATAAAAATGTAATTCAGTCTCAACTCGAGCAGCACATCGGCATCGCATAACTTCATCTGCACGCCACTAACGCGTGGACGCAGGTGCAGAAATTTCCAGACGTGTGCTGTGGTGTGATGCTGTGGTTCGGTAAATAGCGTTGCGTTGCATTTGAAATCCCTGAGGCTTCTTCCTTTCTCATCTGCCTACAATAACTTTTTTTTCATCTCCCTTCAAAACCATGCGCTGATGCGATCTGTAAAGAGATCGCATCTCCTCTTCCTCATGCACCGCTGCATTCATTAGCCACACACCATTCGCCAAAAAAAACAAAAAAAAAAAAACACGTAAATGAACTGTTTTCATCCCTCTACATGTCTGTTTTTACACTTTTTTTTTTCCAGGAAGAGGCACATTCATGTGATTCAGATAGATAGAGAGAGAGAGAGAGAATGATAGAGAGAGCGAGAAGATCCTCGCCCTCGTATTGTTCCAGACTTGAAAAAATTATGACAATCGTTTTCAATCATCCTCAGCTGTGCCGCTGCTTTGGCGCGTTTGGCTGCGTGGCGCTGAGGAGGGGAAAAGTTGAGCATTGTTCTGTTTGATGAAACTGTGGAGTGTTTGCTCGCTGTCTGCAGGGACCGTCTTGAAAACAAGCTATCTGAAAACTCCCCCCCGCTGAGCGAAATGTTAAATAAACAAAGGCACGGATAAACAAAATCCCTCCATTTTAATGTCACCGAGAAGAAAGCCCACGTTTTAATGCTACGATTGCGGCACGGAGCGATGCCGGGGCCCGGGCGCAATTTTTTCTCTATAAACTTTACCTTTATCTCCCAGGCGCTGGGATTATAATTGCTGGAGGTAATTATTGCGGTTATGAAGAAAATACCTTAGGCTAAAGGACAAGGCTAAAAATGAAAAGGTGAAAAGCGTTTAGAAACGCTATAGGCTAAGAGGGGAATGTGTTGAGAAATGCCTGGGAGTGATTTGTCTTTCTTTCGTACATCGCGAGCATGTCGCTAATCCGTGCAACCTATTCAAGGCAAATTCTTTGCTCTTAATACTTTTCGAGATTTGTGATTTGTGCACTCGAGCACTGCAAAGAGAGTTTGTTGATATTCATCTACAAAAGACCATACATGAGACATTTGTGGAAGGAAACAAAAAAAAAAAAACTAGCATAAACGTGGTCATCGATCAAAGAAAGAAAGAAAATGAGACACAGGTGAGGCAGGAAGACGGAGAGATAGAGAGCAACGGCAGGAAATTAAACACTTTCTCCCGTAGAACTACTCGGCTGTTATCACAAATATACGGCCAGTAAGGTTTTTTTTGGTTTTTTTTCGTGCTGTACTCTATATTAGATTTGAAATTCGAATACACACCGTGAGGTTTATTGTGCAAGCTTAGTTTCAGTAAACTGTACAGAAATCATATTTCCCATTCCAGAAAACCCTGAAGTGCTTGCATAGATTAGCTTAAAAAAATTAAGCATTATTGAAATCCTTAAAGATTCTAGGCAGAAGGTGACTTTTCTTTCACCAGAGGTTCTACATCGAAGCTGTTTAGAGCGCTAAATCAAGGAAACATTTAGTTGCCATTTTGTCGTTTTCAGCTCTCTGTGAGATTTGCCTTTTATGGAGTATCGTAGGCGTGGCTAAATGTAAATCAGCTGTGCCGTGAATGTGTTTGGGAATTTACAGCCGTTTTGCGTTTATCAACATGTACACGTAATTATGAAGAAAATCAGGGAAATTTTTGTAAATCTGGTGGAAAATCTTTAGTTCAGTTTGGCCACAAAAACATTTACACACCACTTTACTATAAGACTGATAAATAAGGATCATTGTCATGCTGCAAGGTGAAAGTTCATCGACTCACTTTGGAGTAATTGGAGTAATCATGCTAATAAAGACAACCCGATTGATTGATCTATCCCTCGCATCTTCTCATGATTGATTGATCTATCACTGGTCTTCCGTCATCTAGCTACTCATTTGTGATCGCTAAAGGCACATATCAGCGTCGAAGCCACATCAAATCCTAAACATTTTAACTAAATGCATGACAAGAAATCCGGCATTTAGTGTAGCTCAAATGAACATTTGAGGCCATCTGGGTCTTAGTGGGTCTTAGTGAAAGAAAAAAAACAAACAAGAACAAACGAAAAAAACACACCATTGATTTTTAATGGATTAAAATGACTACATGACCTAGTGAAAGTGTACAGCTAGATACAGTTAGGTTTGTCCCTCTGAGGTAACACTAGAACCTACTTTTCATGAAGAAACCTTTGAGGAAGTGTAAGTAATAAGGAAGTAATAAAACACTTGCGTGCCGTTATAGGAAATGAATCAACAGTGTGCTAGTTTGATGCAGCCCCTCACAATTACTTACTACACAATTACACAATTACTTACTACAAAAACACCAACCCAAAGTTGATTATTTTCCTATAATAGCACGTCCTGAAATGTTTTATTCTTCTTATTCCACAGCATATTGCCAACGATTACAATTTTGTATTTAATAAAGAATGTCACGTCATACTTTTTATCCATTTAATGTTATGCAACGTCCATAAAACAAGTTAGTTCCTGTTACGTTATAGCAGCTACAAATAGTCGTTCCCTCACATTCTCTTGAAGTTAGTAAGACAAATGCCGCTTGTCACATGACAGAGAAACCGTAAAGTCCTCCATCCCGAAGACTTTCTCGTAGCGGAAGACATTGCAGCTTTACTTCTGACTATTACAAAGTGCTGACACTGGAGACTCCTTCCATCACGTTCTCCTTTACTGGTTCTAACAATTTGTTATGCAACAACAACTACTGCGGATGCAAATCCGTCGCTCTAAATCATTCATTTACACTTTTGTGAGTGAACTTAACAATCTGACAATGCACAGCTGGCCCAGAAACAGGCGTGCAGTCAATTGTGCAATTACTTCTGAAGTCCCTGAAGTGGGAGGAACCAGTGATTCCTGTGATCCCTGTAAAAATTGCGATACGATCCAATTTATCACTGATCCTGTGTAAGAGGAACTTTGTGGAGTACTCTTGATAGGGTAACTGTGTATGGATGGGGTCCAGGCGGCCGGGTGGAGGTTAGGAGAGGAGAGAAGAGAAGTGAAGTGAGGGCCTCAGTGTGGAGGCAGTGGTATAAATTGGCTGCCCTGACCGTGGCCACTTCCAGAAACAATTTAATTCCCCAGCTCCAACCATCTCCAGCTGATCTCCCCCTGCAAGGTCATTAAGCCCGCCCCAGAAGGTCACATGATTAATGAGTGACAGAGCCCCTGAGCAGTAACATATATGAGTGTACCTCGAAGTCATTAGACAGCGCGGCCGGGAGAAAATGAATGGCCGGGGACGGCCTGCCCCTCACGGAGGACCCCTAGAGCCTCATCATGGTGAGCAGAACATAGGTGCTAACACACACACGTATAGAGAAATATATTTCACTGTCAGGTCCGGCTCAAAAATATCCTCTGAATTAATTAAGGTGGCAAGGGATTGCTTGTGCATTTCACATTTCCGTGTGGCGGCCATGACTACATAGCCATCAGCGAGCACTCGCCATTACGACGAGCAATCTGTGAGAGGAAATGAAAGAATGGAGGAGCACACAGGAGCTTTATTAGATGAAGAACAAAACCAAGACATTGCGGATACTCGGATCTCTACGCTTAATTGATGCTGGCTGTGTCGATTCACTCATCCCGCTTCTTAGGCCACGGCTGTGCTCGTAAACACTCATTATTCGCCAAATCGATACCGCTCAAATGACTCGCGATATGATTTCGAGATCAAATCATCAATGCTATCATGAAGCGAAGGTTCACAACCAGTCAAAAAATATGCAAATGTGCTCTCTGTTGTGCGCTGGTTTAATAAAGGCAAGGAAGAGATCATTTGGGGTTGATAGGAAACAGATCATTAGCCGTCATCACGTGAAAAGAAATTCACCCTTTAACACCCCATTTTGAGACGCTCTCTATATCCTGTCTGTCTGTCTGTCTGTCTATCTATCTATCTATATACAGTATATATATACAGGATGTAGACATGAAGGCTAGCATCTCAAAATAGAGTGTTAAGGAACGCTCTGGGGGAAACACACATGCGCACACACACACAAACACACACAAAAACACACAAATCCTTATTTCACACTTATTTTGGGGTGAAAGATGAACGAGGAGGAAAGGAGCGAAGAAGGAATCACACAGGAGGGGTTTCCACTTTCCTAGCAGCGTATCAGGAAGCGGAAACCAAATCTCGACTTTTTCTCGCGCCTTCTGTGAAAAATCCTCACACACTCTCTGCATTTTGCCTCTGGTTTGGAGTGAAACAAACAAATGGAGAGTTTTCGCTTCTCAGTTAATCTCTTTGGAGTAATTTATCTTTGTGTAGAAATTCCATCCTATACACAAGGCACAAAAGTACATCTGGGTAAGTGAATGGTTATTTGGTGATGCAAAAAAAAAAATAAATAAAATAAAAAATTCCGGAAACCTCCGACAGGTTTTAGGTATTATTATATTTAATTGTAAAATTATTTGCTAAAATCCATTAGCACCTTAAATGCTTTTTTTGGTCATACATACATGTCAGTATACATGCTGTGGTATCTGGCACTAAGATGTTAACAGCTGATCCTTTAAGTCCTGTAAGTTGTGAGGTGTGGCCTCCATGGATCGGACTTGTTTGTCCAGCACGTCCCACAGATGCTCGATTGGACTGAGATCTGGGGAATTTGGAGGCCAAGTCAACACCTTGAACTCTTTGTCATGTTCCTCAAACCATTCCTGAACAATTTTTGCAGTGTGGCAGGGCGCATTATCCTGCTGAAAGAGGCCACTGCCATTAGGGAATACCGTTGCCATGAAGGGGTGTACTTGGTCTGCAACAATGTTTAGGTAGGTGGTACATGTCAAAGTAACATCCACATGAATGCCAGGACCCAAAGTTTCCCAGCAAAAAATTGTCCAGAGCATCACACTGCCTCCGCCGGCTTGCCTTCTTCCCACAGTGCATCCATGTTCCCCAGGTAAGCGACTTACACGCACCTGGCCCTCCACATGATGTTAAAGAAACCATGATTCATCAGACCAAGCCACCTTCTTCCATTGCTCCATGGTCCAGTTCTCATGCTCTCGTGCCCATTATAGACGCTTTCAGCGGTGCACAGGGGTCAGCATGGGCACTCTGACCGGTCTGCAGCTACGCAGCCCCATACGCAGCAAGCCGCGCTGCACTGTGTGTTCTGACACCTTTCCATCATAGCCAGCATGAACTTTTTCAGCAATTTGTGCTACTAGACGGGCTAGCCTTCACTCCCCACGCGCATCAGTGAGCCTTGGGTGCCCCCAACCCTGTCACCGGTTGTTCTTCCTTGGACCAATTTTGGTAGGTACTAACCACTGCATACCGGGAACACCCCACAAGACCTGCTATTTTGGAGACGCTCTGACCCAGTCGTCTAGCCATCACAATTTAGCCTTTGTCAAAGTCGCTCAGATCCTAACGCTTGCCCATTTTTCCCGCTTCCAACACATCAACTTCGGGAACTGACTGTTCACTTGCTGCCTAATATATTCCACCCATTGTCAGGTGCCATCGCAATGAGATAATCAACGTTATTCCATGTTTATGGTTCTTGTTTTCATGTCTTTGATTGTTTTGTTTGCACTTGTTATGCAATATATCGTCTGCTCTATTGTGTCCACCTTCACCTCCATTCTGTGACATTTATATGATTTCCAGTATGTAAAAACATACACGTATTTAATGTTTTTTAAACATTTTTATCTCATGTTTAAACAGAAAAAAAAAAAACAATTTAAATATTGTTTTGCCAACAAAAAAATAATCTAAGTATGTTCTATGTGTACTATGTTTGTTATTCACTATTAGAAAAGGATTTTTCTTTTTGTCCCACATGTGGAAGCTCTTAATATTCAATGTAGAACCATACCCAAGAAGGCTCTCTTACAGAAAAGGTTCCCTTTATGAAGCGTGAACCATTAAACATCCAAAGAACCCCTGAGGAACCTTTTTTTTAAGGAGTGGAGTTCTAGGAGGGACTGTAAATGACTGTTGCCAATATTGCTTTTCGGTCACAGTGGAATAGTTGTAAAAAGTTCAACTTTTGTGATGTCAAGCGCTGTTTTTTAACCTCTCGACCAATCAGGTCGCAAGTTGGTCGGGCAAGTGAGAGAAGAAAACATGGAGGACAAAGTGCTGTTGAAAAAAATGTGAGTATGAGGAGATTTATGACATAACAAAGAAAATATTTCATTGCCAATATTCCAATTAACAATATAACGTAACTAAAAATAAAAGCGTGTGAATGTTTGGAAAATTGACCAAGACGTGATATGATGTCTCACTTTATACGATCACGTCACACAAGCAGCTCAAAGTCTTCTGAAGCTACAGCACAGAAAAACAGCCTCCTCATCACCAGAGTTACAGCATCTGCATTACTGAGAAGAATAAATCTAATCGAGAGAGCAAGCTAGTTTAGTTAGTTAGCCGACACTAGCTAGGACTGGTAAGAGCGTTGCTATGGTTACAGTGTGCGTGCCTCGTGGGCCGTTTCTTTCTTCTTTTTTTGTTTTATTTTTATTTGAGCTCACAATGTGCTCAGGCCGGCATCTTTCCGTAAGAACGAGTGTGAAAGCAGCCTTACACCTCCTTCACCGGGGAACCCTTAAAGACTCTGAGGGTTTTTCTGGTTTAGACAGGGTTCTAAGTAGAACTTCTTTAGGAAAGCTTTAAGAAATAAGAATGCATGGATTTAAAAAAAAAAAAAATGGAAGAACACATCTTACCATCTGCTGAATTTTAAATGCTGAATTATTCACAGCAGCGATCGATAAAACATGCACATTTTTATAAATATATACTGTAAGAATTTCTCATTAGGTTTAAAACAGTTCTGAGAAGGAATTTATTATATATTCTGTAGTTAGTGTTTTACCATCTACCTCATCGCTCTTTCTATCGCTCTGTCTCTTTCTCTGTATATCTCTCTGTCTCTTTCTCTGTGTGTCTCTCTTTCTCTCTCTCTCTCTGTCTGTCGCTTTCTGTCTCATTGTCTCTCTCTCTGTATCACTCACTCTGTCTGTCTCTCTTTCTCTCTCTCTCTCTCTCTCTGTCTCTTTCTCTCTGTCTCTTTCTCTGTCTGTCTCTCTTTCTCTCTCTCTCTGTCTGTCGCTTTCTGTCTCATTGTCTCTCTCTCTGTATCACTCACTGTCTGTCTCTCTTTCTCTCTCTCTCTCTCTGTATTACTCACTCTTTCTGTCTGTCTCTCTTTTTCTTTCCCTCTGTCTCTGTCTATCTCTCTTTGTCTCTCTCTCTCTCTCTCTCCCTCCCTCTCTCTCTGATTCAGTCAGTATCAGACATCCAGCTGGAAATACAGACAAAATATGAAATAAAGACAAAACAATGCTAAAACGAAAAAATTCGAATGAAACTCATGCATGGGGAAATTAATATGAAAATAAATGAATCATGTGAAAACAAAACTAAAAAAGAAAAAAAAATCCATGTGAATTGTGATTATTCACACGTGAAGGTCATGTGACTTTCGTTGAAGCAGGAATCTGTCGATTGCATTGCATCAGACTGCATTACAAACCAAATGCCATGCTAAAGATCCAATGACACCTTGATACGCTTCATTTTCTTGTCTTTTCTGGCCTTTTAGAGCGTGTGTGTGTGTGAGTGTGTGTCAGAGAGAGAGAGAGAGAGAGAGAGAGAAAGAGAGAGAGAGGAAGTGGAGAGAGGGGGCCATGCTGAGAGAGGAAAATGGGCTAGAGGACATTTCACGCTCCTAGTGGCCGCTGAATTGAAATGACTGCGGCGTGGCATGATTTGAAGGTCAGGAGACACCAGATTATATTCCTGGTGCTGGAGACAGGAGAGGGGGATGAAGGGTGGAGGAATAAACAACCTCTCCTTCTCTCCTTTTTCCTTTCTTTCTTTTGCTCTCTCTCTCACTGATTGCAGGACAGGCTGAAAGGAAACACCGGAGAGCCAAATCGGCAGACTCCATTACTCTCAGACATTTCTATCTATCTATCTATCTATCTATCTATCTATCTATCTATCTATCTATTCATTCATTCATTCATTCCTCCTCCGTGTGTCTATTGTCCCGTCACGGTTTCTGTCAGCCCCAAAAATAAGGGAGATAAAGATAGAGAGATATGGATAGACAGAAAAAGAGAGAGAGAGAGAGAGAGAGATAGAGAGAGCATGTTTTACACAAATAATAACATCCGGCGCGTCCCGTTCCGATGGCAAGACTTAATAAAAAACAGAGCGGGATTGAATTATCATATTTTAACCGGATGTGTTTTCAGTTTGAATGCATGACTCTGCCGTACAAATGATCAAAACACTTTCTGTAGGGAAGCACAAGGCTTTTGCCATTTCTCTCTCACTCCCACTCTCTCTTTCTCTCTCTCTCTCTCTCTCTCTCTCTAAATAAATTCAAAATAAACAACAAGATAAGCGAAAAAAGCGAAGAAAATAAAATCATTTCCCTCTTTAGCGACTAATGACAGAATTGATAAGCTGAGATGGGTGTAAACACACAAACCTTTGTCTACACACACACATTCACACACACACACACACACACATACACACACACACGTGACAGAATATGATGGTGATGAGATGAAGAGTGGCCAGCATAGTCAACATAAACACTTCCTAAACATAAAAAATTATTATGAAATAAAAAATAATAAAAAAATTAATTTTACACGACATATAAGATTGTTATTGTGAGTCATAAACTACACAATAGTATTATAACTGATAATAAAGCCTTTATAGTCAGTAAAACGGAGCAGGAAGGAGATCAAGGTGGCATAAAAACCTTGTGTCATTTTTTATAATGCATTCATAAGCCATTATACACATATTTTATGCACATAGTTTTTAATTACTTATGAAAGTACACTACACTTTATAGCAACATTTATTATGCATCATGATTTCTTTAGCATGTTCATAGCGCATTATAATTCATCATAAGCACATTAACCAGCCTAGGCGTTTTTTCCCCAAATGATACCAGGGACATTCTCAGAAATTCATCATTGAAAATTTCATTGGTTTAATAATTTTATTTACTGTTTAAAACTTTAAACAGCAACTTACTTACAGCTCACAAGTGCAGTTTAAGCTATTATAATTAGGTTATAATGTCACACGTCTGTCTATAACCTACACTCAAAAATGACATTTAAGTACTTATTAAAAAATGGTAATACTTTCTATGAAGGCAATATGTATAATGACTTTTGAATACATTCATGTTATAATGCATTCATAAGGCATTATACACATTGCTATAATTATTTATGAAAAGTCATTACAGTTTGTAGCATTGTTTAGAGTGCATTTTCAAACCGTTAAAAAAAACGCATTATAAGTAGTGCTTATAGCGCATTTTATCTTGTCATAATGCACTATGCAGAGAGGGGCTTGGTGATATAATGGTTTATAATGATTTCTAATGCATAATAAAGATAGCTATAAAGTGTAAAGCAATGTCGTAAATAATCATAACAATGTGTATAATTCCTTATGAACGCATTATAACATGATATGAACATGTTCAAAGTTTATTACAGAGATGACCTTCATTGAAAGTGTTACCAAAAGAATCAGGGAGGGCCGCAGTGGGTCTGCGACATGATGCACTAGACATATTGCTGAAATAATGTGTTATAAACACGACTTATAATGCATTCTGAAAATTAAAAAAAAAACATAATGCATTATAACCATCAGTGTAAAGCATAATGCATGTTCCTAAATCATTACAAAAATGTTTAAATACAATATAAATACAATACAATTATAATGTTATGTGATGTTGTGAATGCAGTTATAGGTCATTATACATATGGCCTTCATAGAAAGTGTTGCCACGACAACTCGTTTTTATCTTATTTTCTCAACAAAAACGGTGATGTTTAAATGATTATGCTGAATATATAGATTTAAGTTTTTGGGTGAAATTCACTAACATAGCAATAATTTTTTTTTTTCTTCTTAAAGCAGTGTGAACCTGATTTGGGGGGCGGAGCTGCGTATGAGTTTGTGATGTCACAACATCCATATAACCTCCACAGCTTTGCACCAATCACGCCTTATGCACTAATTATTACAAGATGTGGATATACAATGTGGTGCATACTACCTTAGCTACTGTTAGTGATTGACAGATAGTGGTTGTCATGGTAACGTTTACAAATCAGTGAAAAAATAAAGATGTAAGATGTAAGTTGAGATACTGAAATCCCACTCGGTGACAAATTTGAGCTAATTTGCTAGCTTTTAACTAGCGGCTAGCAAAGTTAGGGGGCATTTCCTAATTTGCATACTCATGTATATTCATATATTCTGGTATATTTTATGAATATAAAGCTGTAGCGATGATCCAAGACAATATATAGCACCATTTATTATTCAAGCCTGAATTTTTAAAACGATTTAGCATTGCTTGTTCTGTGGAACTTAAGTGCAAAGTGCAATGTGCAGAAACGTTATCTGAAGGTTGCAGAAATGTTTTTTTTTGTAACTTTACAGCTGAATTCTTTTCAGACGTTACTGAATGCTGTTATGATGTTAGAGGAAAGCCTAAAACGAGCACCTTTCCCTTTTCTGCTTCTTTCCACCTCTATTTTCATTGCTTTCTTCCTCACTGTTTTTCATTTCTCTCATCAGGAAAGGGACACGTGACGGAACATGTGATGTGCCTCGAAAATCCAGTCATTTTTATCATTTTTATTTCATGCTTGTGCAGTAAGGAGGTGTTGACCGAGACGGTGGGTATATCTAGATTGTTGTGTGTCTGTGCTGATTTCCGTAAACACACACACACACACACACAGAAAAAAAAAAAAAACAGCATCCAATCCAATACCCGTCTCTCTTCAGTCCCTATCAGCATGCACTGAGACACCTGATAGGCTAAGAACAGCTGTCAGTCAACTGGCTCAACCAATGAGGCGACGTTGAGCGTCGCAGCACGCAGAACACAAGCTCACTCCCACAAACGCCGGCTTTACACACCTTACACACCAAGAATACAAGAGATAAAGGGCACAACACATGGTTATATGTGAAAAGCAATGAATTAAATTGACATTAAATTAAATTAATTTCAGATATAATTAACATCAAAATTCAATTAATAGAGAACTCATTTTTGTCATTCTGAAGTGTAGCACTGAACCAATGCATAGAAACACACACACACACACACACACACACACACACGCATCAAGCAGAAGAAATGAAGAATGAAAATGAAATGAAAATAAAACAATCATTTAATTTAATAACAGTTGTCTTTTTTTTAATAGACTCTCGTTAGGAATTCTATGTCTGAAATTAAAAGAAAAATATATAGAACTTCTTGCATAAGTAAAATTGAATTTTTCTCCATTATTGTCAGATAATTAAATTGAATTCGATAATTAAAAATGAATCTTTTAAAATGAATTTAAAATTGAATTACAGAAATGAAAAATTACATAATATTAATCAAATGCAGTGTATTAATTCATTTTAGAATAGCAGAGATGACACCAAAATGATCAAATATCCTAAAGTCATGTAAATCATAAAGAAATTATAGTTACAGTGATATTATTTATTATGTTTTCAGAGACACGCGTGTGAAAAAGTGCATCGTATACGATACGTGTATATACAGCAACGGGTGAAACATAGTGTAGTGTAAATATAAAAGGATAATAATAAAATAGTAACAGAAGCTATGTGTACAATTCTCTCTCTCTCTCTCTCTCATGCTTCCTAGCTGCATCCTAGAGGCTCTTGAGAGAACGTTCCAGATGCAGGACACACTTAAATCCGGCGTTCCCGGCGTTCCTCTTCCGTCTCACCTCTCCGCATCCCACTCAATCCCACGCCTTCATGAACAGCTGCTCGTGTTAAACCTTTAAATCTGCCATTAATCCTGGATTCGAGAAGCAGAGCTGAGCTTCGGACACGTTATCAGCAAAAAACGCCACAAATCTCCCTGTTTTCTACAGTACAGGCACAAAACTGACCTCCTGGCACACACACACACACACACACACACACAGGGAAGAGAAATATGGAAAAAACTTCGCTAAAAGCCTGTTAAGTCTTTCCAATAATCCAGGGTCATTGTACCGGAAATAATTCATATGCGTAGATATTATATAAAAATGACACCACTCTTAGGAAACTGTTCAATCAGAAAAGCAAGCAGGAAAAAAAATATACATTGTGTTATAAAATCTATTCATTAATATCCATTATTTATTAATTATTAGCTGTTTTTTAAAATATATTTATTATATAAAGCATTTATTATATATTATTTAGCATTATTCTGCTGTGTATCTGTTCCGTTATTTTTATATTATTTAAAAATAGGCTTATTATAAACGTATTGTTTATGTTTATTGTTCCTTCATTATTTCTTATGTTTCCATATTTTAAAGATATCCATTACATTCTTTAGTGTTTGATTTTATTTCTTTAGATTATTTATTATTTTTCATTCTTATCTTCAGTATTTATTATCGCAATGTGTGCTCTGATTTTATACATTGTTGTATTTATTAATATTAATTTGAATGTTTTTTTTATCCTTTTTTATCCGCAAATATTATATTCTATATTATTTAAAAACATTTTGCAATTGCGTGTGTGTTTTTATTTTATTTTATATATTACACAGATACTGTACTCACTGTGTGTAAGCTGTGTGTGTGTGTGTGTGTGTGTGTGTGTGTGTATGATCACAGACCACTGACCACACACACACACACACACCCACACACACACACACACACAGGGCCTTGATGTAAAAAATGATGTATTAAATGTAAAAATATCAATGATATGTTAAATATGTGTAGGTACATACAAAATAATGTTTTCAGTAAATATGCTGGGGGGGGGCGGCGCCCCCGGGCCCCCCCCCACACCCCCCCCCCCCCCCCCCCCCCCCCCGGCGGGGGGGGCGGGGGGGGGGGGGGGGGGGGGGGGGGGGGGGGGGGGGGGGGGG
>CM075013.1:2278474-2304103 GCA_037576675.1 Pangasius sanitwongsei | reverse complement strand
AAAATTTAATTTTTATTTTTATTTTTTTTTGTAATATATAAATATTTTTTTCTTTAAATTTGACCCCCCCCCCCCCCCCCCAAACACACACACACACACACACACACACACACACACACATACATACACACACAGGATGGGGTCCAGGCCTGGGGGGTTTGCAGTACGGGGTAGTCAGGGTGAGGGGGTAATGGTCTGTGCTCTGATAAATCTCACTGCACAGTAAGGAACCTGAGTTATTATCTGAGATACAACAAATGACAAAAACATATACACTACACACACACACACACACACACACACACACACACACACACACTAAAGCATGTCATTACATGCATGCATATAGTAATATGACTCCAAATCATCCTGAGTACAAAAATAAAAAAAGTCTCATTTAGTCAGTTCGGTTGCTGTCTCAGTGTGTGTGTGCGTGTGTGTATGTGTGTGTGTGTGCGCGTGTATGAATTGTCTCTCGTATTTCTGTACACGCTGTAGATGCACCACAGCACACCCTGTGGTCTGGAAGCTCAACATTTCACTCCATCCTGAAGGATCTCGAGAAACTAAAATGTTGCATATTAAAAAAAAAATTATATTATATTCAATATATATAAATATGTATAGAACATATTGTTTAGCATCCACAGCATAATCATAATTTACATTAACTACCATGTGTTCCTACATTAGCTAGCATTAACATGAACATTAGCACATCATTAACATCAGCATGAACAGCATGAGCTAGGAGTAACGCAAACACGGCAATTAACTCACAATTTAAATGATTATAATGTCTATTAAATATTTACATCATCCATGACTGCGAATAAATCCACATAAATGAGTATTCATTCGATTACCGCATGTTGCTAAATGTTGGTTATGAACTGATACGATATGTTCAAACTCATCACTGAGCCATTAATTATAAATGCCCAAAAAAAAAAAAAAAATTTAAATATTCATATAAAGCAGTTCCTATTGGTGGCTGTGGAATTGTTTCCCACATAAAGTGGAATAAATACGACTAAATGAAATGGAACAGAATATTTTTTTAAAAAATTGAAATAACATTTAAATAAACCTTCCTTAACACACGTGGTAATTAATTTATAAACGTAACCTAGAAATTTCGATTTTAATATTTTAAAAAGGATAATTAAAGAAACTGAGTTAAAGCATCATCTGTGTTTTTGATTATTATATTTATGACTCCAGTACACTCACAGTCAGTGTGTTATAGTGTAATACCTTTCACAGTGTGTGTGTAAGTGTGTGTGAGAGTGTGTGTGTGTGTGTGTGTGTGTGTGAGTCCAGCTGCTGCTTATTCCACCATTGTGGCTCAAATGGGCTCCAGAACTGGAATAAATCACTGTCGAGGCAGAAACACGGCGGCGGCCATGATGGATAGCTAAAACGCTCGGCTTGATATCTTTAGAGTTGCTGACAATTTGGCCAGTCCCGGGTTTTCCAGTTTTGTGCTCCACGCATGAGCGCGTGTGTGGTGTCCGACGTCCGAAAGCTGACACACACACACACAACACACACACTGAATCTAAACCTAAACCCGGGGAAGCCACACTTGGACGTGACGCGTGGCCGATGTGGCAGAAATGTCATAACGTATCAGAAATATTCTCACAAATCACAAAAGAGCCGCACAAACAGCAGTGATAAATAAAAGTCGAAAAAAAATAAATTCATGGTGCTTTTTATTTAACATACATACAAAACTAGAAATCTAGATTCGAAACTAGATTTTTTTAAAAAAAAGTTAGAATCCGTTAGAATCTGTCTGTGTTGTAAATAAATACGCTAAAAACGATACCTGCGATATCTCAGAAGAGCGTACTGCAACAATTTATCGTGATTTAGTTATTGCACCGTCGTATCACTCAGCTGCAAGAATTCAGAAATAAAATAAAAGCACAAATTCATTTCTGAAGTATTCTATTGTTAACCTTTTTTTTTAACATTTTTCCAAAAATTGAGAAAGTGCGTTTGAGGAGGTGTGTGTGTGTTTGTGTGTTTGTTTGTGTGTGTGCGTGTGTGTGAGGAGGTGTGTGTGTGTGTGTGTGCCAGGAACTGGTTTTAGGATGCCCAACTCTCATGGTTAGGTGTGTGTTCAGTTCACGTGTTTGGGTCACGGATGCCGTGACCCCAAACTCCGCCCCCCCACTCCCTCCAACACACACACACACACACACACACACACAGTTCATAAGAATTTCGCTGACGTGTGGACACGTTGCACACGTGGAGCGGACGGTGCGGGACAGAACTGCTATGCCAAAAAATGTCATTTTCTTTTTTTCTATTTCAGAACCTGCATCATGACTGGAATTTACCTTAAGACACCTATAGATGTCCGCCAGGCATGCACTCACGAAATACACACACACACACACACACACACACACACAGAGTCCCAGATCAGAGGCTTAAACTTAAAATCTCAGTGAAATCTTAAAAATAATTCAGTCTGTCCCCCCCTCCACATATATATGCACACACACACACATGCGCACACACACACACACACACACACACACAAGTGTTTGCGTTTATAAACACAGACCAAGCACCGTCTCTATAAAACATACCCCAACAACTACTCACCCCCTACCCCCTCCACACACACACACACACACACACACACACATATACAGCCAGTACTCCCACCTGCTCCCACCTGGCAGGATCAAACAAGAGTGCACTTCCCACAAACTCTCCCACAATCAATACTTTCAGCCTCTCCCACTCTACTCCACACACACACACACACACACACACATGTATACACTGAGCAAACTCCCTCCAAAGAGCGTGAAAGACAGAAGCACCACACTGACCTTCCTTTCTTTCCTCTCCTTTCTTTCTTTCACGTCCACTCCTCACTTTTCCTCCAGGCTGCTGCTGCTGCTGCTGTGGCTACACTAGTGGAGCGCTACCGGCTGAGATGCCGAATGTGTGCGCATGTGTGTGTGTGTGCGTGTTCATGCGTGTGTGTGTGTGTGTGTGAGTGTGTGTGTGCTGACTGAAAAGAGAGAGAGAGAGAGAGATTTCACACCCAGGCTGCAGCCCTGCCTCCTGTCCTGATGGGGCTCGTGAATGCGAGCTGCTTATTTAGAGAGCCGGCGTGCGCTACCTGGCCGCTTAAAGCACGAGGCAACATCCAGAGTGCATAATTCCCCCACACACACTCCCTCTCTCCCTCCTGTGCGCTTACACACACACTCACACACTCATGCACTCGTACACACACTCATACACACTCGTAGTTGCTGGTGCTTTCTCCTAGCTTTACAAACGTGCTTCTTGGAGGTCTCGAGACTTTGGAAAGACACACACAATACACAGGGACAGGATGGGATAGGATGAGATGGGATGGGATGAGATGGGATGGGATGAGATGCTCCATCCTGTCTCCTTTCCTACAAGGAATTCTCTCTACTAGGAAGCACATGGATGTTTATAAAATGTGCTTGTATTCTCATTCATGCTCTTATTTGTATTCTTATTCCTGTTTTCACCCTATTTGGTATTAGTGCAGGATAAAGAAATCCAGAACAACAGGGGAGTGTGTGTGTGTGTGAGAGAGAGAGAGAGAGAGAGAGAGAGAGATAAAAATGTGTATTAGTCAAATTTATTATTTATCACCAAGCTGAATTCAAATCACTCCCCCCTTCATATGGCTGGATTTGGGCAGAAAGGGGGTGAGGAACAGGGTTTGGGGGTTTGGTGTGGATTTTGGGAAGCCCTGAAGGGAGGTGAAAAGAATATATATAAGATATTCATTTTAATTTATTTATTTATTCAGCCGGCCGCCTCACCTTATCAGCCGGGCTGTCGTTTAATGACATCACTGCCAGCTTCTCCGAGCTGTCCAAAATCAGCCTGGCCCTCATTTTTCATCAAAATGACTTCAATTCACTCGGCTTCTCTCTCTCTCTCTCTCTTTCTCTCTCTCTCTCTTTCTCTCTGTGTCTCAGTGTGTGTGCGTGCGTTCGTTATTGCCCCATCTCAAAAATGGGCGAAATGCAGAATAACACAATTCCACTGGTTTTACACTTCCATCGAAGTCCAATCAGAACAAATTTGAGACCAAACCATTAAAACGGTTTTGATAAAATAAAGTATTAAAATTAAAATGAATGAATTAGTCAGAAATAATCTGGAACACCTATAGCTTTGTCACAGGATAGCAAAATATCTCAGTCTATTCCAAAAAAAAAAAAAAAGTCCTGTCTCAGAATGTGTGATTATTGAAAACAAAACCAAAAAAAAAAAAGAAAGAAAAAAAACATGATTTTTTTAGCGGTTTTATTTATTTATTTATTTATTTATTTATTTATTTTTAAAATTTCAGGATTCTTAGTGTTCCGTTTTGAAAGAGAAACACACTGAAAAAATAATTCATGCATCAATGTATTTCAATTAAGGGCCGAATTTCCATTTAAGTAAAATATGTAAGTTCAACAAAAAGTAAATATGTAAATAATAGCAGGATTGTAAACTCATTAAATAGAAATACGTACATTTATGAACTTAATTGTTGTTGTAACATGGACATTGTATGAGTATGTTAAAGCTACATATTTTACTCAAGTGGAAATTCTAAAAGTAAGTAAGTAAGTGCTAAAAGTAAGGAATAAAACACACTGGGTCATGCTGTTGCAGGACAAGAAACAAAGACGGGGTGGTCTGATGATTATTTTCCAATAACAGCATGCCCTGAAGTGTTTCATTCCTCTTCTACCACAACCATCTTCCAAGGATTGTAATTCATTATTCATTAAAGAACAACACTTCATATTCACCTTTTTATCTATTTATAGCTACTTTTAATGTTAGTTCCTGTTCTCACTTACGTTATAGCAGCTATAAACAGTCGTTCCCCACCAGCCTCACTTTTTTGTTCTGTCTTGCAGTTAATAAGACAAAAAAAATTCAGCTTGTCATGTGATCAGTAAACCCGAAAGAGTCCTGAAGTTACGTTCTGACTTCTGACTGTTACAAAGCGCTGATACTGGAGACTCCTTTTAAAACCCCGCCTCATAGAAAACCTCCCTGTGAAAAAGCTGTTACTATAGAAACTATATGAAAATATGTATATAAACCTAGGATTTGTAGCTGCACTACTGTCGGGGCTGCTTTTACAGAAAGTTAATCAACACCTTCTGACCAATCAGAATCCAGAACTCAGCAGTGCTGTGGTATAACAGGTGTTATAACATATATATAACATGACAATTACCAAATCTGACGATAATTTTCTAATCATTTTCACAGGAGATGTAAACATGTAAGCAGTCAAATAAATAAATAAACAAACAAACAAACAAACAAACAAATAAATAAATAAATAAATAAATTTAATTATACTGTGTACTCAATAATAAAAATTTAAAAATGTAATAGAAAGTTGCATGAAATAAAAAAATAATAAATTACGATTTATTATCGTTGTTTGGCTTTTTTTTTTTTTTTTTTTTTTTGAAGAATAATTTTTTTTAAAATGGGTCTAATTAATAAACTACTTGGCTAAAGTTGTGTCTTTGTCACTTAATTAAATGATTCTAACAACTTCATCCCTCAATACAAACCAAAGTATCAAACGTAGCAACCTAAAATCCATCAAAATAAAAGTTAAAGTGAAATGGTGCCTGTTAATTCAGAAAATCCTCACAGCCACAAATCCACGAACAAAAGTCCCCGAATCTTTTCACTTTAAAAAATTCACTAAACTGGAGGAGTGGAGGAAATAGCCTGGGCCATTTCAGCAGGTCCATTAAAGCATGGAGCAGAACAGGTAAATGACTCTATTGACATTACCGTCCCAGTTCAATCACCGTAATACTGTCGTAATAATCCACATTTTTATACATTAGTTTTAAAAAGCGCTAGTTTCTGAGGGAAAAAATCATTTCGTCAGTTCGGCTCCCCTGCTGAACTATTAGCGTGTAAAAAAAAAAAAGAGGTTAAGGAGTAAGAGAGAGAGAGAGAGAGAGAGAGAGAGAGAGATGGAGGGAGGGAGGGAGGGAGTGAGAATGACAAGCTGTGGAGAGTGAAAAAGAAAAGAAAGAAACAAGCGATAGCAAAAGGTAAAATGGACGCTTGGTTCAGACTTCGCTCAGAACAGCATGATGACAGAGATTAGCGCAAATTAAAAGGGAGTACAATTAATATTAATGAGACAGCTTAAATGGGTTTAACATGAGCGTGTCAGAGAGAGAGAGCGAGAGTGAGAGCGAGAGCGAGAGAGAGAGAGAGAGAGAATGGAGGAGAAATGTTAACACTAGCTAGCGACAAAGCAAAGGCGCAACAAGTGAGTTCATCTTTTCTCAACTTTACGCATGACACCCTAAAACGACAAACTGGCTCAAATGATTGCTCGGAGCGATCGCATACCACACGTGGTGCGACAAATTAATTCATCCCCACCTCCCACACCTTTAGTTCCTACCCGGGATTATTGTAGCTCCTGCTTGATTCGAACAAAATCCTCACAAACGTGAGCTCATCTAACCCTGTCGCGTACAATCTCTCGTTAACAGAGGGGCAGAGACGTTACAAAGAAGCTCGGAAGGAAGTAACGGAGATCGTCTCTGGAGACTGCGTCTGCGCTAGTACAGTTAGCTTCTAATCTGCTAATGGCTAATATAAAAAGATGGCTAATATAAAAGCTAACATAATGGCTATAAAATATAATAACGCTAATATAAAGCTGAGCATGTAACGTGCAAATCAAGCAAACAATGTTCTGTATGATTAGTGTGTTATTAGTTTGTGTTTAACTAGTTAGAAGTAGATATACAGATGTATATGGTTGTGCCTCTTGTGGGTGTATGTAGCTAATGCGGTTAGCTCAGGCTGCTAATTGGCTAACGAAGCTAATACGAAGCCAGGCAAACAGCCAATTCTTACACTTTTTCATATTATTAAAATATTAGAATTCATTTCAAATGCATTTTAAAGACAAATAAATTGTACACTGTAGTAAATTTTGTTCTACAGGCTAGTTTTTGGATGCTACACTCTCTCTTCAGAGCTCCAAACTCCGAATGAAGGGTACATTACAGTAGCGCTCGCTTCGTCCACAGCAGACAAACTACCAGCAACACAAGGGACCTGTCACTCGCTAATGTGAGCGCAGGGTTAACGCTCATCTTTGATTAGCTGCCTCATGACCACAGTCTGCATCGTTTAAGGGTTCAGTTCCAGCACAACAACATAACCATCACGGTTTTGCATTCATCTACATGCAAAAAAAGTATTCACGCCCTCAGTTCTTCTCTCATTCCTCCCGTCTCAAGACTTTCCTCCTCAGTACCATTATTATTATATATTATTCATATTTTTATCACTAAATTATTACTCATTTTCTTCTTGGAGCACTTTTGTAATTCACATTTGAGGTTCTCATCAAAGCCAAGCGGCAGAACGAATGCACACGGATACTTTCTTTCCGCCTAAAATAATGCAAAGAGCATATTAAATATATATGAAAATGATAAAATATTGAGCATTCGTTTAAAAAAATAAAGAGATAATTTGCCCGGGACAGGAATTGCCTTTTCATTAGGACAATCACTTTTTGCTTTTTATGTCTGACGTTCACATTACGTCACATTACTTTATGATTAAAGTTAAATCATTAACTTTTTTTATTCCTTCTTCTTACTAGGCTGCTTGGTTTTTGATTTTTATTTTTTTTTTTTTTTTAAATTAAGAAATAAAGAGTGCTTTCCTCTAAGAAAGTGTTTTATGTAACTAAGTAAGCTAAGAGCCCTTAATTATCAATCAAGAACCTTTCTTTAAGAGTATATGTACAAAATCCTTTCATTATTTTCTTCTAGAACCTGCCAGGCATGTAACATTCAGCTATCTCGTTACTTGTTACACTTTAAAAGGAAGGACTCTTTAAGAGTTCACTTGATAATTGAAGGTTTTTAGTTTCCTAAAGGGAATTTTTACTCAGAGCTTTCTGATGGAGAAACCAGAGCTAGAACCAGAGCTAGAACCAACACTTTAAAGTGTATTACATATAAAAGTGTGCAAGAGTCCCAAGCCCTTAAGTGTCCATACTGTAAGACTAGACTAATATTATTCTTTTTTTTTTTTTTTTTTTTTTTTAGAAACTTCTAAAATATCTCAGACTCTTAAGAATTCACTGGATAGTTAAGGGTTTTTAGCTTCCTAGAAGGGCTCTACTTGGAACCCTTTCTGGCAGGACAAGCAAAGGAACAACCGAAAGAACCTTAAAGGTGTTAAGTATACATACTCGATTTTCCTTTTAACAAACTTTCTAAAATATTTTGCACTCTTAAGAGTTCATTGGATTGGATAATTAAAGGTTCTTAGCTCCCTAGAAGGGTTCTACTTGGAACCCTTTCTGACAGGGGACAACCGAAGAACCCTTAGGTGTGGACTATAAAACGAGAAAAGTGTGCATGATTCCCAAGCCCTTAAGTGTCCATGCTGTGAGACTGGACACCTTTTCCTTTTCAGAAAGTTCTGAAATATCTCACTCTCTTAAGAGTTCAATGAATAGGGTTCACGGCATCATGGAAGGGTTCTACTTGGACCTCTTTCTGGCAAGAGAAACCAGAGGAACAATCCAAGGGCCCTTAAAAGTGTGCTTTATAAAAGTTCGCGTGATTCCTAAACCCGAATGCGTCCATACTTTTTCTGTCTCTTTTCACAAAAGTCTAAATGATCTCACACTCTCAAGAGTTCATTGGATAATTAGAGGTTCTTAGCATCCTAGAAGGGTTCTACTTGGAACCTTTTCTGACAGGGGACAACCGAAGAACCCTTAAGTGTGTACTTTAATACTAGAAAAGTGTGCATGATTCCCATGCGGTAAGACTGGACAAATCTTATTTTGTACAAGCTTCTAAAATATCTCCTGGAGTAACAATGTTGGTCATGGTGCATTATTAATTGAGCTTCATTAATGGCAGAACAAACACAGAGAGAGAAATAAATGGAAAGAGACATTATAACCTCCATGTGACCATTGTTGCATTGTAATACACGACTGAGGCCAGGAGCCAACATTGCCGTCTGCCCAATTGCTTTCTGAAGAGCTTTCTATTGTCTGCGGTGATGAACTTGAGCTCTGGCCTCCAACCCCGGGGTCTTTCTGTCTAATTCTGCAGCCCCCTCTGCCCACCTGCCCCCCGTCCGCCTACCCATCCTCCCTTTCTGCCCCCTCCTCTCGCCTCTAGCTCATACTGCAGCTGACTCCGGGCCCCTAAGAGCTGTGCGCAGCGGTGACCGGCGCATCGCCTCATCACCTTGCAGCACCGCTGAATAAAAACCGCTGTAATGAAGCAGACCACAAAATGGCTCCTTGCGTACCGGAGATGGTGGATGGATTGTGGAGAGAGGAGAAATAAAAAGTCTTTTTCATTTTCTTTTGCACACCTTCCATCTTCCGCTCTCTCTGGTCATTTCCCTCTCACTCTCCATTTGGCATGTGGATGCAGGCTTATTATTTAAGAGACAAAGGAAGGGAATCTTGGGAAGAGACAGGTGGCTGCGTGGCTGAGTGATGAGAAAATTACGGGAGTGAAATCCAACCTTGCAAAAAAAAAAAAAAAAAAAAAAGGGAGGGGAATAAAAAAAATAAAAATGGCTGCACCTCTTTCTCTTTTCAGCTCTTTGGTGGAGCTCAGCAGGAATGAGAGGACTCCTCCTTCCTTCCTTTTTCCCCCCGAGAAGGATTTCAAATCCCCAAAGAAAAGTGCCGTCCACTCTGCCATCTTCATTTTTCCTCACTTTCCCTCCCCTGTCATTTTTCTCCATTTGCTCCACAGCTCGGTTTTTATGCGCACACTCGCCCCAAATGCATCTCAACTGCATGATTTCTATTTTCATAACCGTAAACATCGGGTTTAAAGAATATGAATGCTGCAGCACTCGGGTGGAGCCGTGTGACCGGGGCTGCACTTTGAGGCTTTTTGGCTAAATTGGTGAATTTTTCCGTCTGGATGTGGGGTTGTGGAGTTCGTAACGGTTGTGGATGGGTAATGAACGCCAGCCTGGGTTCTTCTCGGTGAAACAAATGAAACACGTCTGCACACTACACACTACACATACATGATAATGCAGGCGGCCTAAAACCCGCATCAGTGCCAGCTACGGCCAGAACACATCACAGCCTCGCAAAATGGCCGTACGAGACCGTCCATTTCCCAGCAGCCACTGCCATTACCTCATTACTCTTTATTACGCACACCTGTTTTCAGTTTCACCTTGATGAAGTTGTGTTGTTTAAGCGTTTCCTTGCAAAAGCTTCTGTTGTCTCTTGTGTGTGTGTGTCTTGCCTCCTCCTTCTTCTAGGTCTTGTTTTGTTAAATTTTGTAGCTCTGGTTTCACCTGTGAGCCAATAAAAAGCCTGCACTCGCATCCGTATCTGCCACTAAGTGACACCCAAGACAAAAAAATCAAAACTCTTTTATATGTTGCAGGTGCAAGTGTAAATTTCCGGATTAATGCTGGCATGTTGTTATTTTGGTTGGACGTAAACCTTCCTGTTTTTGCCCAGTTTCTGATTTCATGACCTTGAAAGAAGGCACTTGAGCTGACGATGTTGTGACATCAAAATCACTGTGTTCGATGCCATAGTGTGAATTTCAAACAAAATTGTAGCAAATTTTCAGCCACTCAGTGCAGCACTACAGCAGAACAGTATTTTCCTGACTTTACGCAAACACTGACCAATCAGCGACATCTGCATTTTGACGTTTGAGCTACCCAGTGGCTTTCTTGGCAGTGACGTTTGGCTCACAATACGTTAACATGCTCTGAGCATGGTTACGGTTTTGCGCAGTTAGGATCATGACGCATCTACGCCTTTATCTAAAAAAAGCAATGTCGTGCATGGACTTGTTTTTAATGCGACAAACTCTTGTATTTAGTTTTCTGCATTCTATTTTTCATGAAACTATAACCCAAAATGTGATGAGAGCTAGAGATGATTACAGCATGATGATTGTGCTAGCTCGAGGGGAAGAAGTGTAGCGCTAATCCGAAGCAACGTGTCAACAACTTTCATATCGTGAATGTATGGCATATGACTACCCAAAATATAAGGAATATTTTTAGTACTTTTTTATGCACTTTTTTAAAAAAATGAACACCTGTGTTTTTTTGCTGCAAACTAAACTTGAGTCATTAAGAGCTGTTTAGATTTGTGTCATGCAACATAAAGTCCAAATGCATCACTTTTTGAAGAGGAAGTCACCGAGTAACGAGGTTTAAGGGGCTAAAAAAGTCCCATTCCTGGGATTTTCCCAGGATCATTCCTACGTTAATATATAAACAGGTGACTTCAAGTAAATACTAAATCATAAACAGCAATGTTATTTTACGTCTAAATAGGAGCAACTCGGTTGAAGTGACAAAATGGGAATCTAAAATGTTTACCAAAAAGAATTAGATTTTCATTTTCTGAATGAAACAAAGAAAGAAAGAGAGAAATCATGTTAAATAAGCAGAAAAAGAAAGAGGAAAGAATAATTAGGGCAGAAAGTGGAGAAAGTAATGACAGTGTGCATCTGTGCTGCATGTGTGAGTTTAAAACAGAGCTGCTGATTGGAGTGTTTGTGCATTTTGTGCGTTTCTTCTTGAACAGAAAGAAAAAGAAGAGAAGCTGGTGAGGGAACGACTGTTTATAGCCGCAGCAATGTAAGTGACTGGACGTTCCACAACATTAAATGTAACTATAAACAGCTAAAAAGTATGATGTTGTTCTTTGAGAAATGAAAAAAAAAAAAATAAAAATGCTAACGTTGGTAAACTGTCGTGGTGTAAGAGGAATAAAACACTTTGGGTTGGTAACAGTGACTCGGCCTCAACACATCAAAATGAAGTTGATTGTTTTTCTATAACAGCGTGCCCCATAGTGTTTTAGTCCATGTTTATGTATCATCACTAGCATGGGTAAGGATGAGCAAATTGTAGCTGAATGTTCTTCACTTCAGCTGTTTTTTGGCCAGGTCGCGGTGGCCACGGTACTCGAGGCTGTATTATGTCACAAGTGTTCACACGTGCACCACGCCGACGTTCTTGTCTCCTAACGTTGCCGTACGGCACGCTTGACTTCGCAAATGAGTTTACACCGCTGCTTAATGACACTCGGTGCGGCGTCTCAAATCAGGAACGTGAGACAAACAAATTTGTGTGAGTTTGATGGAGTTTATCAAAATGACAGGCAATTAGAGGAAGCCTCACCTTGGGCCTCGGCGCGAAATTAGAGTCATCGCCGCAGATGTATGTGTTTGAGGGAGAGAAAAAAAAGCGTAACAGCCACGGAAAAGCTACGGGGCTCTCTGTACACACTGCTGAATTAAACATCCAACATCCTATTACTGCAAACAGCCCCAGGAGCTCTCTCTCTCTCTCTCCCTCTCTCTCTCCCTCTCTCTCTCTCTGCAGAGAAATGACAGTAAACTCCGGCAATCATTGGCGCCAATCAATTATGCATGCGATACATTTTCTTAGGCGGCGTGAAATCTGAAATGGTAAATGTTTCTTAAGCCAAGGTTTTTTTTTTTTTAAAGGTTCTTGCCCTTAACATGGATGTCTCACCAAATAACCGATTTGTGTAATTAAAATGCAAAACAGGTTAAAAAAAAAAAAAAAAACTCCCAGACTTACAATCTTCACTTTTATAACTACAAACTACTATTTATTTATTTATTTGACTATAAATATTTTAATTACAAACAAAAATAAATAAAATTAAATAATCTATCTATCTATCTATAATTGGTTTGCTTATTGTTATTTACTTTTTATTTTGGTTCATTGTGGTGTCTTTCTTTCTTTCTTTCTTTCTTTCTTTCTTTCTTTCCACTGTATTTAAACATAAATAAGTCCAAATTTAAGAAATAAAAGTTTTTTTAAACTCATTTCTTGTATATGAACATAAAAAACCTTAGAAAAAAAAAGATTTTTTTCAATATTTACAAGTATAAGATTCTATTTATTTAGAAATGATTGATAAGTAAATGATGCGTAGAGGGTTAGGATGAAAATGCGGAGTAGTAAGACACGATTTTAGGGAACTAACTGAGTCTCTGAGTCTCTGCAGGGCCAAAACTTTTACAAACTGCTCCAATCTCAGGTTGAAGAAGTTCAGAACTTCGCTATCGAGAATCACAATGGCAGGCCAAAGCTTGTGTGTGTGTGTGTGTGAATAAGCGTGAGTGTGTATGTGAAAAGGGACGACTCTAGAGCAGTGCAGCTGGAGGGCCATCGACCCAAGCTGCCGGTCACTCCCAGAGGTGTGAGTGTGTGTGTGTGTGTGTGTGTGTGTGTGTGTGCGCGTGTGTGTGTACCGCAACCCCTGAAGCCCGCCGGCTTTCTCTGATAATAACCTCCGTATGCGTCTGATGGAGACGGACAGGTATTGACAGGCCCGCCGAACGCTGCCAATGAGACGCCTACAAGTGGCAAGCGTGTTAATAACAGGTGACCTGCTGGCCTCTTGGCTCTGCCCGGAACGTTCTCTGTAAAGTGTGTGTATATGTGTGTGTGTGTGTGTGTGTGTGTGTGTCTAAATGTGCATGAACTTTCCAGAGATGAGCAAGGAAATAGGTGTGACATTGACTGAAGTTGGAAAAAACCATATAGGTGTACACTGACAAGCTCCAACACACACACACACACACACACGCATGCATTACACACACACCACACACCATCCGAGCCTTTGTGTCTGCTCCTCAGTAACTTCCCAGATAACAGACACTTCCTATCATTTTAAACCAATGGCCCTCCTCTAAGATTACATGCAACTCAATCCACCCTTCACACACTAATTTGTTTTTCTCATCCTCCTTTTTTTCTTTTTTCTTTTTTTTCCTCCTCCCTCTGCCCCGGGTGTAACCGAGCCGCTCGAATATATACAAATTTAATAGAGCAAATAGAATCATTATCAAATTCAAATCAATACAAATCTAGCCCCAGCGCCCTTAAAAGGCAGCAATATTGAAATACAACACTGTCTGCATCCCTCACTCCTCTCCTCCTCCCTCACTCCTCCTCCATCACTCCTCCTCATCGCTCCATCTCTGTCTTGTACATCTGACGCTCCCATCAGGCTCGAACAAGCAGAGAGGCGCATTACGGATAATCAACAGCTTTCATTAACGCACACCAGGTTGATATTTCCGCCAGGAAAACTTTTTTTCTCTTGGTGTTGTGGTGTGCCCCGCCCCCGCCCCCGCCCCCGCCCCCACCTCCACTCACTCCATTTTCAAATCTTGCTTCACAACAGGGTGTAAACTTTTTTCCCGCCCCTTGAGCATCCCTTATTTGTCATTTTTTTCACCTAGATTTATAAGAAACACACACACACACACACACACACACACACAGATGTCGACACGCAGTCTTTCTGAGTGCAGCCCATCACCGCTGATTGATAAGCTCAGACATCAAGATCAAATATCACCAGCTCACACTTCTTTCACGTGACAAAATGACACCGCTTACAAATACACCGGTGAATTACACACGCCGAAGACATTTTCATGATTGCTGGGGAAAAAAAAAAAATATTGCATCGTTTGATATTAAAAAAAGCTGTGCACAGACTTCCCTAAACATATACACCAGTCTATCAAAAACACGATTCTTTTCAAAAATGATTTTTCTTAACACTTTTCCTTCTGTTTGAATCACACAGTTTAAAACAGAGGTGTTGAGGTGCTCATTCGTTGTTTAAACTTTATTATTCATGATAATTTTTTAGCTATTTATTGGATTTAAAAAGCTTTTTAGTTCTTAACTTTAAAAATAAAAAAGGAAAAAAAAAAGAAACGCAGATTTATTTTATGAAAATAATTCACTTTTATTAAATATTCAACTAAAGTAAAATTTGTAAGGACTAATCTTATGGTAATATTTTGGCTATTTTTTGAGAGCGTTTTATTCCTGAACTGATTAAAAAAAAAAAAGAAGAAGAAAAGAAATCACAAATTTATACTATGAATCCGTAATTATTTTAAAGATTAATCAAATATTAGACTGATTATTTAATATGTACAATAATATTTAGACTTTTAAATGTCATTAGATTCAAGTTGACATTATTTATTATTATTTACGTGACTTGCTTTGGAGTTAATAATAATAATAATAATAATAATAATAAAAACTCAATAATAATTGTAAAAATTTTATAATGGTGGGTTGTGATTTCAACCACTTTATCTAAATAAATAAATAAATACATAAATACATAAATAAATACATAAATACACATGGAATATCATCTCTCCTTGTGTCTTTAGAAAATCTTTTTTTTTTTTTTTTTTTTTACTGAAATTAAATCCTGTGCTGAAGTAAAATATGCTGCACTACCACTTTCGATGAGAAATGTTTCTCTAAAATTGATTTCATCTGTTTTCTCGTTCACATTGTCCTTTATACTTTACAACATTTAAAAAAAAAAAAAAAAGTAAAATCTCTTTCCTTTCTTTATGTGTAACCCTAGAGGGAGAAAAACCTACTCCATGTTAGTGTATAACCTCATTCCTGGTGGCTTTGAGCTTATCACTGGTATGAAATCTAACTGGGAAATTATTCCTGCGACAAAAGACACAGAGCGCTCAATTTATCTGTATGAAGGACGTCTGAAAAATACTGGAGCGTAATCAGAAAGCCGAAGTGAAATGAGAAATGTCACGAGAAAGAAAACGCAAATGTTTTAAAAACGCAGTTGTAATATTTCAAATCTCCTTCCATTATAGATAAAGTTATAATTAGAGATGGCACTGATCCCGGTCCCAGGATCAGTATCGGGCTGAAACAAGCAAAAAAAAAAAAGTTAGATTAGATATTAGAGAAAAAAAAAGAACCACTTTTTCCAGCTATTTTTTTTAAGTGATTAGTTAAATTTATTAAAAAAAAATCATTTTACAGTTTTTTAAAGAAAAAATATATATTAACTGAATAGGTATCAGTTAATACTCAAGATACCGATATCAGTAACAGGAAAGAAAAAGTCATACCATGCTATCTCTAGTAACAAGACGAACATTTAGATTTACGAAGACATGAAAGTTAAGCTAGCATAAGATATGTTTTAAAAAAAAACAACCCTAAATTTCTCAATGTATTCATTCTCAGCATCATAACAGAGAAATATTATTATTTCTATGCATCGTTTCCTAATATATGACTTCACATTAAGCCACAAGATGATGATCTGAAGATGAAGGAAATTCTCATAATGAGCGAAGTGAGGATGTTAACTGATGAGCTTACGGACTGATGGGAATTTTCCCGGCTCATGAACATGCTGTAAGCACGGAGTGAACATGTGTGCACCGGCCTTGACCTTTTTACAGACAGAGAACCCTGGGACGGGGGCAAAGGTCAAGTCTGGCCAGGTCACACTGATACAAACGCAGAGAAGAGCATCTGCTCTTCATGTGCTCTTCATCTCCAGTGCTTTAACACACACACACACACACACACACACACAAAATAAGATGTCCCAACTGAGGCAGAGACACACAAAGTCAAGGTCATGTCTCACTCCTTACTCTTGTACCAACCTGCCATTGTAACATGTCTCAAAATACTTTAAATTCCACATAACATGATACCACTTTTTCTTTTCCGATACCGATACTGAAACCTTGAGTATCAGCTGATACAATATTATTGTCTTCTTTAAAAACTACTCAGCTTTAAAATTCTTTTTTAAAAAAAAGGGGAAAAAAAATGGGAGCACTTCACATTTAAACTCTTTCACACAAAAATCACTTACACTGTAAATATATTAAATAATTATAACAAAGTACAAAGTGTAAATATAATAAAATCAAGCCGAACAAAAGAAAGACAAAAGACTTTTCCAAATCTAATTCCAATCTTTGACGTTTGTTACAGGACCCCATATCCCATCCACCACTTTTTTTTTTTTTTTTCCTTTTGCTGGTGTCAACCCCGAAACCGATACTAGATATCAGATCAGTACCAACTCGACATTAAATGAAAGTGATACTCCAGTTTTTAGCGTAATCTCAATCCACTGTATCTGTAGAGTACGTCTGATTATCATGGAAACATGTTTCCATGAAAAAAGAATGCCAAATTCACTTACAGTGGACGTCTACGGGTAGTTGTTGGACACCGTCCAATTACGCGACTTCAAATTCACAACTCTAGAAGTTCCAAGGGAACAGTGAAAGTGTTCGGATGAGACGGACAGAAAAGAAAATCTTCTCAAAGAACTCTAAAAAGTAGTTCCGGTTGCTGTACACTTTCCTGAAGGGTTTGTGGTATCCAAACACCATCAGAGCCTCATAAATACACTGCGAACATGGACATAATGAAAAATTCTTCCATCTGAAAAAGTACTAAAAGGAAAAATTAAACGAATGATGTCTTTTAGACGTATATTTCAAACATTTATTGACTACAACAACTGCCCAGTAACTTCCATTATAATCAGTAAGCACATTTTCTGTTCTTTTCCCAGTACAGGAAAACATCTTAAAAATTTTCCTTAAGATAATCACACATACGGACATGCTGGTATATAAAAATAATGCATGCCGGGTGGTGTGATGTGGCGCAACGTGCAAGCGGAGTGCCGCTACCCCTGAAGTGCATTATTTTTGTATAACCACACAGTCTGAATCAAGAACATCAAGCATTTTAATGGTTTATAGTTAGGTTTAATGTTTTGGAACACCCGAGAGACAAGTTAGTTCCTGTTCTCACCTACAGTACAGCTGTGATAAACAATCATTCCCTCACCATCATCTCTCTCTCTCTCCAAAAAAAAAAAAAAATACAGCTTTTACCGAGACACCGGAAAGCGTAAACTCCTCTGTCCTGAAGACTTTCCTGTGCTGATAAACTACGCAAAGTTCTGTCACAAACTGCTGACACTGGAGACTCCTTCCACAAACGTTAAATAAATGTCTCCTAACAAAAACGTCACCACATTAATGATTATACGTTTTGCTTTGTTAAACATCAACATGTTTTTTTTTAAATCTGTTTATTATTAGTCTTAGATAATGTGGCACATACAAGTTCCTGTGTATGAGCTGTTACTATAGAAACAATAACGTATTAGAATGAGCACATTAATATAAACCTATCGTTCAAGTTACAGTCGAAGCCACTGTCCGCGCCGTACTGTTATACGGACATAATGCACACCTTCTGACCAATCAGATTTGAGCATTCAACCATGATGTGGTATAAAGAAATTTACACCACTGTGCTGTTGGATTCTGGACTCTGATTGGTCAGAAGGTGTTGATTCATTTTTTTTTTTTTTTAAGAAAAGCAGCTCTGACAATAATGCCAGTTTTATATTAATGCGCACAGAATATGTTATCGTTTCTATAGTAAAAGCTCAATAACAGAGGAAATTGCATAAATTGCCTTGATATGGTGTCGTTTTATTAAGAACATGCTTATATCAAGTTTATGGAAGGAGTCTCCAGTGTCAGTACTTTGTTAAAGTCAGAGGTAAAGCTCTAAACTTTTCCGCGGTGTTATGGTTTTTCCGTAACATGACAAGCTCCGCTATGACGTAAGTGAGAACTTGTTTCTTGTGTCGCAGACGTTCCAGAAGATTAAGTGTACCTAGAAATGGATAAAAAGTACAATGTGTTGTGTTTTAATAAATAAAATTGTAAAAGTGGCAAATTGCTGTGGAAAAAAAAAAAAAAACACTTCAGGACTTCAGGGTGGTAACATTAACCATACGATCATTGATGATTTTCCTATAAGAGCACACCATGCGGTGTTTTATTCCTTACTTAAAGGAGATATTCACACTGAATTACGTATGATGAATTATATAGATGGACCCCAGGATTGTGAAATAGAGGTATGTTAATGTCTCTCTCTCTCTCTCTCTCTTTCTCTCTATCTATCTCTCTCTTTATCTACCTCTCGCTCGATCTGTCTCTCTGTGCATGCAACATTTCCCTCCGTCTAATGTGGTGGTGATGTGGCCTGATGTGAGACTGCTGGGGGCAGCACTGCATAGGTGTGTGCCCATCGATGTCATCAATCTCCCAGCATGCTCCATCTGTGTCATCTGAAAGACATTTAAGCCAGCTGCATGTACCATTAAAGAAAGAAAGAAACTGGTCCCCGCCACTGTCCACATTTCACGTCTCATAGGGTGTGTGTGTGTGTGTGTGAGAGAGAGAGAGAGAGAGAGAGAGGACGCTGACAATTCACTCACAGAAGGACACACTTCTCATATTCACTCTGTTGTGTTCATCTAGGTAATGTACTGAGTAGAAGGTTCCACGTTTACATCTAAATATCATTTTGTTCGACTCGAGTGTTGAGCTGAATTTTGTACAGTTGTGAAAAAAGAAATATCTAGGTTTCTAGTTTTTTTTGAAAAAAAAAAAAAAACCACCATCATAATAATGTCACTGATTTTTTTTTTTCCATTTGTAAATGATGCGACACACACGTCTTTGGACATTCGTTTTTCGTTCCTCCGTCTTCGTCGTCTGAACTCGGCCGTTGCGTTTTCTTACGGTTGTAAGAGAAAAAAAAAAGCAGGCAAATAAAATATTGTTTCTAAAGTCAAAGCCAAAAGGCTCCAACTGGTCATTTTCCAAAAAGTTCACACAATTTGTCTGTCAGTAAAAGTAAAAGGTTATGTATTATGTTATAGCGAAACAATCAACGATGGTGTGGTGTGATGGAGCGGAGTTACTGTCGCCGCCCCAAAGGTGATGATTTTCCTATAATACACATCGCAAAGTATTTTATTCCTCTTGTACCTCAGCAACTTGCCAACAATTGCATTTTTTATTTATTGAAGAACAACCTATTATATATTTTAATGTAAAATGTTTATAGTTACATATAATGTACAAGTTCCTGGGTCCCTGTTCTCACTTACATTATAGAAGATATAAACTATACATCGTTCCCTCACCAGCCTCTCTTTTTTCCCTTCTTGAAGTGAAGGCCACGTTGCCACGTTACCGAGAAACCACCACGCGTAAACTCCTCTGTGTAGTTACATCTGACTGCTACGAAGTGCTGACACTGGAGACTCCTTCCGTAAATGTTAAATCAGTGTTTCCTTACTGATCTATGACTCTATGCACATTCTTTAATAGGGTTATTATTGGCAAAACGTCCGCCGTACAATTCCCTGCGAATTAGTTCATGAGAAAACTAATCAACACCTTCTGACCAATCAGAATGCAGAATTCAACACGGAAGGCTGGACTACAGGTTTCTACCGGACCACAGGGACATTACACAAACACGATCAGCTCATTTTCCGCTGCAGTTACGGCTGATGTTCAGAGAGAAAATGAAAGAGAAGAGAAAGAGAGAAAGAATGACAGAGAGCGAGTGAAAGAGAGTGAGAGAGCGATCCAGTCTCCCACTGCGCTCTCACTTTAGGACCTGTAATAGACAGAGTCCTTCTCATTCCCCTTCAATTCTCACCTAAAAGAGCGAGCCACTCTCCCCGGCCTTAATTATATACTCCCAGATCTCTGTTTAAACCTAACCTTCTCCTGGTATCTCTCGCCCAGAGAGAGAGAGCGACAGGAACAAATGAAGAGCACTGCTCCATAGCTAACCGCGTAGGCCCGAAACGAGGCGGCGGCGGCGGCGGCGCAGAGGGGGAGGTGCCGCATGGATATATTATGTATATATGGGAAGCCGAGGCAGGGCTTTAAGGAGGAAGCTGCTTGGTCAGCATCGCGCAAACTGGAAATGCGAGCCGACAGACTACATGTGGGATTATGGATCTCGCCTTGTATGTAACCGAGCAAGGTCTATTGAGCTAAATTGAATTATTTTAGCACACCGCAAGCCTCTAAAGCATCTCCTACTCTCCTTTTATAGATCCTTCTCTCACACAAACCGGCAAAAAACATACAGCATGGGCTCGTTTTCGTTTTTCGATGTGCAAAGCACCTTAATGAGCTCCTAGTTCAGTTATAATCATGTTCTACTAACTCACCAACATGACTAACATGAACGACGTTAGCAGGCTAAAACCACAAGTTAGTACATTCTTTTAATACGCCGTGCATCCTTTCCTCAGACTCTTGAGACAGGGTTACTATGGTATGTTTACTGCAAATCTGTGTCAAATCCTTTCCCTACGCAACCTCCATTTTGTTTAATGCAAGTGCCCCTGCCCTTAGTCTGGATTCCTCTAGAAAAAAAAAAAAAAAAGGATTAAATTCTAATTTTTTTCAAGGTTTTCATGTGACTCACGTTCGTAATATCAATATTGTGACACATTATGACACGATACGCATTGGCGAGGTATCACAGGTATCGTTGTATCACTGTACAACTTTTTAAAAATATAGATATTTTTAATAATTAGCAGCTGATTTGTTAGTTTTTTACTGTTTGAATCTTTTTCTCCCCTCCTTTTCAGTGTACACATTAAAGTGTATAATATTAAAGTGTCACCCATTTTATTTCTTAAAATGTATTATTATTATTTAATACTTATTATTTGCATACTGATATTTCATGATACTACAGAAACGTCATATAATAATTCATAAATGAAGCATTAAAAAAAGAACTCAAATCCCAGAGTGCCACACTCAGCTTGACTTCTGATTAAACATGCGAAAAATGGACTGTTGGATTAATATCAATTTTATTTTATTTATTTATTTTTTTTAACACAGGTGCAGTGATATTAAGAAACGGGGTATAACGCACACCTCACACCTTTTCTCCACATATAACTCATTCGATGCTCAAGTCTAGCTGTTCTCTGCAGAACCTATGTATAAGACCGAGAGTTGGCAGGGGGAGGAATTATGGAGGTGCACAAGCTCATCGGAGTCACATGACCACCCTGGGTACAGCGAGGGGGTTGAGAAGCGGCGCGCCTCCATTTTGTGTGAGTACCTGTCTCATTTGTTTACCTGCAAATCACTCTGTGTGCGCATTCTGTCATTTTTTTTGATCCGATCATGTATATGTGGATATACTGTATATACTGTATGTATGTATGTATGTATGTGTATATATATATATATATATATATATATATATATATATAAATGAAGGGAAGGGGTGGTGGGTGTTTTTATTGAGGCAGTGAGTGAGTGCGTGAGTCGGTCCGGGACTGGGATCTGGAATGCCATGGAGGGTTGATGGATAGCGGCGTGGTCCGGAGTGAGTGAGGAAGAGGAGGGGGAATCAGGAGAGATCAGTAGCCAGCAGGCTCAGCTACTCTACATCCCCCTCTTCCCTCTTCACTCCTCCCTCCTCCATCTTTCCTTCACTATTCCTATTTCATCTGGTGCTCCGTTAAGCCAGGGCTGTATTTCAGACCTCTTTCCTGGCCTCTCTCTCTCTCTCTCTCTCTCTCTCTCTCTCTCTCTCTCCCCGCGAGGGCGGACGTGCGAGCCGCATATGGTGCGCTGAAATTGCTGTCTGCGAGAGCATGCTTCTGCCTGTCCAGACTTCATCAGTGGGATTAAAGAAAGAAGGGGAAAAAAGAAAACTATAATGATAGTGGGCCCAGGGTTTTTTTTTTTTTCTCAGTTTTTTTCATTTCCCCCCTTTTCTCTGTCTCTCTATCTATCTGTCTGTCTGTCTTTCTGTGTTTCTGTCACTCTCTCGCTCCATCACCTTTTCCTCATGCTCACTCCTAACAATAAGTGCCCTGAGATGAAAGAAAGGCTTCGGAAGTGCGATGGAGTCGAGCTGGTCTCCCGAATTCTGAATTCAGCACCAACGAGTCGGGTTCATTAGGTAATAATAACACACATTCTCTTATCAGTGATCAATAATTTATAGGAAATAGGATATAAATATAACACGTTTAATGTTTTTTTTATGTATAGGTTATACAGGTCTCGTATCTACTAGATCACACGATGCTGCAGGTTTACTGATCGATTTACAAAAACATGACACTGGAAGTCAGACTAAATAAAGCTTTATGATCTAATAATGAGCTAGCAAGAATTTTGATTGCAAGTTGAAAGTTGTTCATTCATGATTCATTGGAAGACTCAATATGAAAAATGACAAATCTTTGAGAAGAATTGAATACACAAAAAAAAGCCATTATGGAACACAGGAAGAAGAAATGTGAGTTTTAAGTGATATTTTGTACTAATTAGGATGTTTCGGTTTTCCTAGATTGATATTTATAGAGAATAGAAAAATAAATAAATAAATAAATAAATAAATAAAAGTGCACAAACAAAATCCATATGGCCCAAATAGAGAAATAAAAAAAATAGCTTTTTTGGTTGATATTGTGGATCCAATTAGGAAGTCCATTTTCACAGAATGACTCACTGTAAAAAAAAAAAAAGAAAAATTAATATTTACTGTTCATCTTTTTTTTTCCTTTCTTTCTTTTCTTTTTTTTTTTTTTTTTTTTTTACAAAAATTGGATACATAAATAGGGATCTTTGTAGAGAATATAATAGAGAATATTTATAGGAATCTTTATAGAGATCTTTATAGGGATCTACATAGAGAAATGAAAAGATAAAAGTAATTTTTTACATTTATAATTTGGACTAATTAGGATGTTAAGACTTGGGATAAGACAAGGATGTATGATTCATAAAAAAAAAAAAAAATCATATAAAAAATGTACAAAAAATTGTACTGTAGAAAGTAAGCCCTTATGGTAGGAAATAAGAAACGTGATTTGCTATGAAAACGATATTTTTGGACCATTTAGAAAGTTGTCCATCAGTACATGACTCACAGAAAGCCTCAATATAAAAAAATACAAAAAAAATGAACATTTACCCTTCATCTTTTTCATCTTTTACAAACATTTCGGAAGCAAATAAAGTCCTTTTAAAATGATAAGTGGGGCTAATTAGGAAGTTTAGACTTCCCTAGATGTCCAAACATGATTCATAAAAAAGGCTCGATATGAAAAAATGAGAAAAGAAAAACACATATTTACTGTTCATACTGTTTTTTTTTTTTGTTGCTTTTTTACCTTTCTTACAAGATGATGTCTGTTAGAAAAGACTAAATGCACAAACTACGCTAAAGTGCACTAAAGTACCCCACACTGTGATGGAGATTGAAAGGACAACTCGGACACAAACCCCTTGATGAGGATAAATAAATGATTCCGTGTGCTTTCATCTTATCCCCTTTCGAGGGCTGATCAAGGGACGGGGTCATTACGGACGTCGCGTGCGCTGTTATTATGAGCCACACAGTTATTGCAGTCATCACTGTAATTGGCCTCAAATGGACACGGTGCTCCGAGCAGACGATATTTATCCTTTTATCTTTGGAGGTGCTGTTCATCAACTCAGCACTAAATTAGAAATAAACCGATATAATGTGTTTCATTATAGAATAGTGCATGCTGGATGTTTTGAAGTCAAATGAATAAATGAATGAAAAAAAAAAAAAGTCTGGAAATATGAATATGAATATAGTGCTACAAATCCTGGAATCTTATAATCACAGATTATTGCTTTACTGCACAGGTTATTTTACACTGCTAAACACACACACACACACACACACACACGCACATGATAAAAAAAATACAAATAAAAAGTTGACAATTCTGGACACCATACACAACCGTGTCAGAGCAGTGCTCCATTCCCAGCTCCGGCCAAATAAACAGAAATAAATGGAGTTTTATTCTGGGATTTGCCAAAGCACCAGTCTCACTCGCTCCTACATTTGAGACGGACGAGAAAAAAAAAAAAAAAACGATGCAATCTTGACATCTTTCCCCGGCAGCAGATAATATTTGCTGTTTTCTTTTGTTCCAGATTTTTTTTCTAAGCCCAAGACACTTGAAATTTAAACCCAGTTCAAGAAATATCATTTGCCACAGGGCGAGGTAAATCTCTCGGCGAGCGCTTTCAAAGGGTTGGCCTGGATTTGTTTACTATTTATCTTATTTAAAAGCGAGATTCGGTTTTACTTTTCAAAGAGCGAGCTCGGCTGCCGTGATCCTGCAGGTCAACGCGATGATGAATGCCCCTTTTTCTCCATTTGAAGAGAAAAAGCAAAATAATAAGGGGATCATTACAGAAAGAAGCCGACCGCACCTCCGGCCCTCTCTGATCACCAGCTACAGATGCTGAGAGGAAACACATGCACTAAAACACCCACATGTCCGCATGCTCTATAACGTCCACATGTCCGCATGCTCTATAACGTCCACATGTCCGCATGCTCTGTAATGTCCACATGTCCACATGCTCTATAACGTCCACATGTCCGCATGCTCTATAACGTCTACATGTCCGCATGCTCTATAACGTCCACATGTCCGCATGCTCTATAACGTCCACATGTCCACATGCTCTGTAATGTCCACATGTCCGCATGCTCTATAACGTCCACATGTCCGCATGCTCTGTAATGTCCACATGTCCACATGCTCTATAACGTCCACATGTCCGCATGCTCTATAACGTCTACATGTCCGCATGCTCTATAACGTCCACATGTCCGCATGCTCTATAACGTCCACATGTCCACATGCTCTGTAATGTCCACATGTCCGCATGCTCTATAACGTCCACATGTCCGCATGCTCTGTAATGTCCACATGTCCACATGCTCTATAACGTCCACATGTCCGCATGCTCT
>CM075013.1:2225145-2278464 GCA_037576675.1 Pangasius sanitwongsei | reverse complement strand
TAACGTCCACATGTCCGCATGCTCTGTAATGTCCACATGTCCACATGCTCTATAACGTCCACATGTCCGCATGCTCTGTAATGTCCACATGTCCACATGCTCTATAACGTCCACATGTCCACATGCTCTATAACGTCCACATGCTCTATAACGTCCACATGTCCACATGCTCTATAACGTCCACATGCTCTATTATGTCCACATGTCCACATGCTCTATAACGTCCACATGTCCAAATGCTCTATAACATCCACATGTCCACATGTTCTATAATGCCCACATGCTCTATAACGTCCACATGCTCTATAACATCCACATGTCCACATGCTATGTAATGTCCACATGTTCTATAACATCCACATGCACTATAATGTCCACATGCTCTGTAACGTCCACACGTCCACATGCTCTATAACCTCCACATGTCCACATGCTCTATAATGTCCACATGCTCTATAATGTTTCTGACATGCACATGCACTATAACCTCAGTGATGTGCACATGCACTATGACATTCAGATGCATGTCAATGTGTACATGCACTACAATATCCACATGCACTATGATGTGTGCATACATTGTGCATATGCATTATAACACAACTACACTGTGCATATGCACATTCCACATGCACCCTAACATTTACGATGCCCACATGCACTACGATGTCCAGTTGCATCATGATATCCACATACACTATGATAGCCACGTGTACATTCACGACATTGTGCACATGCACTATAGTGGCCACATGCACTAAAATGTCCATGTGTACATGCACTATGATGTGCACATCCGCTATAACATTTACAGCATGCACACACACTACAACGTCCACCTGCACAACGATATCCACCTGCACCACAACGTCCATGTGTATATGCACGACACCGAGCGCATGCACTGCAGCATCAACATGAACTATAATGTTTTTCAACATGCACTATAATGTTTATCTGCTCTACGACATTTTACGACTTCCACATGCACTACGGTGACATGCAATACAATGTTTATGACATGCACATGGACTACTACATCCACAAGCACAATAACATCCACATGCACTGTGACATCTCTGTGCATTATAATGTCCACATGTACTATAAAATTTACAACACACACACACACACACACACACACACACGTTCCAATGCTATCCGAAATTTCCTAATAATAAAATCTAACATCAATGAAGTATACAGTATAGTTTATTGATGTATAACAGCATATATTATTGACATAAAAAACACGACATTATCTATAACATGATATGACAAAATGTATTAAAATCCCTCATGGAACAAACTACATATATTACGAATAATATATGATCGCACACGAAGAAAGTATTATTCACATGAGAAAATCACATCTAAGAAAATGAAAGCACATAAAATGAATCATGTGAAAATAAGCAAATGGTGTAAAATATTGCCTGCGAAAATAAAACACTAAAAATAACGCACTACATGTTAAAAGTGTGTGAAAAATGACATCATAACATGGGATGTGTTGTGCTGTCTGCAAATGACACCACGTGTGACTTTTCTGTAAGGGATATGACGTGCAAATTCGAGTGAAAATAATTCAGATTAGTTTTATTTAATATTTATTTAATAATATTTAATATTAAAATACAGAGGTTTTACAGTGTGGCCGTGATTTTCATCTCAGCATACAAGCAACACGGATAGTATTTTTCTTTTCCTAATTAAACCCATTACTGTGCCTTTTTTTTTTTTTTTTGTGGAAATGTTTGCTAACGAAACACAAGGCCATGCATCATCGTTATTTTATAATCTTAAAAAGAAGACTAGAAATAGGTTACGAAAGATGACAAGATGGCAACAGTTGCAGCTGGAAGGAAGGACTGCATCTTTTTTGCCATCTCTCTCAGCAAAAAAAACCACACACACACACACACACATACAGGTGGGGCGGTGGTGTGTTTTAGGTTAAAGCAGGGTGTGTGAAGCCCCGAGCCTGCTGACCCTCACCCAGGCTGTGTTCACACACCGGGTCAGTGGCACTCGAGTCGGTTTAAATGGCCGTGTTCTCACAGTACACCAGGGAGGAAAGCGCCGCGCGCCCCGGAGGAGATCCTCCATTAAGAGAGCCTGCAGCTAGACAATGCCTGAGGGTGAGAGCCACAATGACCCAGTGGAGGAGGGCCAGGCTCTCTTTCACACACACATACACACACATACACACACACATACACACAGACACCAGCCCAGACTGGAGACAGACTCTGAGTAACACACAGCTGACCAGTGCACAGCCCACGGCTCACACACTGTGCCTTCTTCATCACAGTTATGGCGCTATACACTATACTACACACACACACACACACAAACACACACTGTACTGTATTTATTACGTGGGCAGCTATGGCCCGTCTGCACTCGGGATGAAGTCCAGCCATGAGTGAGCCAAAAAAAGAACACACTATTACAACCAAGTTAAACATAACACAGTTTGTGTAGGTGTCGCAAAAATCAGGATTAAAATACATAATAATAAGAAGAAAAATAATAAGAATAATAATGATACACACTGCTACATGAACACACCTGCCACAAAAATGTCTACACTTGTTATTAAATGTAATTACAAGTTATTAATTAAATAAATAAATATTATATATATATATATATATATATATATATATATATATTTATATATATATATACACTATTCTGTATGTAATCTATAATCTATATAATTTCAGTTCTGTTCTCTTAATAATGAAAATAAACTATATCTTTAAAAAAGGCCCAAGAACATCTTGACACTTCAGTGAATATGAAAGTGAACATGAATAAGCACGAATATGCTAATTGAGGAACGCCCCTCTCCCGTGTCCCTTCATCACCACAGATAGCCTAATATCACTATCACCACCTTAGCTAGCTATCGTCTCTAACCTGGCTCGCACCATTCTCTATTTACGCCATTTTCTCAGAGCAACCTGTCAGAATCTACTGCTACCATGACAACCACAAGCCATCAAACGTTAACATTAGCTAAGATAGCTAGATTAATAGATTTGCACACGGGTTCTACTAGCTAAAAAAAGATGTCATGGTGATGGTGATGGAACACACACGCAGCTCCGCCCACGAATCGGTTTCGTACAGACGTAACGAGGTGCGATGTGTTAACAAATATACCTGCACAAGTGCAAGTTCGTATGCTTGATTGAGGAAGTGAGAGGAAGAATCATGATTTTTAGAATGAATATCGAGAGTGACTCCAGCGGCTCAGTTTGATATATCCTGACGTAAAAACTGCAGTTCAGGGAGTTAGTGGCATGTCACCTTTTTTTTTTTTTTTTTTTGTGCTGCAGAGCTGAGAGCCGAGTTATGAAAAGATCTCGAGCGATGCCAGGGGTTTTTTTAACAAATACATCTCTGTCTTTTGTGTCTAACTAAGATCGCTTTCGGCTGATAAGGGGGTCCCCGGGGCGCCTCCACTTACGCACCAAGTCCCTCCCAGGCTCTTAAGGTTAATGCTCACAGTTTGACTATCAGATCAATACTTGTAAATGACTTCATCACACCGAAGAGGCGACTTTCCAGCTAGAATCGGTGCCACAATTACTCCTGACGGAGCGCTCCTGGGGGAACCTCGGCTTATTTATTTCTTTTTTTTTGACTTGTAGATCTTCAGCACGAGAAGTATGTTGGAGGAGGTTCAGAGAGGACGTTAAGAGAGTTTTCTGTTCCATGACTGCCGTGACATTTAGCCCTTCGAGCTTTTAAAATTAACCTTACTTGTGAAACACTTGTCAAAGGTTTATTCACGATGAATTAGTGAACTTTATTCCCAAACACTTGTACTGATTCATAATCGGATGCATTTAACTAATAAATGCATTATTATTTGCGATGAACTATTACACCACAGCATGTTTGAATTCTCGAATCTGATTGGTCAGAAGGTGTGCACTGTTTTGACATAAACACACGGCTCAGGCTGTAACAAGAACGACAGGTATATATTAATGCGCTCGTTCTAATAGGTTATTGTTTCTATAGTAACAGCCCATACACACGGACCTGTACGACAGACGCTCCACATAATCTTAGACTAAGATTCCCAGCTCAGAAAATCTTCAGGACAGAGGAATATTTTAGAGAGAGAGAGAGGGAGAGAGAGACTGAAGGAGAGCCTGATGAGGGAATGACCATTTATCACGGCTATAACGTAGTACAGGAACTAACCTCCATAACATTAAATCTAAACTATAAACCGGTAAAATGTGTGACGTGTCGTTCATTAATAAATTAAATGGCTTAATCGTTGGAAAATTGCTGCGGTATAAGCAGAATAACACACTCCAGAATAATCATTGTGCCACATCACACCACTCCAGCGTGGCTTATTTTCATGTAACCGCTCGATCTGGAGTGTTTTACTCCGTACTCAAAATGCATATATATGTATATATACACAAATCTCCTTGTTTTGTACTCTTTAGCTTCTAAGTAACGATAACTAATACACTCACCGTCCACTTTAATAGGAACACCTGTACACCTGCTCATTTATGCAGTTATCTAATCAGCCAATCATGTGGCAGCAGCACAATGCAAAACATCATGCAGATACAGGCCAAGAGCTTCAGTTAATGTTCACATCGAACATCAGAATGGAGAAAAAAATGTGATCTCTTTGACTTTAACTCTTGGTGCCAGATAGGCTGGGTTGAGTTTTCCAGAAACTGCTGATCTCCTGGGATTTTCACACACAACAGTCTCCAGAGTTTATACAGAATGGTGCGAAAAAAAAAAAAAAAAAAAAAAAACACCCTGTAAGCGGAGGGTCTGCAGGCTGAAACGTCTCGTTGATGAGAGAGATCAGAGGAGAATGACCAGACCGGTCTGAGCTGACAGGAAGTCTATAGTAACTCAAATAAGCACTCTTTACAACCGTGGTGAGCAGAAAAGCATCTCAGAACACACAACACATCAAACCTTGAGGTGGATGAGCTACAACGAGTGTAAACTCTACAGACTGCTGTGTGTGAAAATCCCAGGAGATCAGCAGTTTCTGAAATACTCAAACCAGCCCATCTGGCACCAGCAATGCCACCATGCCACGGTTAAAGTCACAGAGATCACATCTTTCCTTCATTCTGGTGTTCGATGCGAACATTAACTGAAGCTCTTGAGCTGTATCTGCATGGTTTTGTGCATTGTGCTGCTGCCACATGATTGGCTGATTGGATAACTGCATATATGAGCAGGTGTACAGGTGTTCCTAATAAAGTGGATGGTGAGTGTATATTACTCTACGTTAGAATATAGAGCATGTTTTGTAGTATTAGTGACTTATAAGCTCTTAAAGTGATAAACGGTTTCACTGACGCTTGATCATTTGCATTACAATGTCTTAAAGCATTAATCCTACAACTATGCACTTATTAATTATTAATCAAGTGTTTATGATTAAAGTTTAATTTATAGTGAGATTCATTTGAGCTTTATTATGCAAATAACAGGACCTTAATTAACCCCTTATAAGTGGTCTTAAAATAAAGAGTTATCCGGATATTTCCTTTTTTTTTCACTGTTTCTTGCCTGCATTTTGCTTGAGCTTTTGTTGAGCTTTTTAGTAAAGAATTTAGCAAATACACAAAATGTGGTTAATCACCATCCATGCTAATGACATGATGACATTAAGGAGGCTTTTATCCTGTTTTTAAAATGATTCTTTTTTTCATTCATTCATTAAACCTCTTTCAATGTATAATTTGTGTAACAAACAGTGTTGTACTTTTGAAGTGATCTTGTCAGTCAATATCACAATACCATTAAGTGAAAAGATAGAAAAAAAAAAGAACGACAGAATGCACTTTTCTTCTTGCTGGGATCTTCAGGAAATTCAGATGATGACTATTCCAAAATATTTCATGAACTAAAATGGACATTTTTCATAAACTTTAATTTTGTGGATAAGCATGCTACGTGCATGAGATTTACACATTCATGCGGAAATGAGATTTTTGAAGTATTTTAATGTCTATATTTAAGGTAAAGCGTAGTTATAGTTAGCTGTCGTCTAACTGCTGCAGGTTTTATTAATGTTTTAAATGTGGAAAGTGTTTTTTTGGACTCCACGATCTGATGTTTAGCGGTGTTCGTCTATAATAAAGGAACATCTTTGTATGCACTCAGTAACCCCAGTACATACAGTATCTTTCTTTTTTTCCCCTTCCAGAGCCTTGCACATGATTGAACTCGTACAGTAGACATGTCAAAGCTCGTCCTAGCAGCATGTTCTTGAGCGAATGTTCACACTGGGCATTACAGGGCCTCCCGTGTCGTTCATGGGGTGTTGTCAGGATGTCCCCCGGACCCAGTGGCACCCCGAGAGGAGGTGTGTAATGAGTGTCTGCAGAGCGCTGCTTAATAACGGCTGAAGAGACGCATTCGTGTCAGTGGTGTTGCTTCCCAAGCTGAGAGTTGACAAGATTTCAACCCCTCAGCCTCGGGCCAGGATTAGAGAGAGAGAGAGAGAGAGAGAGAGAGAGAGAGAGTGTGTGTGTGTCTGGCTACACAAAGCCAGCGGTAATGCAAAATCATTTTCATATTAACCTCGCCTCCCTAGCCTCGGCCCGACAGTGGACAGGCCTGCGCTCAAATTATCCTCAATTACCGAGCGAAGGCCAGGCGAGGGGACGGCACCTAACCTTCACCATCTGTTAGGTTCAAAACCACAGAAGCCGCTACACCCCGCCTGTCTCCTGCCTCCTTCTGACCTTTTAGGGACAGGCCCTGTGACACCCAAATCCCCTACACACACACACACACACACACCACACACAAACATATATGAATCCCCTTTCCTTAAGTGCATACATCACATTAAGGCCAAAAACAGTTACGTAGCAGAACAGATCTGAATATTAAACACACACACACACACACACACACAGACACACTGCATGCATTATACTTTATACATTTATGTATATAATTCTTAATTATAAGCTTTCAAATTAATGTAAATTGCACTTGTTAAACACAAATACCTCGTGCATTTTACTATCTATTATTTACTATTTAATTCATTTATTTATCTATTAAATAAAACTTTTAAAATGCAGATAATTGCACGTTTAGCATGCATTAGTATTGCATTTTACTACTTATTACTGATTTTTTTACCTGTTTATCTTATTTTATATTGTAACAAGTTAGTGTTTTAACAGGTTCGGTATGTCTAGCATGTTGATGTTGTTGTTGTTGTTGTTGTTGTTGTTTTCTTTTTAAATGCTTGTTTTAACAAGTTTGATATGTCCAGTTTTTTTAACCCATTGTGTTTTAACAGGTTTGCTATGTCCAGTATGATTTTTTGTTTGTTCGAATGATTTTTTTAAAAACAGTTGTTTTGTTTTTTAACAGTTTTGGGACATCCAGAAGGATTTTTTGTTGGTATTGTAGATTTGTTAATTATTATGCTTGAACATTTACTCACTATGCTTTAGCAGGTTTGGTATGTCCAGCATGTTTAAGCTTCTTGTTGTTGTTCTTTTTTTAACCCATTGTATCGTAACAGGTTTGGGATGTCCAGTAATTTTTTAACCCATTGTGTTTTCACAGGTTCGATCCGGCCAGTGTGTTTTTTTTTTTTCCAGCTATGAAGGACACTCTTGAGGCTCTCTCTTTCTCTCTCTTTTTTTTTTACGATTGATCTGCCCGGACCTGACGGCTCTGAAATAACTTTTAATAAGTCTAATAAATAATAGATGGAGTGTATGCTAAACCCAAGCCATGAGGTACAGGAGGTACATGGCCAAGGGAAACAGACAGCACTCTAGTGCCTAAAGAGCGTGCATCAGTCATACACACACACACACACACACACACACACACACACACACTCCAGACAGTGTGCTTGTAGGTCAGGGGTTGTGGACTTGACCTTGGCAGCCCCAGGAGAGTGCTGTATTTTTTTTTAATTCATTTTTCATAGTGGATTATTCAGAAGGCCTGGCCTCCTCCTTCATTATCTTTCAACACACACACACACACACACACACACACACACACACCCCTCCACTCCTGCACTACAACATCCAGACATCAACACTCAATTCTGTTTACACCTTTACAATTCCTGATCAATATCACACAATGACATAAGTATGTGTTTTAAACAGGCTCCACTTCACTTCCTGGTGATATCCATGTTTACGGAATCTTCAGCGGGAATTTTTTGTTTTTTGAATTGAAGAATGGAAGGGAAAATATTTAACACAATCTCATGGACACATGATATGTAATATGTATAAAACTGTATGCAGTCTGAAAGAAAATGAATTTGAATATTTTGTGATTTGAATACTTTTTATGTTCATCTGAACTGAGGACAAAACAAACAAACAAACAAACAAACAAACAAACAGTGTTAGGTGCTGTTTGTTCGGATTGGGTCTGGGTTTTTTTTAGGGCAAAATGTCAGGCAAATGATATGAAATATATAAAAATGTACGTGGTCATAACAATAAAAACATTTTGGTCTCAAAGACATCTTGCACATTTTATGCAGCTGGACCAATAGCAAATAAATAAATAAATAAATAAATAAATAAAATAAAATAAAGAAAGTGGTGTGTGCTTTGTTTGTTCAGATGGTGCCAGTGAAGTTTTTTTTTTTTTTTTGACAAATTGACAAATATATGGGAAAATATTTAACACAAAATCATGGACAATTTTTGCCAAAAATTTCAGATAAATTGATATGAAACAGGAATATAAAAAGATTTTGCAGTCATAAACAAGTACATTTTGCATAATCTAATTGTTTTTTATGTACAGCTGGACTGATAGCAAAAAAATAATAATAATAATAAAATAAATAAAGTAAATAATAAGTGATTGTTGGTGTCTGTGAGTTTTGCTTTTTATTTTTTTTGGATTATTATCATTTTAAATTCAGCAGTAACATTTCTCAGTGGTAATTCCGAGCCAGTGAGTTCAGGAGAGAGGTGAGATGTGGACTCAGTGCTGGAAGTGACATGATAGCGAGTCCAGACAACAAAGCGGCTTTTTGGATCCCAAAGTGGGCGTGTCGCGACAATAACCCAAAGGAGGCGGGGCTACAAATATGACGCGCATTTCTTAATCATGCCGCATTTGAACATTTGAAGCTTCCTTTTTTTTTTCCTTCCCTGCTTTTTTCTCTCTTAAGACTAAAAGGGTGATGTGGTGATGGGGCACCAGAATAATAATAATTTTAAAAAAAACAAAAAAAACACCTCCACTCCATCTGGACATATTACTTTATTATTTACTGTATTTATTTTTATTGTTTTATTTTTTCCCATCTGTCCAGCTGTGTATAAAATGTCTATACTTACATACCATGTATTTGAGTGTGTGTGTATAAATATATACATAAGTATATATTGATTTACTTTCATCATGCACTTGTTCTGTACAGCTGCAGTGATGACCGAATATAAAATAAATAAATCCGACAATTTTACAGTTTAATGCGACGTTGCATTTTGTGACAATATAAGCTCTTTGGTCATTGACTCTTTCCCTCTTTTAATTTTTGAAAAATTTATTTTATTTATTTTTTTATTTTTTCATTTTTCTTTCAGAGACTATATGACTATTTGCACGTAAAAAAAAACTGCGAAATTAGAATTATTGTTTATTTTTTATGAAAAACACACGTTCACGTATATTTCCCTGATACTTCTCTCTCTCTCTCTCTCTCTCTCTCTCTCTCTCTCGCTGTCTGTTTGTGTACTGTGTGCTTGAATTAGCTCTGTTTCGTGCCATCTCTCCTGAATGAACCCGGGTCATTTATTTATCCCGGGTCAGGTTAATAGAGCGGAGGCGTATAAAAGAGAGAGAGAGAGCGAGAGAGAGAGAGAGGGAGAGAGAGAGGGAGAGGCAGGGTGCTAATAGCCTCCTGCGTGTTTGTGTGCTGAACTTCCTGCATGAGCCTCATTTGAATGTGAATGGTGTTTAGCAGTGAGAGCAGCTTGTAATGAGCGGCTGCTCTGAATAACAACAAACCCACAGCTTCTCAGAAACACTTTCAATTAGGCGCCAATAATTAGAACACAAACCCCTCGGAACCAATTAGGACCAATTAGCCTTTATCCGTGCTTAATTGCCTGGATTCATTTCCCCGCTGGCTCTGTGTGTGTGTGTGTGTGTGTGTGTGTGTGTGGAGGAACGCGCACAGGGCTTTCAACACAAACTCCAGCACTGATTTATGCATCATTTAACACTGAACATGTGGCGGAGCATGGATGAAAATAAATAAATAAATACTTACACTAATACTTATAATTATAATAATAATAATCATCATCATCATCAGCAGCAGCAATATAGTTTTAACTTTTTTCTATTAATACATGATTTAAATTGTATTCTTATTATTGCTTGGGTTTAATAAAAAAAATAGATTAATAAGTAAATAAATAATCACCACTACTACTACTCCTACTCATAATAATAATAATAATAATAATAATAATAATAATAATAATAATAATAATAATAAACCAACATTTTTTGACTCATCGCTCGGTAATAGAAAATTAAATTTGCATGAATATTGCTTATTTTAAATAAATAAATAAATACTACTACTACTACTACTACTACTACTAATAATAATAATAATATTATTATATCTTTCATTAATACAAAATATTAAATCGCATTTTTATTGCTTGATTTTTTTTTACATTTTCTCCATGATTTCTCCTTCAGCTCAGTGAGCATCTTTCTGATTTTCACACTGAAGCTGCTGCAGTCCAGAAAAAAAAAAAAAAAAAAAGCAGAAACCCGCGGAGGAGAAGCTGAAAGCGGCCCACAATCAGCTCTCAGATCATCACTCCTGACCAGCTTCCAAACCTTCCTCAGTACCACATGCAGGAGAATATCTGCGTTTCTCAGCGTTTGCTTTTTTCTGCTGGATTTATAAATCAGTGCATAAACACAGCGGCGCGCGGCGCAGAGCAGAAAACACTTTGTCACAAAATGGCGTCGAACCCGTGGCCTTTTTATTCCCATTTAAAGCGAGGAAGAAATCTTCCAGCTCTTTGTAAAAGGATACACACACACACACACACAAGACTGATCAATTAATATTTGTGCAACTGAATCCGTGGGATATGTGAAATGAGGGAGCATTTGGGAGTTGATGTGAAGCTCAATACTTCAAGGACGTGAAGGACAAAGCAGGAGGAAGAAGAAATCCGACTTTCTATTTATACATGGAACAGAATTACACACGTATCTGCCCTAAAGATGGGCGACGACAAAGCTACACGTCTGCTCAGCCGACTGAGAGTTATTTATTTATTTAAACCCAAATCCTGGGATTTAAAAATGTCATAGTGTATGATTAATTCAGTATAGATATTGAATTTAATTTATTCATCTAAAATGCAGTAACTGCTAAAACAATGTGATTACCCTTAGCACAATAAGTCACAATCATTCCTTCAATTTCTGACGCAAACGTCGCGCTTCATTGCAAACAAAACACTGATCAGTGTTTATAAAACTTTCCACAAATGATCCTGATGATTAGCGTTAATTACACTCGTGCATAATTAACAAACTAATTAACACACGCTCATTAATACCTAATTAATTGTTCTTATCTTAATGCGACCGGAAACATCTGAACACGGAACATTTTTTTTTTTTTTAAATAAGTGTTTGGATTTGTTCAAATTCGGCACAGGAAGTCACAGTTTCGTAATGTAAAAAATAATTATGATTAAAAAAAAAAAAAACAGAGACAGAGAGACGAAAACAATCCTCTTTCCAGCTGCACACGCTCATCATCAAGAAAAATAAAGAAAGAAAGAAAGAAAAAGTGAAGTAAAAGTTCATTTATATTTCATTTCTAATTATTTACGAAATAAAAAACACCTCACTGATTTGATTACTTTGAATTAGAAAGCTAATTTCTTTCTTTTTTTTTTTTTTTTAAAAATAACAAAACCCTTCGTGAAAAATTCCCTCTGTATTCAACCTTTAAAAAAAAAAAAGTAATAATAATGTCGCGTGTATAATTAATGAACAATAATAATAATCCGCATTAAATCCTTCACGTTGCCAGATTTGGCATTCCAGAGCTCTACATGCAAATGTAACGTCGAAAACGCATTAAAACCATATTTAAATATTAGCAAGCTATATACAAACGAAATCATTTTTAAATGTAGAATTTAAAATCACAAAATACTGAAAAAAATATTTTGTAATAATTAGTACAGATGACTAACTTTAGTCCAACACCTCACATATAATCTACACAGGTATTTTCTTTTTGCATCAAAATTTAATTCCCTAATTCTCTGTAAACTGCAATCTAGGAGCAGTTTATATTTAAAAATATTTTAAAATGTTATTTTTAAAATTAAAATCTGATTAATAATAAATGTTTATGTAATAAACATAATAATAAATGTAATCAGTGCTTATGGAAGGTTTAAACTTTCCATAAACACATGTATCAATAAATCAAGAACAAAAAGATAGATAGATAGATAGATAGATAGATAGATAGATAGATAGATAGATAGATAGATAGATAGATAGATAGATAGATAGACTTTAAACCATTAGTGTAAACTACACAACATGTTCAAATCCATGCACACTATCTGTAAATCTGGGAAATGCCTCAATTTCTCCATTTTTTTTTTACATTTCTGGAAATATATACCACTTTTCTGTAAAACATCTGAAATTACTCACTGACTTTTTTCAGGTTCTTCACCTATAAACCAGACGTATCACTCGCCTGCTCACTGGCTGGTAAAAATCTGATTAAATAATGTAATAAAGCGCCAGAATGAATGATAAAAAGTGTTAATTCTGATTTTAAAATGATACATTCTTGCATGTTCTTCACCTCTAAACCTGATTTATCACTCTCTTGCTTGCTGGCTTGATAAAACAAGATCAGATCAAATAATCTAATCAAGCACAAAAATAAATGATTAAAAAAAACATTCTGATTAAAAAAAAAAAATGTGCTGAAATATTACTATTGAAATATATAAATAATAATTGAAATTCTGGACTTTTGAAATGTAATATTGAGAGGAAAGAAATTTTGAGCAACCATAATAAAGTCAGACTATTTGAGTTAATTAAAGGCTTGGAATGAGCTAAAACTTCCCATCTAAGCACCTGTTGTTACTAATAATAATAATAATAATAATAATAATTAATAGATTCATTGAAGAAAAACAGATGCACTGGAAGTGTGTGAGATAAAAGAAGTGTTAATAGAGGGAAGGTTTATAATTTACTCTAAAGGAAGAACACAGATGTACTGACACTCAGTGTGGAATAAAGGGAGTTACAAAGTGAGAGGTGATGGAGTGAGAGGAGGAAAGAGGGATAAAAGAGAGAGAGAGAGAGAGAGAGAGAGAGAGAGTGAGAGAGAGAGAGAGACACACACAAAGGTGGTCCCAGGTGTCAGTGGTCTTCCCTAAATCCTAGTAATGACATCATTATGGCCTCAGTGCACGGCCGGAGAGAGATCCTCTTTCCCGAGACGCTCCCTCCGTGGGAGACGGGTCAGCGACACGAGCCTCCTCCTGACACATAATTGCTGATATTGATTATAGGTTATCATACGCTGCGAGCTATTTGTAAGATAATGCCGGAGGGGTTAATTTGTTAGCCATTAACCTCACGGGCCCGGCTCTGTGTACACGCGAATTAAGTTTAAAACAAGTCCAGAATGGGTTTCGCTCTGGTTCAGGGCTGTAAATGGATGCGTAATGTGGTTAAAAAATCACAAAGCAGCGCCAGCGCAGAGCACGAAGCAGCAACGGGGCAGACGCAGGTACGGCGTAAAGACCACGCAGAGAGAGGCGTCTCAGTGCACTTCCAAAACACTTTCACAGCAAGAGAGCGGGGGAAAAAAAATCCACTGTAAAATAAGCATGTGCCATTTATGGGAAATTTTACAGAATGACGTCTAGAGAGACCACCAAAGTGACACGTCAGGAAAAAAACGTCACAGTGTACGTGAGAAATGATCAGGAGTCAGTGTTGTGATGTCATTGGGTCAGGTGGTCAAATGTCAGGAGAGATCTTTACAAACTTTATTACCAGTTGTGTTAAGTGTGAGATAAGTGGTATGTCTCAAAAAAAAAAAGAGACAAAATAACATAATAATAATAATAATAATATTTTAAAAGTGTATTATATGAATATAAAAAGAAATATATATTTTAAATGATAAAATATAAACAATTAAATAATTCGTTAAAATTGTTTCGATATTTTAAAAAATTGTTCTGAATTTTATATTCGTATAAAATTGGATCGTATTTGATTTCTGATTTGAATAGTAAAAGACACACACACACACACACACACACACACAAATCCACACAATTCATAAAGCTTTAAAAAAAAAAAAGCCCACCAAAGTCCAAAAGTTTCACAACAAACAAAATGTTAAAGAATGTCGCGTAATACACAAACAGCATCAGCATCAGGAGCATGACACACTGAAACATCCTAATCATCAACATCATCATCATCCTCATCGTCATCATCCTCATCCTCACCACCATCATCATCCTCATCCTCATCAGCATCCTGAGTATAAACTCTAATGCGACTAGCAAGTTGGCAGAAGGTGTGTGTGTGTGTGTGTGTGTAAGCTTCTGAGTATGTGCATGTGCAAACTTGGTGTGTGTGTGTTCAGAGCACTGTGTAGTGTGTGTGTGTGTGTGTGTGTGTGTGTATACAAGAGTGTGTAAGAGAGAAGCATAATCAATCACAGCAGTACATGTGGATGCTTTAGGAAGGCATGGTGCTTGAGAGAGAGAGAGAGAGAGACAGAGAGACAGAGAGAGAGAGAGAGAGAGAAGAAATGCAGTACCTGGGTTCCTCTCATCCGGTGCTTTTAGTTCTCCTCTCCAACTCCAGTGGTTATCCACAGCAGGACGTGTGGTCCAGGTTCTCTCCTGACCTCTCGACTAAAAGCTAAAAGCCACACGGAAGAGCAGAGAGAGAGAGAGAGAGAGAGAGAGAGAGAGAGAGACACGGACACTGTGTCACCATGACTGATCCATGTGAGATTGATCACACACACACACACCTTCGGTTACAAGGGCTCTGCAGGGACATTTTTGATTCTCAAGGTCTCATCCAGACACACACACACACACACACACACACACACACACACATCTTACTATCCTTATAAGGATCTTTGATTGAGAGAATAATTAATTTTCAGGTTTCATCATGCGGACCAGCCACAAGGTTCAAACTGTCAGACTTTCCTGTTCTTGTGGGGACATTTGGTCCTCACCAAGATAGAAAAACATGCCCACACACACACACACACACACACACACACACACACACACACACAGTCTGACCAGCGATCACAAAATCATTTTGTATCATCTCATTACTAGTAAGAAAATAAGTAAAGTATAGGACACAAAAATAAAACCACAGCCCCACTCTTTAAAAATAAAAGTGATAGATTTTTCCATAAGTGTCCATTTAGATGCTGAATATATTCCAAATATATTCCATAACGGTGTTTGGGAATAGAGTGAGTGTGAAAATGATTCAGCATCCCCTCTGAATAGCATTAGCATTCAATTCGCAGGCACACCAAAGCAGCTGCTGCGTATTTTAATGCTGGACGTGGAGGGGCAGCTGGAATTGGACAGGCGAATAAAAAAAAAAATTTAAAAAAATCGGGGTCAAAAGTCTAGCCGGGCGGACAATAGACAATAAAGCAGACATGTGTCCGAGGAAGCGGTCAGTGAGGCCACTAAAGTCACATCAGAAGATAAAAATACAAACGTGCTGCTGATGCATATTTAATATTCAACAAGATGATGATGTTTGGAGCGGAAGGAAAGAGCTCAGAAATGAAATTCCTTCAAGAGCAAGTTAAAAACGCTGATTTGATCTGTCAGACATCAGAGAAAGATTTTTGCTAATTTATTATTTTCAATTTAATTTTTTTTTTTTTTTACAATTTATTTTTAAAATCTATCAATTTATTATTGTTTTCCAAAATGTATTTTATTTATGTATTTATTTATTTATTTATAGAAGATGATTGTACTGCAAAAAATAAAATAAAATAAAATAAAATCAGAGACCGTCAAACTGAAAGACAGCTGATATAATTTCCCAGGAGTGTGACACATTATGCACACTATAAGATTTATTTTATTTTTTTTTTTAAATTTATATATACTGGACACATGAGAGCCATCAAGTTATTTCCGCCACCAAGTTGGTTTGCAAAATCAATCTGCATTTCATGGGACACGTATAAAAGGATCGGCCATCTTGCCTCTGGTTTGGAGAAATCCCATTTTCCTAAATGACCCAAACTGCCCTCCCCTGCCCTCCCCTCCTCTCCCTCCATCGCTCCCTCACCTCGGGGTGAAGGCCACAGCCTGGGCCCGGGCCGAGTCAGCTGGCGGCCTGTATGCAGATGCACCCATATGGCCGTGGCGTTGAGACAGGACAGACCCCCCCGTGGGCTGAACTTGACTCCCAGCAGCAGGTCAGATGGGAGGACGAGAGGCAGGGGGAGAAGCGTGGTTGAACTCTGACCTCCAGACCAACAATAGGCTCAAAGGGTTGGTCTAGGTGATGGGTTAGAGTGGGACAAAATGGCGCCTGAAGCTGGAAATAATAGCTGTGGGTTTGTTTTATTAGTGAAAGATTCGAAGACACGGACGTGGACACGGGCAGGGAGATGGAGATAATGGCTGATCCTTTATACATGTTACATGCTATGAATATGATATTTAAACCAGTTAAATTGGTGGTGGAAATAACCCAATATATAACATAAATATAAAAAAATAAATAAATTCTAGGGTTGACGTTTACAGAGGTCACTGGTCCTATCATTTATTACCCATTATCAGGGGTGCAAATGACTTGAGCAGTTGTACTTCATTACTGTGCTTCAGTATTAGTTTGGTATATTAATACTTGACTTTTCACTTCTTTACATTTTTATTTAGACCTTCAAAGAGCTTGTTGCAAATCTCAGACTTCTTTTCTTCCTCCCTTCCAGCCAGGGACTGTACACTATATACACATCAATCGAAAAGGCTCAGTTTAGCATTCAATCATTTCATCCAATCAGGTTCATCAGTGTAGAAATAACTATCCATAATAGTTACCTTTTTAATAGTAATAGTAATCCATAATAGTAATCTTCTAATGCTACATAATGTAGTTAGTGCTAAATCTATCCGTGCACTTTTAAAGATGTATAAGTCACGACTCTGCGGTTGTTGAACTTGAGTGCCCCTGGCCCTACCTCAGGAAAATGTTTGGAAAATGATGCGCATAAAAGGCATCTTTGCGTCTTTAGAAGGCTCGATCTGATATGATGAAGTAACTTTCACTAATTTGCTAACAAGTTAGCCTGTTTTTTTTGTTGTTGTTGTTGTTGTTGTTTCCAGACTAGCATTGATTCCAGTAGCTAATGTAAATTGGCTAGGCAGCAAGTCAAATTCTAGCTGATGGGAAACAGCTTACAGAGATGGTGTAGTTGCTCTGTATCAAAAAGCATCTTTTAACAATTCTAGATAACTAATTAAAGTTACTTTTCACATGAAAGCATAAAATTAATTTAATTTCATGAGTCAAAAAGTTTACCTTTTACTTTATAATACTTAAGTAGATTTAAAAGTAGCAAATTTCACTGTTGCTAAATGCCAAAACAAAACGTTAAATGTAACTATGAGGATAAAATAATAAACGAATTAATTCACTGTGGTATCAGAGCAATAAAACACTTTGGGACGTGTCGTTATATGGAACTGATGAATTTAGAGGTGCTGACAGTAACCCCGCTTCACTACATCACCCTGTTGTTGATTATTTTCACAACATGGAGGGTTTTATTGCTTACTTTCATTAAATTGCCCGGGAAAGCACATGATCTGCATGGTTACCTACAAATAGTCACTTAGTTTGTTGTATACATTAGAATTTAAAAAGTTACAGCTTTACCTCTGACTGTTACTCTCAGAAGTGTGAGTGCTGACACTGGAGACTCCTTCCATACATGTTTCTGTCCTTACAGAGAACATCACCATACGATTAATAGATTGCACACATTCTTCTTTTTAATCTGTTTGTAATTAGTGGTGCGTTACGATAGAAACGATAACGTATTAGAACGAGTGAATTAATATAAACCTGCACTACCTTCAGTACTGCTGTCATAGGAAAATAATCAACACCCTCTGATTTGAGAATTCAGTAGCATTGTGGCATAAATGCACTTGTTTATACATGATACATGATAACTGATCAAATATTAGCATATCTTTAAAAAAATAAAAATAAAAAAGCAGAATGTAATCAGAACCATGATGACTACGAGAGGAGAGAGAGGAGATCTTTTCATCGTGCAAAGCCGAGAGTCAGAAAACTCAAGAGCCTGATGACAGAGCTGCAGCTTTTCCATCCCATTTCCTCTCTCCTCATCCCTTGTGCTTTCTCTCTCTCTCGTCTTTCCTCCCTCGCTGTCATCGCCTCGCCCACAAAACATGCACTTTAACGTGATTCCCGTCAAAATAGGCCATTTAAAGACACACAAAAAAAAAGAAGAAGAAGACAAAGCAGAAGATGCCATTATCCTTAACTTTGACATTTAGCGCACAGCGTTTGATTATGCGAGAGCGCTCGGTTTGCTGAGAGGATTGCGGATTGATTGAAGAACAGGAGAAGCTACATTGATCTCTGTAATAATGTGAATGATACTGCTGCCAATTACAGCAATCATGCTACGCCTTGCTTCCGAGGCAAATGTTACCTGAAAGTGAAGCGATGGAGCGTTCCGGGCTTGCACAGAATAACTTGTGGGAAACTTTGCTGCCTTCACGTGCTTATAGAATTATTGTAAATATGACTTCTTGGCCGAAAAAAGGTATTATATTATAACGAGTGCCAGCTACTGATCATTTCGAGACTTCGTGACTTGTTGTTGACCTTTATCTTTTCATCAAGGAGGACCAATGACTGTATATATGAGTGGACAACATTCACTCCCATCGTGCGGTTATGAAGCCTTTTTGCGGTTGAAATGGGAGTCGCCATCTTGAGAAAATCGGAACCAGAGCATGCGCAGTAGATACGGTAGACACGGTCACTGAGTCCACGTCTCGTCCGCCCATATTAGTGATAGACAAGCGTACATGAGCACGTACGCTAACATTACCTGAATTGCAAATTAAGATGGCGCTTAGGCAACTCAAAGTGGCAAGTACAGCGTTATTTCTTAATATATAAAATGCTAAACTGTAGTCGTATAATTTTTGGAGCTATATTGATTTTAATGCACTCAGCAAAAAGATTTTAGAGCTTTGAGTCATGACCGTTACCATTTGCCAGAGAGCTGACATTATCTATCGTTTTAATTAAAGTAATGTAAGTATAAGTAGCTAATGTAAAGTACCAACTGAAATTAAACTCTAAACAGCGGTCAACATTTACACACAACACACTATATTTTTGAGGAAATAATAGCTGCTCTCCATGATTTTCATCTGGCTCTTACACTTATCATAAGTAAGTTACGCATCTGAATGGGAATTTTATTCTCGGGCTCGTTCTGTCAGTGCAGTTTGTTGAAAAACAAGTGACTGACTAGCCTCACCAAGCTACTCCGAGTGTTTGCTACGATCATACAGTAAATCGTACGTTTTTATGACCTTTAGCTAGTGTTAGCTGCCTTGGTTTATGGCTTGCTAGTCATAATATCAGTACAACAAGCTAGCTTAGACATCAAAATGAGCAACGTACCGGAAAAACTGCAACAAATTCCCCGCTGAGGGTCTGTTAAATGCTAGTTTACAGCAGAACAAGACATGGCTTTGCTACAGAAAGGTCCAGAGCTTCAGGCGCATGATGGAAACATGCGAGGTCATGGGACTCGGCTGCCATCTACAAATTTGTCAATCACCTCATTAACCACGCCCTCTAATTTATCATCAAATAACTCCTGTAATGGTCAGCTGAACGTGTACAAACAACAGAACACTATTCCTGAAAATAATTATTGAAGATGAAGCTTAAAATGAAAGATTGCCACGTTTCCCGTTCACTAACGTAGCCGTGTTGTGCTCTTGGGTGTCAGAAAAGCTACATCAAGAAACTAGCTAGCTAATGCTAGATGTCTAGGCCATGTTCTTACTGAGGCCTTTAATGGACATGTTCAGGTGGCAAAAACTTTCTTGAGCTTCCAAATGAGTTTGTGGAGTCTGTTTGGGCGGCAACTTGGCTTTCAGTGCCACAATGACGTCCTCCATGTTGTAATCATAAAACATTACATCAACAAGAAAGTTGTAATCATCAGGAGACTCGTATGCCTTCAGTTTCTCTCTGGTATAAACGCTCAGAGTTTCTATGAGATATGTAGAGCATATATGTCCGATTACTGCAGGCTAGCACACTGCTTAGCATCATTTAGCCACTGACAAGATGCTAAGCTATAATGCTCTTCTAGAGTTACAGCGTTTGAAAGTGTTAGTTTAGCTGAATAGCACTCCCGGTCTTTTAGTGCTAATCCTTAATAACATTTTAGCAGACAACAAATTCCTAAATCAAATTCTTCAGTAAGATTGTAAACAACTAGCGTTAGGTTGTGGCTATTCGGGCGGTTTTGCAACCAGACATCTCTTTTTGTTTACAAACACTAAAGGCGTCGACAGACGCAGAGTTAGTGTGTGATCTGTTAAATCTCTGTCTCTTTTCCTCTTTCTGTCTCTCTCTCTCTCTCTCTCTCTCTCTCTGTCTTCTTCCCCTGGGCCTTCTGCGACATGCTAACCTTGTTTGTGTTCACGGCCTGGATCACTCCCCGTGAGTAACACTGCTCGGGTTCTCTGTGCTTATCTGCGCTCATCAAGTGTCCAGCGTCCTGCTGTATTTACACGGCACTCGAGGAGCTCCAAAACGCAAAGTCTTCATCAAACATCAGTCACACACGTGGAGGATGTGTGTGTGTGTGTGTGTGTGTGTGTGTGGACGAATAGAAGCAATGCATGATGAATTATTGAGATTAAAATCTAAAATCTTTCTCCGATTATGCTCTCTTTCTTCCTTCCATTCCTTTTTTCTCAAAAAAAAAATTTTTTTTTAAACATTTATATCACTGTGTTCCTGAGTAAACGAGCTCAGAGCAGATCTTCTATTAAAAATAAGCTATAAAATAAAAATAAAAGTTGGAAGAGAAAGAGGAAGGAGAAGAAGTAGGAGGAGAAGGAGAGGGAGAAGGAGGATGGTGAGTTTTAGTCATCTTTAATCCAGTGCCTCTGTACGCAGGAAGAGAGACTCGGATGAAACAAGCATGTAATGTTTTTTTTGTTTTTTTGTTTTTTTTTACATTTTTTATTGTTTCTTCTTATAACTTTTGCTTCAGTCGCTCGATGTTGGCAACTTAAAAGACTTTTCTTTACCTTTATATTATTTCACTCACGCCTCCCGAGCCACTACTTTCCATCGTTGGAAGGCAGTAATTTTCCGAACTTATTAAAAAAAAAAAAAAGATGCATTAAAAATGTACCCACCATTATCCCAGGTCAGGAGTTTGAGAATAATGGATTTTTTTTTTTAAGCTAAGGGCCCGAGTAACACTTTAATGATCGTCTGTGCGGTATCAAAGAGACCGCAGCTCAAACCCTCGGGTATTCATCTTTCTCTTTAGTTAACCACGAGAGAACTCGATTTTAATGCACGAGAAAAGATAAACTTGAAATAAAATGTAATCGTCGGCAAAAAATGTGCGGTCAAAGAAATTAATGTGGTCACTGCTGGTGAATCCTTTCTTTTTTAGACCTTCCTTTCTGTGTATTTTTCATTAAAACGTGGCTGATTTCTTCCCTGTAAAATGGTAAAACATGTTAACGATGTCACGTCTGGTGTGTGAAGATCATCATGAAACAGTTGAATACAGCCTCATTACTGAATCACTGAACGGATTCAACAAAACATCTCTCAAATATTATATTATATAGTATTAGAAATATGGATGAATGTTTTAAATCTCTTACAGAAAAAGAACTTTCACGTGTGAATAGTTACATGATCCACATGATGTGGTTTTTAGACACTTCACGTGATGCTTCACACTTTTTTGCACGTTTTTGTTTTTCCACATCTGATTTTTTCCATGATTCATTTTTCACATGTGATTTTTCTATTTATTTCTACATAATTTTCCCCACATGATTCATTTATTAGATGTCTATTTAACTGTTAATTTTTTCAGATTTTTGTGGTGCATATGTTTTTATTTATTTTGTTTTTGTTTTTTGTTTTTTCACGTGATTATGTGAAATGTGAAAAATCATTCATTCAAATTCATTTTCCTCATGTGATTTTCCCACATGGTTCAATTTCCGCATGTGATTTTTCCCCCAAATGATTCATTTATTTTCTCGATTCATTTTTTCCTCACGTGAGTTTCTTTCATGTGATTAATTTATTCCTATTATTATTATCTCATTTTTTTTCTGTGATTCATTTATTTTCTCATTTAATTTTTACACATGATTCATTGATTCACATATGTGGTCCATCTCACATAATTTATTTATTTTCACAGACTCATATGCGTGTTTTTTATTTTACATGATTCATTTTTCCCATGTGATGTTTTTTTTTTTTTTTTACAAAATTCGCTTATTCCTACATGTGATTTTCCTCACATTATTCATTTATTTTCACATGATTTGTTTATTTTCACATGATTTCCCCCAAATGACTCATTTATTTTTAGATGTGACTTTTTGCCTAAGTCATTTTTCATGTGTGATTTTTTTTTTACACTTGAATAAGTTTTCACATGTGATTTTTGACACATTATTCAATTTTCACACCTGATATCCTGAGTCTTTTTTCCCCATGTGATTAAGTTATTTTCACATTTTCTTTTTTCTGTGATTCGTTTATTTTCAGGTGTGATTTTCCCAAACTGCTCTTTTGTTTTCACATGTAGTTTTTCCATATGATTTGGTTTTCACATGTGATTTTTTTCATGTGTTTTTTTTTTTTACACACGATTCATTTTTCTCATGTGATTTTCTCACATAATTGATTTACTGAAAGATGTCATTTTTTCACAATTCATTTATTTTCACCTGTGATTTTTTTTCACAATAAGTGCATGTGTTTTTACTTTTCCACATATATTTTTTCCAAGTTTAATTTTTTTTTTTGAAAATTGAAAATTACTTTATTTTCATATGTGATTTTTCCCCCCAAATGATTCGATTATTTTCATAAGTGACTAAAAAATGATGAATCATTTATTTCACATGTAATATTCTCACGTATTAATCACATGATGTCACTTGAGTTCAGATGTGCAGTTTCAGGGCATAACCTGGTGAAATGCGCCTGTTTTATTTCCCACGTCGTCACGTGATTGCTCCATCAGGATTATTCAAGCCTCACAGGGAGCGCACAGCATGGCCACAGCTGCATTTCTCAGCTCATCTCACCTCACTCTCTGCTTGTGGTCGATGTTCGGTGGGCCTTGGATTTGCGTGTACTCAGGAGAGCGCTTGTTGTGTGTTTAATGAGTCTTAATAAAATATTTCTGGTGAGGAGAATGGGGTCTGGTGTCCTGCTTGTGCTGGCTCATCAGAAATTGCTCTCCGCTTCGAGTGTTCAAGATGGGAGGGGCGTCGAAAGGTCCACGCTGCCTCCGGACCCTCAGTATGGAGGGGAAAAAAAAGAAAAGAAGCGGGTGCAGGGATTTACATTTTAGTTTGTTTAACGATAAATTATAGATGGATAAATGAAATAGTTTCTGCCTCTTAAATAATTCTTCCTTCACTCCATCATCCATTTCGGGGTTGTTTTTTTGCCTGCCATTATGGATGCTCATGTTTGTTATGTTGCAGAGTGTGTGTGAGTGTGTGTGTGTGTGTGTGTGTGTGTGTGTGACTGTGACTGCATCAAGCACATCAGCGACATTGCCCCGAGCGAAAAGGCCGTTTGCTCTCTAATGGCAAAGACAGGACAGAAGGCCTTCTGTTTAAAAATGGATGGCTGTGATATGGTCAGATCAGCACAAACAAACATCGCCGGCTAATTGGTTTGTCTGAAGGACAGTGAGAGAGAGATGGTGTGTGTGTGTGTGTGTGTGTGTGAGAGAGAGAGTGTGTGTGTTGTGGCCATCTCTGCTCGGACCTGCGGGGATGTTTATCTGAGCGTGGAGGCAGGAAATGGCTGCAGGCGCTCACATCGAGCATTAAAAGGCGACGGAAGTGCAAACTCACTCCAACCAAAGCTCCTTTCTCCAGAGAGCAGCTCGCTGTGGCACACAGGAGGCCTTCCTCGCAAATCCTCAAAAATCCCGGGATATGTTTTACTGGTAAAGTTCAGGATTTGTGTCATTCACACTTCAAACAGTATTTTACTGGGATTGATTAAAGGCCTGTTTCACAGGATGTAACGTCTAATAAATGTATTTGGTGGAAACATTGCATAAATAGAACTTTTATGTGTGTGTGTGTGTGTGTGTGTGTGGGACTGTCAGGACCCAGGAATTTAATTGCTTCTGTTCACACGTTTCCCAGTAACTGTCCCAGGTCTCACCTCATCCAAATGACTCATTCAGATAGATCTTTTGTTCTTCTTTTTTGTCGAGTTTTGTTTTTTTCCTCCTGTTGTTGCTTCACTCTACAAACTTATTAAATCAGCCTCAATCATCAAGATGTCCACATACCTGGCAATTTAACAGCTACTGTTCACACACGAGGTCGCCTATAAATTCTCGCCCCAGTCGAGTGACGCATCCAGACGTCTCTTCTAGTTTTTTTTTTCCTGATTTTTTGTTTTTTTTCTCTCCTGTTGTCGCTTCACTGTATGAATATATTTAATCAGCCATCATCAAGACTCTCATCAATGGCTTCTGTTCACACATGAACTTCTTTATAATTGGAACTGTACTAGGTCTTCTTCTTCTTCTTCTTCTTCTTCTTCTTCTTCTTTGTTTATTTGAGTTTTTGCTCTCGTTGTTGTTTCGTTTTGCAAATGTTTTAAATCAACCATCTCAAAAGGTGTTTGTGCGCCATAGGATCCTTGTTCCTGGTAATGTAACGGCTTCTGTTCACACATGAGCTTCTTTATAATTTCCCAGGAACTGTACTAGGTCTTCTTATTCTTCTTCTTTGTTCATTAAATGATTTTTTTTTTCTTCCTGTTGTTGCTTCATTGTGTTTTAAATCAGGTATCAGCGCGATGTAGGACGGAAAGTCATCAAGCCGTCATCCACACACCTGGTAATTAAACCGCTTCTGTTCACACATGAGCTCTTCCCGATTATTTCCAGGGAACTGTATTACGGTAGGTCTCGCCTCAGTCAAGTGATGATTCCAGACATCTGTTCATCTTTTTCTTCTTCTTTTTTTTTTCATTGTGCAAATCTTTTTAAATTAGCTGCTTCAAAACAGGCGTATTCACACGTGAGCCTCGCGATAAATTCCCGGGAACTGTTCTAGGTCTTGTCCAAGTGGAATGACACATCCAGACATCTCTTCTGTTCTTCTTTTTCTTTATTTATTTTTGTCTTTTTTCCCTCCTGTTGTTGCTCTCTGTGCAGATAATTAAAATCAGACACTGAATAAATGGTCATCAAGACGTTGTCCACATAGCCAGTAATTTACCAGCTGCTGTTCACACATGACCCTCCTGATAATTTCTCAGGAACTGTACTGTGTGTCTCGAATGATTTCCTTTTTCTTTGTTAATTTAAGTTTTCTCCTCATGTTGGTACTTCACTCTACAAATATTTAAAATCAGCCACCATCATCAGGATGTCCACATGCCTGGTAATCTAAAGTCTTCTGTTCATACAGTCTTCTTATAATTTCCCAGGAACTGTACAAGTTCTTCTTCTTCTTTGTTTATTTGAGTTTTTGCTCTCGTTGTTGTTTCATTTTGCAAATGTTTTAAATCAACCATCTCAGAAGGTGTTTGTGCGCCATAGGATCCTTGTTCCTGGTATTGTAACGGCTTCGGTTCACACATGTGCTTCCTGATATTTTCCCAGGAACCGTACTAGTTCTTCTACTTCTTCCTCTTTGTTTATTTTAGGATCTTCCCCTGTTGTTGCTTCACTGTGCAAACGTGTCAAAAAGTGTCAGTCATCATATATAAATTCATCCAGACGTCACTGATGCACTTTAACTTTAACAAGAGTGTCCCAGTAATTGCATGGGAACTGTTCTAGGTCGTCTTCTTCATCTGTCTTCTCCTCCTTTGTTCTTTTTTAGGATTCTCCTCCTGTTGTTGGTTCATTGTGCAAAAGTTTTAAATCAGGTCTCAGTGCAAAGTTTGATAGAAAGTCATCAAGATGTCATCTGTGTACCTGGTAGTTTAATGGCTTGTGTTCACACATGATAATTTCCAGGGAACTGATGCATCAACTCATCACTAAACCCTTGCTGTATATCTTGTGTTGAATGTGCGGAGGTGTAAAAGTGGCTAAGGTTAAAAGTTTAGGGTGAGTTTTTCAACAGCCAACCAGAATAACGAGACAGGAACAAATCATAACGTTTTGAAGAAATCTACAACGGTGTAGGGACGTCTACATCCTTTTTTTTCTCTCAGATACTGCTTCTTTGCATTGCTTTTTTTGTATTTTTGGTCTTTTTCTGTTTAAGATGAAACAGCGAAACAGGAGCAGAGGCAGTGCTAGTGATAGATGGCTCAGCGCTCTAACACTTTATCCAATCCAGCACAGATTTCATCCAATAAAGAATCACTTGTGCACTCTCAAACTAAATGGAAGTCAGGCAGCGGAGAGAAAAAGAGGGCTGCCGTGTGTTTCTGAGCTGCGAAAATCAAATTTTCTTAAAGCTGCCGCGGCGGCGGCTCACAGGGAACGCAGCAACAGCCATGACTGGCCGGGGCCACAGCCATCTGCACACACAATTTAATCCATCACAGAGCTCCTGACACCATATCAATCACGCTTTCATCAGCACTGCACCCCCTGCAAAAAAAAAAAAAAAAAACTATATTTCCATCCCGCAGCCAGTGAGTGAACCCCCCACTGACCAGAGCAAGGAGGGAGGAAGGAGCAGGCCCTCCCCTTCCATTGTAGTCCTGATGGACCGACCCGGACTGGACCAAACCAGAATCAAGAGAACCGCATTGTGGTCTGCTTTCTCACACACTTATACTTACGCACACACACACACACACACACACACACACACACACACTGGAAATCTCACAGTAATCTCACCACAGGAATTTCAGCATTGCAACTGCGGCAAAATATTTCCTCAATTTCATGACGCTGTTGTTTTCTCGTTCGCAATCGTTTCCACAAACCACCTCCACGGAAAAAAATTCACATCCATTTCACATGCAATGTTGTGTTTTTTTTTACAGGTGATGAGTGCATTTCAACATGTTATGCCCTTAGATTGCCCTTTTGATGTGAAGAATATGTGATAAGTAAAACCACAGGTCCTACATGTGAAAAGTCACATTTGAAAATAAATGAATCTCGTAAAAAAAATCACATCTGGTGAAAATATCGCGTCAAAATTTAGCGAAACATGCAGGGGAAAAAAATTCATGCGAATGTAACTGAATCATGTGAAAGTGTCACGTGCAAATAAACGAATCACAGAAAATAAAAATCACATGTGACTGTAAACGAAAACAAATGAATGACTGAAATCACCTGAACGATGTGAAAATAAATGAATCATTAAAAAAAAAAATTAAGTGACAGGAAAGGAATCATGTGGAAGTATCATATGTGAAAATAAATGAATCGCTGAAATAAATGATGTGAAAATAAATGAAAAAATGAAAAACAAAAAATGTGAAAATAAACAAATCACGTTTAAAAAAAAAAAAATCACGTGAATGTACTTGAATCACTAAAAAAATCACAATAAAGTAAATGAAACAAATCAACAAATAAATGAATCACAAAAAAAATGTATATCCAAATTGTATATATATATATACACGTGTCTAAAAGACGTGTTCATTTCATGTAAAGTTGGTGTGACTTTTAATATTTTAATTTAAAGTCTCTTTAGTGATTATTTGGTTATTATTTGAATTGAAATTCTCTGTAGTTAATCAGGGATAATTCACATCTCTGCAGTTGTACATGTTTTGACTGAAATATTAAAACATATAGATGCTTTTGAGTAACACAGCCTGTACATGGATGAGTTTGTGCACATATAAACACACACACACACACACTGTCCTCCGTCTTTTTTGCACGCGTCTTCCCCTCCACCCTGGGTACAGAACCCCTCCCGTGGTGGTGGTGGTCGTGGTTGTGCTTTGTTCCGGGAACATGTGCACCATCGCTCTCTCTGCATCCCACAGGCTCTGGCTCCAGTGGCCTTTAATTTATAATTCATAGAGGCCGCTTTTATACGGGACCTTGGTCTACCTGATACCCTTCCACATAGACATGTCCCGGGACGGGGAGGGTTAGCGAGCGGGTGGAGGTGCGGTTATGTGCGTGCTTTATTACTCGGGGGCCGGCCATGACGGTTCTGATGACACTGGTATCTAGACGGACTCTAACGATCCTTTGGTGCAGGTCTCTTCGTACTTCATTTCTTTCTTGCTGTCTGGGTGGGGCTGAGAACATGGAAACATGGTGCCATGTCAGGAGCGCCCTTTCTTCTTAGCTCGTGGTGAATGAAAGAATGAAAGAAAGAAAAGTACAAGCGCCTGCAATGCACTCGTGACCCCAGCATGGGTTGCGGGTGCTGCAGGCTGCGGGCCTGACCTGACTCCATCCTCCATCCTCCATCCTCCATCAGCGCTTCATGCTCTAGTGATATCCTGAACTCGCCCTTCCACTGCCGACTCCCTGCGCCCGCCTCCCACTGAGGCAGGTCCTGTCCGATTGCCAGCGGCGGGTTAAACGATAAGTTCAGGATGCGTGTATTATCGTTGTTGTTGCTAAGTACTCCAGAGTAAATTTTGCAAATGGAGCCACATCCTATTATCATATCAATGCACATGGGGTGAGGAAGGATGGAGGGAGGGATGGAGGAAGGAAGGAAGGGAACAAACCAAGGGGGAAACAGAACAGCGGGCATGTGGCTAAGCTCAGACCTTCATCCAACAACAAACACGTCGTCTCCCCCTCCTTTCCAGCATCTTTTACCCGATCCCCTACTGTGTTAGGCTAATAAAGAGAAGAAACAGAATGGCAAATTTGTTGGGAAGGGTTTTCTCTCTCTCTCTCTCTCTCTCTCTCTCTCTCTGTATGTGTGTGTGTGTGTGTGTGTGTGTGTGGACTGGCATACACAGTTCTCTGTCAAATCACTAGGCATGCCCTGGATTAGTTGGGTTGTAGCGTGGCCCCACACTCCACAGAGATCATTTAGGCAATTACCAAGAACAAAGACAGCGGCCGTGTCGAACATCTCCACTTCAAAGGCCTGCACCAGGCGAACAGTTACTGCACACTGGTCAATTTCCATAAACACACACACACACACACACACACACACCCTCCAGCCCCATCCCACAACCACCACCCCAGCTTGCTCACTCTCTTCTTCTTCTTCTTCTTCTTCTTCTTTGTCCTCATGCCTTCAGGCATTTTGGCAGTGCTAACGAACAGCAGCTATAACACACACACACACACACACCAGTCTCAAACACACACTTCTACCCGTCATGACATGTCTGTAATACACTCTCCATGTGCCGGCGTTCCAAGGTCACAACACCTACCTGATCTTCATCTCTCGATCAGTCTGTGTTTTTCTCGCCATAAAATCCTCAACTCTGGTCAAAATGGCATTTCTCCTTACAATCTTGAATTTAAAAAGTTTTTTAAAAATGCTTGATTTTTTTTTTTTTATCACAGTCACTGGTTGTATCTTACATCTTAACTGGATAATGAAATATTAAAAATTAAAGATACAAAGGGTATAAGAGAATCCTCAGTGAAGTATTTGAGTTGTTTAGGAAATATAACACAGAAACGTGACGTAACGGCAACAATCAGATTATATATCTGCGTAAAAAGGCTGATCGGCCTCTTCGCTGCGTTTCTGTTGTAAATTCACTGAGGTTTAGCCTCCTCCGGATTTTTAGGGAGAAATAAAACACAAAGCATTTTGACACCAGGAGAGATGATGAGTCATTTTACAAGCACGAGGAGATCGCTGCTTTGGAAATGTTCAGGGGAAAGTTTTTCCAAGTCGACTTTGTGCTCCCGAGTCCAAACAACATGCAGAAGATGATTAAAAAAAATGAAAGGCCTAAATTTGTAATGTTTGAGTTCAATTCTAGTTTAGTTTAGTTTAGTTTAGTTTAGTTTAGTCTAGTTTAGTTTAGTTTAGTTGATAAAAAATAAGGCCTGGTGAGGTTAGACATGTTGAGGTTTATTTTATTTTTATTTTATTTTGTGTTATTTTTTCCCACAGACAAAATCCTTCTGAACCACGGACGCTGCATATTTTTGCAAATTGTAAGACAGTAATTACGTTCCTTTGTTTATCCTCTTAATGTCTGTCTAAGTGATGAAGCATTTATTTACTTCTTATTTCCCTACTTTGGTTATTTCCCTCTTGTTTCCCTCTCAGTCAAAGCCGCTCACCTATACGCTATTTATAAAAAGTCATTCAGTGTTTTTTTTTTTCTTTTTACGAGCTGTATGAATACTTTTCTCCCCGCTCCGTATAATCCATTTGAGAAGTGTCCTGTCTCCTCTACAGACCACAACATGACTTTCTTTGCCATTCTGAAACTTGAACAGGAAGTGAGCTGACAGCATCAACCAGTCACATTATTTAAAGTCCAGCTCAGGAGTGGATCGCTTTCACATGCAGTGAGCAATCCTTAAAGCTTCTATACAGAAGCCTATAACAGTGTCTGTGTAGAGAAAAGGTTCCAAGTAGAACCCGATTTTAGAAGGGAAGAATGCTCTGAACGAACTCTAATGAACCCTTAAAAATATCGATATGCAAGCTGTTCAGTGTGGACTGTTCCTTTAAGAGTTCTTTGGTTGTATGTATGAAGTAACTCTTAAAGGTTCTACTATATAGAAGCCTACAGCAGAGTGTTTCCCAATGTGAGGGTTCCGAGTAGAACCCAATTTGGAAGCCAAGCACACGTAGTTATCCAACAAACCGTTGAAAAGCTTTGATATAAAAATCCTTAAGAGTGGACTTTTTCATTTAAAAGTTCTTTGGTCATCTGTCTGGGAGAACCTTTAAGGGTTCTGTGTAGAATCTTACAAAAGAGTGTTTTGCTGTCAAAAGGGTTCCAAGTGGAACTTGGTTTAAAGCGCCAAGAACCATTAATTATGCAATGAAATGATTTTTCCTTCAAGAGTTGCTCAGTTGTTCCTCTGGAGGAACTTACAACAAAGGTTTGGATGCTGCGAACGATCAAGAAACCCTCAAAGAACCCTTGAAGAACCTTTTATTAAGAAGAACCACAAATCACAAGCATTTGTGGTTTTGCTTCATTTTTCTGAATGAAAAACGTTTTGGAGATAAAATGAAAAATGCTGTTGTGATGCATACAAACGACACCTTGACCTTGACATGTGCCAGCTGAGAACCCACTCCTTTTAAGAACCTTGCTTTAGTCCTCGGTTGTTTAGCAGCTCGGGAAGATGGATGATGTGCCTTTGAGATGGAGAACTCAGAAGAACTGGACCTTCTCTATCCCTGTTTCTCACTTCATTCTCTCATATCATCTTAAAGATCCGAGACAAACATACAAGAAACCAGATCCTCCACTCAGGCTTGGGTTTCGACCAAACATAGATGCTAATCATGCACAATAAATTATTCACATGCAGCAAAATCAGACTTTGCTAAACATTTATTGATAGAGGATGGCCAGCCAGGGTCAGGACGGTGACACGAGTATTGATATGACCTGTTGGAGTCAGGACAAGGCTCCTGGGGCTGAGAGAGGAATCAAAAAAAAAAAAAGAAATATGGGGATGGATATAAGAAATGTCCTACTGACACAGAAGTCATGAATTTATTTCACGCTAACAGGCAACAAGTCACTTGTCTCACTTGTAGTTTGCCTCTTGTGGGCGTGGCCTGTCCAGCATTTCTTTTGAGGAGAAATGGTGGTAGCCAAAGTGTACAGCTCACTACATCATTTATACACTCCACATTTCTTTAAAAACCTATTAAGCTTCATACTAGCTTCGTTCTCATATTAGAATCGCAAAGCAAGCTAACTAGCTACGAACTTTCAGAAGAGGCACCAACGATCTCTGTTACTTCGTTCCAAGCTTTATTATTTTTTTCCTAATGTCTCTAGACACATTTAATGTATGGTTGTATTTGACAAGATAAGATGAAACCTTGCATAAGATGAAAAAAGTTTTTCTTCCATTATTACGTAAAAAATTTAGCACGCCATACCTGATTTGCACAGAACTGAAACAATCATAATTTAACTGTTGCTTGTCACTGAAATCGCGGCATGTACGTAGAAAATGAATGGTCATCTGTCGCTTGCTAGTGATGGGTGACAGCAAGCGCTTGTTTTTAATCTCCTGGCCAATCAGCATGCAAGTTGGGGGGCAATAGAGGAAAAACAAACATTGAGAACAAAATGGCGGACGCGTCTTGTTGCTGAGTGAATATGACGAGATTTACAACATGGCACACTGAAAATATGTCATTGTTAATATTCCAAAGTTGATGTAACATAAAAAAAACAATATGTGGGGACATTTTATTTTCAGATGTCCACCAGTACACAGCTCAAACTGTGAAAAAAGTGCATTACTGAGAATAATAAATCTAATCTAAAGAGCCAGCTAGGTTAGTTAGGTAGCCGATACTAGCTAAGAGCGTTGTTATGGTTACAGTGCGCCTGTCATGTGACCCAGCTAGACCTTTTTTCCTGAAAAACAAACAAACAAACAAATAAACAAATAACGCCAAATGTGATGTCACTAAAAAAAAGAAGTGAATTAATAGAGACGGAGATGAAATGAAATCAAAAAAACGATGCAGCTAAAACTGAGAGAGAACGGAGATTAAAGGTGAAGAAGAAGAAATGAAAGCGAGGGATGTCATCCATCCGGTCATCCTTTCACTCCCTCACAAAAGCAGTTAATATGAGCCTGAATATACAGATATATTAAAGCCGCGCATTCTCAATATTATTAATACTAATAAGGAGAGATCACATTGTGACGAACAGCCTGCGTGCTAATAGTCACACGGCTCATAATGGTAGTGTCATGAGACATCCTTCTTCTTCTTCCTTTTCTTCTTCTTCTTCTTCTTTTTTTTTATCTTTGGTATCCATTTTATTCCAGTCCACTCGCTCATGTGACAGGAGTCATATTGCTCTGAATCGAACTGATAATATAAAATAATGCATTCTTTACATTTATTAAATTCACCTGTGGAAATGTAATCAGCCAGGCCTACACTTCACACACACACACACACACACACACACAGCATCCAGCAGGATCAGCGCTTGGTGTCAGTTAAAATTGGCCTGCGTGTATTTGGAGTTGGAGATGCAAAACTGTTTAAATCTTTAATAAAACGACGAGGATGAAATATCAGACATCATCTACCAGGCATGAGGGACGGGGGCATTTATATTGTGTCATCTGAAGACCTGTGTGTGTGTGTGTGTGTGTGTGTGTGTGTGTGTGTGCTATAAGGTTGCAAATTGTTCTATGATGACATTATTATTATTTGAAATATTCCTAGGTACAAAAGCACCAGGGGCCATTTTCATTCACCAGACGCCCGTCCGTCTCGCTCTCTTTTTTTTTTTTTTTGTTACTACAAATTCTCACCCTTTTGCTCTTAACATGTTATTAATGGTGATTTATTTTTTAAAAAAAAAGTTCCTTTAGGGCGGAGATTGATTCTCGTACAATGGCATATCACTTAAGAAAAGAAAAACAAACTAAGGGCAAAGAAAGAAAAAATGAGACCATTCTCATTCTTCATCTTTAAATTATTATAAAGGCATCATTATGGTGCATCCGTGTTCGCATGTGTTTTCACGCGCACGTGTGTGTATGTGTGTTCGTGACTGGCCTAATAAGCTTTGCTTTCGCTGGGTTAGTACTGGAATATTGGCGCGGTTTAATGAAAAATTACCACAGCCATTATGTGTAGTTATCATAATAGCTTGCTTGCCATAGACAATGGACGTCTTTTGTGGGGGAATTTCTAATGTTCTGGCAATCCAGGCATTTAGAGGTAAATGAGGAAGGTCATCAGAGCTGCCAAGGGATGGAGAAAAAGAAGGATAGCTAGATAGAGAGAGAGGGAAATATGGAGTGTTGGAGCGCTCGAGCCAGCAGTATCGAGCATGAGGTGACGTGAGACAATTAGTCCAGAGGGACAGTGCGCTGTGCCTTAATGACACACAATAGCTACAGTAAATTCATCAGATTTGACACGGCAGAAAAGATGCATTGGTCCTGACAAGCACAAGTTTAGGAAATGCACAAACTACGGTGGCTCATAAGTGCCAAAAACACCACAATAATCAGAAAACGCAAATATGCTACATTCGACTAGAGGTCGTAACTCGTAATTCCTGACCTCAGACCATGAAAACCCAAAGAAAACGCCCACTTAACAAGGAATTCCTATCCGGGAACTCGGTTTCCTCACCTCCAAGTTCCTCAGAGTTCAGCAAGTGACGTCAGATCAACATGGCTGCTCACAGCATGAGCAGTAAACAAAGTAGCTCCTTTAAATGAGTTATATTGTATATACAGTACTAGCTTTAGATCCATCAACATACAGACATATTCACTTGTTAAATCTATAACACTGACTGTACAGGTCACTGTTTTCAGGAGGTAAATATACATCACTCATCACAGTTAGCAGGCTAGCTTGATGCTAACACAAGACAAACATGAAGGCGCCCATGTTTTTTTTTTTCTCCCACTTTGTAGCTTGAATGCACAGAGGTTGAAAATGACATCATTCCAAGCTCCGACTTCCCACTTGTGAGGTAAGTGGAGAGCAGCATGACTCTAAACGGAGAGGGGAGGTGTTTTAGCAAACATCACATTCTTGTTGCTGATGGACTGACGCAAGGAAAAAGAATTGCACCATGGAGTACGCACTTATCACTGGTCACACTGTATGAGATGATTCTCTGATTTTCTCTGATCTTCTGACTATCGTTAGATTCTCTACACTGTAAAACATTTACTGTAAAATATACAGCAATTTATTGGCAGCAGTAAAGTACTTCAGATTTACAGTAAACAAATGTAAAACATATTTACAGTAAAGAACTGTAATATCATACATAGTATAAATTAACACATAATCCAGCTCATTTGACTGATGCTTTTTTTTTTGTTAAAAAAAAAAAACACAACAGTAGCTTGGCAATGCTGGGATTTGAACACACAACCTTCTGATTCCTAGCTTAAAGCCTTAACCATCGAGAATTCTTCCAGCTTCTTTTCTTCTGTGAGGCAGGATTTGTTGCACAAAATGTAAAATAACAACAAACTGATGTTCTTGATAAAAATGTTTAAAAAAAAAAAAAAAAAGTATGAATAAAAACATTAGCAGATTCATTTAGACTCTCTGTTTTCTGCCACATCTCAGACTGACGCGTGCTGTAGCCAATCACCAGCGGGCGTGTGACGTTTAATAAGGACCTCCCCTTTCCGTTTAGAGGTAATGTTAAAAGATTTTTGAATTTGCTTGTTGTTTTGTTTTCATGCAAAACGTAAGAGGTTTCTGTTAGCGTGGCGGAGCGAGAGGAAGCAGGTGGGTGTGTGTAATATCGCAAAACCGAAACAGCTACACGTGGTTTGTTTAGCAGGTTGGTTTTTTGCAGAATGAAGGAGGAGAAAGTAAAACAAAACAACAAAAAAAAAAAACAAGACACATACACATCAATACATAGTCCCATTGCATCCAGCACAAACAAAAAAAGAGGTTGAAAGTTTTTTTTTTTTTGTGCATGTCAGTCCTTTTCCTCTCGATTCCAGTCAAACAACAAAAAGAGTGAAATTCATTCAGACGAGTGAAAACGCCACATGCTTCAAAACGTATCGGGACTAAGTCTAGCGATTTCATTTCACTTCTGCTTCACAAGGGACCATCGCTCAGTTACCATGCCCGATAATCACGCAGGAACAACCAGCGCTTTTCAGACATCCATTTACAATCAGTTCACATTTTAAATACAATCATTTTCAAACTCAGCCTCTTCCTGTGCTTTTCTTCTCTTCAGTGGAGGCTTTACGTAAGGAACAAACACTCCGTGTCATGCTGTTATAGGAAAATAATCAATGACAGGGTGGTGTGGTCAAGCAGGGTTACTGCTATTACTCTGAAGTTGATTAGTTTTCAATAACTGTCCGTCCTCAAGTATTTGATTAACCTTATTCCACCTCAATTAGCCAATGATTGCAATTTATTATTAATCAAAGAACGATGGCATACGTTTTATCCATTTAAAGTTACATTACTCTACATTATTGCGAAACAAGCTACTTCCTGTTAACGCTTACATTTTAGAAGCTACAAACAGTTGCTGCAGGAACTCATTGTTTAATATGAATAAAGACGGCCTCAGAACATCTCTAAGCTCTAACTTCATTACAAATACAGGATGTATGAAAATGCATGAATATGTTAATAAGGAGATGCCTCCCATCCTGCTGCTGTCCCTAAAATCCTTACATGACGTGCTAACTCAGCTAGGCTAGCTAACTAGCTGACTGTACTCAAAGGTGGGGTTGTCAAAATGTATAACATTACCATGAGAACCAATATCTGTTCGTCATTAACATCAGCTAAGAAAACAATTTGTAACAATTTGCATATCAGACACGACTGGTCCAAAGCTAAACATAAACATAACCCCACCCTCGAAATCAGATTCACACAGAGGTTTTCTTTTTTAAATATAATGAGAGTATATATATTATATATTATATATTATATATATTATATATATTAGCATCCGAGACAAGCAGGATGACTTTTATATGTCTCGGCAGCCATTTTATTTCATCGTGTGGTGATAAATATATAAATAAATACACGGTGCCTTCATTCCTGGTTGCTGATCTGCCTCCTCAAACCCGCTCATCCAATTTCTCCGCTGCTTTTTTTTTATCTGCGGCTCCATCACCTCGAGTCCAGCCTCACGTTTTAAAGTAATCACTTTTTTTTTTCAGCTTCTCATGGACAGAGAGCGAGATGAATATGAGAAAGAGCTTGACTAGATAGCGGCTCTGGATCTGACCAAAGTCCTCTTCTTCTTCTTCTTCTTCTTCTTCTTCACATTCTCTCTCTCTTTCTCTGCATTGAAAGTTCTGGACTGTCTTTAAGCTTGATACGTTGTTGTTGTTGTGGTTGTTGTTGGATTTCAAATAAATAGTCAAGGCTTTAAGAGATGAAGCATGTCACGGCGACTGAAAGCACAAAAACACACGCACGTAATGGAGTCACGTGCAGCTGTTGTTCATATCTCGACGACGAGGCTAAAAAAAAGCAGTGTTTTAATTTCTCGCCACCCCCGTGTTGGCTTACCACACGCTCCAAGCCTGACTCCGCCGCCTATCTGCTGATTATTAAAAGGATTACCAATGCTGGAGATATAATTAGCCATAATGAAGGAACAGCGCTAGCCTCTGTCGTCGTAATTATCGATGCAGATCAGCAGGGATTAAACCTCATAATGTAGAGATTGCTCTCGGGCCAATCGACGCAGTGCTTTTTTAAAAATATTTTGATCTTTTGGAATTTGCCAAGCTCTCCGAGAAAAGCAACCCGCTTGATCTTCACTTGACTGTTTGAACCAGCGAGATTTCAGCAATCAGACGCCTTGTCTACAGGCCAATGACGTAACGCTGAAAAACACTTCCTCCAAAGCCATATTTTTGGTCATGAGAGACTACTTCAACGTCAAATACCTTTCAGAAAATTTGCGACCGTCCCAGGGCATTCCTCACTCTCGTAACTACACGCCTTCCTCTATTAGTTTCACCGTAGTTACTGAATAATTCATAATAGTTACTGAATAATATGCTTCAGGAGGAATAACTGAATAATAAGCAGGGAGGTTAAGCAGTTAATATTGAGTTAATATTCCCGTGCAGACACCGAGGACAGACTTATGAGCGTTAATATCACACTTACAAGAAATACAATGTCAATAAAAACAGTGCATATGTTTGTAGGTAGGGCAATTGGATGCAGTGATGTAGCTGTGTGTCATCGTTGAGCTGGACTTTTATTCACGGTAAAGAAATATATGAAAAAAATATGAGTAATAAAAACAAAAGTAACAAGAAGACATGTAGCATCTTGTAGGGAATATTAGAAAAATGAAATTAGTGATTTAATTCAAATTTTGGATAAGTAACACAAACTAGAACCTGTGAAATACAACCTGTGTAGAACGGCGTAGGACGGCGTAGGACGGCGTAGAACCTGTGAGAGAATTATATTTTTATTGCAATACATTGAGCGCAATATATTATAACCCTGTCAAAACTGACTGGAAATTTGGTTTTCAGTTTGTAGAGCTAACAAAAAGAGGTGCTGGCTAATAATGTTAACTGTTTATTCACTGATATGGTGAAGTTTTCTGGTACGGAGATGTTTGTTTGACATTTATGGAAGGAGTCTCCAGTGTCAGCGATCTATAACAGTTGGAGGTAAAGCTGTAACTTTAGGTTTTCTCGCATCTTCAGGACAGAGGAGTTTTTACGTTTCTCAATAACATAACAAGCTGCGTGTGTTTTTAAAAAAAAATTAACTTCATGAGATAGGGAAAAGAGAAGCCTTATGAATGCATTATAACATGTTATGAATGTCTTCATAGGTCATTATGCATACAGCCTTCACAGAAATTCGTACCAATCGATCTAGTCTGAAAAACCGGTGACTCTTTTTTTATGAAGGTCATAGCTATAATAAACTATGAACACATTCATATCATGTTATAATGCATTCATTAGCCATTATACATATTGTTATAATTAGTTATGAAAATGAATTATATGAATATATGAATTTATAGCCAATTTTATACTACATTCTTAGAAAATGTTAACAGAATACATTTTAAGTGGTGCTTATAACACTTTATAACACCTTGGTGTTTATAACAATCACTAATACCCAGGTGAGTGTAATCGGTAGCACTTTGTAGGAAGGTCATATCTATAATAAACTATGAACACATTCATATCATGTTATAAAGTGTTCATAAGTGTTCATATTATACATATTGTTACAGTTACTTATAAAAATGGCTTACGCTTTAAAGCGATATTTATTATGCATTATGACCTGTTAAAATGATGCATTATATGTAGTTCATAACACATTATATCAACAAGCCCCGCCCTGTAACACTCTTTATGAAGGCCATTTGTATAATGACTCATAATTACTGTTACAGCATGCATTCGTAAAGCTTTATACACATCGTTATAATTATTTATGAAAAGGCATTACAGTTTGTAGCATTGTTTATAATCCATTTCAAAAGCTATTAAAACTATGCATTATAAGTAGTGCTTATAGCACGTAAATATTTCACCATTGTACAGTATCGTCTCACTATGCACTATGCAAAGTAGGGTTTGGTGATATAATGTGTTATGAACACTGCTTATAATGCATCATGCTACATCTCATAATGCATTATGAATTATGATAGCTATAAGATATCATACATTTTCCTAAATTATTATGACGGTAATGTCTAATGAATGCATGATAATATGATATGAATGCGTTCATACTTTTTTTTAATAGATATGACCTAGTATAGAAAGTGTTATGTAGGTTGCTTTGATATTGATGATTATAATGTGTTATGAACACTACTTATAATGCAACATGGCATCAAACCATAATGCCTAATACAGACAGCTATAAAGTGTAATGCATTTTCATAAATAATAACAATGCATATAATGCCTTATGAATGCATTATAACATGATATGCTTACCAAAAAAATTCAGTAAACACTAAAACAGTGATTCCCCGTCACTCTGTTCCAGCTGTGGTCCCGTCGCCCAGTTGTGCTTTTCCTCACACCATTCTCTCCTTCGCCATTATAACTCCACCTGTCATCTCTCTCTGTCTCTCTCTCTCTCTCTCTCTCTCTATCTGCGCTAACCGGAGCTGTCCATCAGGTGGACTCATATCAGGGTGATGTGGTTAGACGGGGTGCATCATGGGTAGGACGGGGGGCTTAATGATGCGGAGGCTAACGTATGCTAACTCTGAAAAGGGCGTCCATCTTAGCAGCCTCGACTGAGGAAGCATCGCCTCGAAATGGCGCTCAGTGCACGCAATTTAAACCGTGCATCTCTCTCTCCCTCTCTCTCTCTCTCACTCTCGCCTCTGTTTTCAGTCCTAATGTCATTTTCGCTCACTTCTGGTCCTCATGCCTTGTGGTGCCTTGGCCAGCCTGACCACTTAAAAAGCCATGCTCTCATTTTCGACTTCTGATTTTCTCTTTAAAAAAAAAGAAAAAAAAAAAAGAAAATGTGCAATAAAGATTCCATATTCAGGAGGTAAAATGTAATAAACAGTCCTTAGAGAAAAGTCACGTGAACTTACATGTGATTTTTAGACACTTTTCACAGTTTGTGGACTTTTCATAAGTGTTTTATCCCTAATGATTTCTTTAATTTTACATGATTTGGTCCAATAATTAATTTCTTTTTTTTTTTTTTTGCAATGAATCATTTACATACATACAATGAATCATTTACATGTAATGAATCATTTACATACATACATACACATACATATAATACATGTGAATTTTTCCCCCAATGATCCATTTATTTTCATGTAATTTTTTAGTCATTCATTTATTTTCAAATGATTCATCAAATTCATCAAAAAGTGATTCTTTTATTTTCACATGTGATTTTCCCAATGATTCAATTATTTTTACAATGTCTTTCCCTACAGTTTGTTTATATTCACATTTTTCCACTAGATTTCACTAGATTTTTCCAGTGATTTGTTTTTTACATAATTTTTGAAAGTGATTCTTTTATTTTTCACGTGATTTTTTCCCATGTGATTCATTTACTTTCAAAAGCGATTCATTTTTCGTATGTTACTTTTCCAAAGATTCATTTAATTTCATGTTTGATTCTTCCAATGATTCATTTATATTCATATGTGATTTTTCCTGTGATTCATTTATTCCTACCTGTGATTTTTTTTTCTTTCTAATGAATCATTTACTGTTTATCTTCATATGACCATGTGCGAGATCACGTCTGTGATTTTTCAGTAAGGGAACAGCAAAGGATTAGAAAGCATCAGTACACATATGCATACGTACATGCAATGACATGCAGGGACATCTGAATCAAAACTGCCACACACACACACACACACACACACACACACACACAGGTTAGCTGGTGTTGGATAAATGCTGCGTCTGTCCTGTCTCGTATGCCTTCACTGCAGCGCTTGCTTTATTATTTCATTAAGTGTAAATCCTGTCAGTGCTCTTCCGCCCCCGACCTGGCCAGGCCTTTTCGCCTCAGAGTCAGCAGGTTAAATTATAATTTAATTACTGAGCTTTAGTGGCATAAGCTGCACCGGGAGCTCTTGTCCCCCAGAATAATTTGAGAAGATGGTGTGTCTCTATCTGTCCTTATCTCTACCAAATCAGGACAGAAACAGCAATCACGAGGTGAACTGTTTTAAAAAAAAAAAAATCAGAAGTTACTCGGTTTCAGTATCGGAGATGTTGGACGTCGTGTGATGTTGTGCTCACTAAGAAAGCGAACACTGGCTCGTAAATCTGATTACACTAAATCTGCAGAACTCATCCTTTCATAAAAGTAAACAGAACTAAATAGAAAGCTGTGTAACAAGTCATTAAAAAAAAAGATGATGAAACTCTTTATGGGAAGGAAGAATTTGTGCTTATGCCAGTGTTACAAGTGAAGTTCTGAAGCTTGGGTGGCGTATGGATCCCACAAAACCTCCACAAAAGGGTAAATTAACCGAATCTACTTTTTTTTTACTGTAGTGCTTTTTTGGTCATTTGCAACAGAGTCCATTAAAAACAGTTTGAGTAAGATCTTCTCTCATGTCCGTCTCATCCAAACGTCTTAAGTGTTTCTGCGTAACAGCTGGAGTTTAAATTTGCGTCGCATAGTCACACAGTTTCAGAAATTACTGACAGAATAATTGACATCTGCCATTAGACTAACATCATAAATGAATTTTAATATTATAAATGAGTCCAGTACTGATAAGTGTCGCATCAAAACATCAGTCAATCCACAGTGTTTCTCAGCTGAGCTACTGGCAAGAGAAAGAGCACGTTTTAATTTTAATGAGATTATAATAAAATTTCCATTTTAATGTTAATAAATACAGCATTCAATTAACAGGTTTTTTTTAAATAAGGCAAGTGTATATATATATATATATATATATATATATATATATATATAAGTGTGTGTGTGTTCTGTTTTATCTGTTCTTCTGGTGATCTGGCTCTCCTGTATAATTTTCAGTCTCTCCTCATAAGTAAGAGCATCAAAAGACTTTTCCAAAATCAGGTCAATAATATTAATAGCGTTTGCCATGTCGAGGTACAAAGCAGCTAAGCTGCTAACTAGCTAGATACATTTCACTGAAGAAGGTAGTGATAGCTAGCTAGCGAGACCTATAAATAAACTAAAAGGGAACTCAAGTAATCAAACATAATGCAAGTGTTGAGGATGCAGAAGATAGGGATAGGTGGAGAGTGATGATTCGCTGTGGCGACACCTGAAGGGAAAAGGCGAAAGTAGAAGAAGAAGAAGAAGAAGAAGAAGAAGAAGAATGTTCTATTTACAATTTGTTTACAATATTTACCTATTAGAAAGATTATATTAAAAAAAAAAAAAAAACTATACAAGTTGCGTTATGGATTCAGTTGCTGACTGACGCTGTTCGTCGGAAACGTTTAAGATGTTTGAAATGTCAGTCATGTACATTAGGGTTTCAGTGATTAGCAATTGATTACAAGGTTCTGCCCGTTTCTGAAATCTCTCAGTCACCATATGGAAAAGCCGAACAAGTACAAGCGAAGAGTGCACTGTCCAGCAAACGCTGGTATTTGTTTTTCTATGTAAAACTCACACACACACACACTCACACACACACACACACACACACACACTAACTGACTCCCAGTGACCCCAAATGACATCTTGAAAGTCTTTTGTCCAGTGAGCTGCTGTCTTTTGCTCCCATTAGAACACATTGTTCAGTGAGTCTACAGGATTGAAACGAGATTTTCATGCAGGCTGATTTGCTAAAAGACACATTTCACCAAGAGTGATGAATGCAGACTTTTACATTTCAATTTAATATAAAAACATTTCACTGGAGCACTTTTAAAGAAATTTTAGGGGAGTTTGCCACGTTCGCACCCAGGCGAAGAAAAGGCGCAGCCCACAAGGAGTGACTCTCATATTCCACATAGAAGTTGTCAAGAGAAACAGAGCATCTGTTATTAGCCCAGTTATCATCCATCGACGAGATTTTAGTTAGTCAGGAGGTTTTCGTTAGTCATGGGTGCTGCTGAGTGTGCACTGAGTTCTGTGCTTTCTCCAAACAGCAGGTCTGGGGAAAGTTTCCACAGGACTGGAAACAGAAAAACAGAAAGTGTCACTCTGTTGTTTTCTTACAGTCAAGTTTCTTTCCAAATGTAGGATAATATTTCCACAAAAGCACCGCAGAAAATGTGCTTTTAATCTCGCTAACAGATAAGCGGGCCTGGCAGATATAACGTCTAGAGAATGATTAGAAAATGTCTGGACTATGACAGAATATCTCCCGGCTCCACGCTCATTCGAAATGACAGCGTCAATTAAGTTTACTTTATTGTAAACAGAGCAGGTTATTTTTTTCTTTTTCTTTTTTTGATCTCTTTACCTGCATTTATTAGCATGTAAATTCAGCTGGTTGCGAGCTCACTTTTATTAGCTCCAACGATCTCGTGTGCCGAGGACGTCTGATGAAGGGATTTATTTTCAACGGAATATAAAATCATCAAAAGCGATGGCACCTGATGTAAAAATAGTGTGTAAGGCTTCTCTTCGGAGAAGAATGGTGTAATTTTCTTTGTGCTAATTTGACACCGCAAAATTGTACATCACAGCTCTGTAAAAAAAAAAAAAAAAGAAAAAAAAAAAAGAAAGAAAGAGAGAGAGAGAGAGAGAGAGAGAGAGCACATTATATGATGGGGGCCCTTTGGGAAATGCAATTTGAAGAAATCAAGGATCTAATTCAGAATATAATACCAATGAAAAGTGGAAAAGTACTCATTTGCTATTCATCCTGTCTTCATATCGTAAGCGTTCGCGGCGTTTTTTAACTCAGCCGTGTCAGAGCCGAGTGCGCTGTTAAAAAACCTTTCTCTGCATGAAAGCAGCCCTTTTTAAACACGTTGATTTTTTTTTTTTCATTTTGAGACAAAGATAAGTAAATACAGGAGAGATAATGAATAGAAGGGAAAATGAGCGTTGCCGCTCTCGGTGTTCAATCTCAGGGACAATTGCAGCATTTTGGGTGAAATTGCTAGCAGGTTCTATCACCCCATCTCCAACCCCTCACTATCCCTCCCGACCCCCCCTAATCCTCCAGCGAGGAGACAGGGCCCCTGTCTGTCCACGCGGACCCCCCACCCAGAGAGACCCTACCAAGGCAAATTAGACCAGAGGGGTGCCTTTTGTTTCGCAGCACTCTGCTAGGGGGGAAAAAAATCCAAATTATTTCCCGAGCTGGAGCAATTTGACATGCTGTGATAACTGCTCGGCAAGAAACTTCTTTGACAGTATTGAAAGAGAAGATTTTCTTGCCATAAAAATGGCCTCCCTTCTCGGTAAGAAGCCCACCATGCTTACAAAAGGCGCACAAACTCATTAGGCTGCTTAATTACGCTCACTTTCCCCCCCCCCCCCTCCATCCCTCATCTCTGTCAAAACAGGGGTGAAAACTCTCGCCCCATTCGAAGTCGTTAGACCCTCATTAGAACTCGTTCTTCACCCCATCGCTCTCCATCTACCTCTTACTTTCTTCCTCCTTTCAAGCTGTGTCTTTCACTCCAATGTTTTTCCCGCAATCTCACCATTTCTCTCATTTTTTTCCCCCCCGGCAGTTCATTGTGGCACGTCGTATTAGCGATGGTCCGCGATCATGCTTTGGGAAGCCGTTTCCCCTCGATGTTTGGACAAGAGCACTGTTTCAATGTAAAATTGAAAAAAAAAAAAAAAAAAAAAAAAAAAAAAAACACACACACAGATCGAAACCCTCACTATCACTTCTTTCGTGACACAAAGTCACGTTTCATGACAGAAGTTTCACTTCCTGACAGATGACAAAACATAATTAATCAAGGAATGTCTTCCGGAGCTGAAGGATGTCATGGCTGTTCTTAAGTAAGGGAGAAAACACTCCGTGTCATGCCGCTGCAGGAAAGTAATCAGGGACAACGGAGTCACTGTTGATTATTTTCCTTTTAATGCATATCCTGAAGTTTTTATTCCTCTCATACCACATCAGCATGCCAGCAATTCTAATTCTTTATTTATTAAAGAGCAGTATGATATGTTACCTTTTATCCATTTCTAATTACATTTAAAGTTGTGGAAGTAACGTTGATGCAGATAAAGCTGTCGTTCCCTCAGCAGCCTCCCTTCTTTTCCCTTTCTTGTAGTTAATAAGACAAAAAAAAAACACAGCTTGTCATTGTAGTGAGAAAAACACAAACTGTAAACTCCTCTGTCCTGAGGAAGTCGAAGCGCTGACACTGGAGACTCCTTCCATAAATTTTAAATAAACGTCAATTGTCCTCACAGAAAACATCACCGTATCAATGACCACTTACGCTTTTTATCTGTTTACACGGATATAGGTGATACTGTAGAAACGATAACGTATCAGAGTGTGTGCATTAATATAAACCTGGGATTTGTAGCTGTACTACCGTCAGAGCTGCCGAGCTAGAAAATGAATCCCCCAATCTTGATTCTTGACCAGTCAGAAGTGAGAAATCAACAGCGCCGTGGTGGAATCTATAGACAAGCCTAGCCGTGTGTTTTCTTCTTCTCAACACTGAAGCAAAGAAAGGGTTTAGAAAGTAAATTTGCCGCAAACGATCATCAGAAAAAGTGTCTTTTCTTGTTGTTTTTTATTCCATGGCTTGACTTTTCCACAACTCATTTTCTTCCAGGATAAACATTATTAATCAAAAGTGTTAGTGTTGTCAAGGGAAACAAAAACACACTCCTTTTTTTTTTCTTTTTTATTTATTTTTCATTTACATGACAAGCAAAAGAGCCAACTGCTCTCTTTCTCTCTCTCTCTCTCTCTCTCTCTATATATATATATATATATATATATATATATATATATATTGTCTCTATACACATATATATTGCGTATGTAAAAGGCGCTTCTTATCTGGAGCGGTTATTTCTTTTTAAAAAATTATTATTATTATTTTTTTCTGTTGTTTTACCTTGTTGTTTTGAAATGAGGGAAATGTACAGTGTCTCCACCGGCTGTCATAAATCTCACGATTAATGCCATCCCTATGGCCAAACATCTCCATTCTTTAAACACACCACCCTCCTTTGTCATCTTGTCAGGACTTCAGCACCAAACAGGAAATTTGACTTTTAGAGATCCAATTACGGCATCCTCTCTTTACCCTGGCTTGTACACACACACACACACACACACACACACACGAGAAACACGAGAAACATGTACCCACCAATCAGAAAGATGCCAATGATTACTTTCACTTTGATTTTTTTATTCTGCAAGAAACCATCTGTGTTTACTTTCAGGTGGAAAAACGTACGTTTCCGTAGCTTCGTTGTGCCGTGTCGGTCCTCAGAGACGTGTCACAACACAACAGGTCCATCCTTATCGACTGGATTCAATGAATTTGTTCTGCTCAACTGCCGATATCAATGATAGGAAGCTATCAATAATGTCACCTAGATCTGTATTGATATAATTAAAGCGAATAAATCCATATTCCTCCCCCTACACACACTCACACACACACACTCACACACACACATTTCTCGTCCTCCATATTCCTCTTCACCGTGTCTAGATGCCCCTGAGCTCATGTTCAGCCAGGCGCACACAGGATATTAGCTCACCTCCCGGCAAATTTGCTTTTCACGTCTAGTTCTTTTCTTCTCTGTCCTCCACGATGTTGGAAAGGCTTGTTATCGAGCTCAGTGTCCACAAACGCCATTGATCCGAGCCGGCACTCGGATCTATAGCTGTGCTCTTTTTATCACCCGCTCCGAGCGTTAGTAATACTAATCCCGCTCAATCTGCGGAGCTGCCGGTTTTATAGATCCGAGCCAAAAGTTGCAATAATGATGTATCATTGCTAAATTTGGTAGAACAAACCGCTCTGTCGATCCAACAATCCGCAAAGGGGCCAGGATTCAGGAAGTGGATGGTGAGTTCACACTTCACTTCTTTCCTTTCATCTTCAGATTTTTCTTTCTCTGCTTTGGAAATATGTGAGACGTTGAGTGCTAACTTCTCTGGCTACATTCACCCTAAATACTAAACGCAGCCAAATAGCTAAGCTGTGCATCATAATTCTGACATTACCGTGCACTGTCGTGTAACTTTTATGACAGCTTGTACATTTATGAGACTGCTTACATACACGTTTCGCTAGGAGCTAAGTGTGAGCTAGTTAGCATATGTTTAATGATGTTTTAAGATTGTCGCTGTGGTTACAACATGGTTACATAATTTCAGTAGAATTCATTAGGAACAATCCAGAAACAAGCATTTTCTATGGCCATGGTGTGAAAGAAACAAAACAATTCATGTCATGCAGTTACAGGAAAATAATCAACAACGGCGTGGTGTGATGAAGCAGAGTCTCTGTTACCACACTGAAGTTAATTATTTTCCTATTTTCCCATTTTTTTTTTATTTATTAAAGAACAGCAAATCATACCTTTTATCCGTTTATAGTTACGTCCACAAAACAAGCTAGCTCCTGTTCCCATTTACGCTATAGCAGCTATAAACTGTTGTTTATTACATTTCATTTAATAAAACAACAGGATTTTTTGTCTTTGTTACCAAGAAACCGCGAAGCGTAAACCCCTCTGCCCTGAAAGTTACAGCTTTGACACTGGAGACTCCTTCCATAAAACTTAAATAAACATCTCAGAAAACATCACCATATCATATCAACATCTGCCAAACACGTCCCTGTGACTGAGCTGTTACTATAGAAATGATAACGTATTCCTTTATGACTTTAAAAGAAAGGTTTCTGTGAACTTGCGGGAAAGTGTTCAAAAGTTTGTGCTCCCCCCAGAAACCGGTGCATGGAAGTCACAGATTGTGACCAGCTTTGTGCACAGTTTGTATTGGACTGCCTGTGGGCAGAGCTTCTGAAGCTCAAGACCAAGTTTGAGAACGATATTTCTCTACAAAGCTGTGTGTGGAGACAATACACAACCTAAAACAAACCCCAAAGACTGCACCAAAAACTAATTACTACAGAAGACAGATTTGTGATAGATTAACGTTTAAAAACCGAAGGCATGAAAAATGTTTGTTGTGGCAGCATCCCTCCGAATATGTCTGAGAACCCAGAAAGCAGGAGGAGGAGGAAGTGATAGACAGAGAAAGAATGGGGCGTACGAGCGAGAAAAGAACTAATAGGCTACACGGCGGCGTCCCGGTGCAGAGGTGCAGCGAGGCAGCAGTGTCCTGACACAGCTGAAGGCCTCGGAGGAGAGAGACGCCTATTAGAGGAGGATAAGGGCCTGTCTGGACAAGGCAGTGCTTTCAACGCAGCACTGGGCACCAGCATCAATTAAAGACAGGAAAATATGACAAACAACAAGAAAGCTGAGGCCAAAGCGCTCCCCTATCACCGCGTGGGTCCGTAGAGGACGAGCAACGCGAGGGGTCGATGTGTAGTGATCTAAGTGGGTCTATTGTGTAGAAATGAGCAGCCATGCCTCCTGTCACGTAAATTACGAGATGCCTTCAAACCCGGGCAGAAAAAGAGCAACAATCAGAGGCTACTCTTTGTATTTGTGCACAATCCCGTCCTTAATCTACGCCCACGGGCGATCACTCGGCCTAGATTTCCACTGTTTAAGAGACATTAGCTTCTGAAATCCTCCACACACACACACGAAGCGCAGGCTGTAATCCAGGCCACTCATTGTCTAACAGATGAATAGGTGAGGGAGGGTCTTAACAAGGCTCTAACAAGGCCCAGCTGATAACATGGCTGTCAAGCAGACCTGGCATGCAGCCAGAACTATTTAATGGCGTCTAAAGACTCATAAATCAAGACGTGGTGGCATGCCTCGCAGCAACTGGTAAGTGCTGGGAAATTAAACTGGTGGTGGGCTTTTGCTCCATGAAACAGCTGATTGAAATTAAATTCCCTGTCAATCAGGGCATGGAGGCGGTGAACAGCAGGGCAAACAAAAGAGATAATTGGCTCTTCATAAGTGTTAATGACTAATGACTGTTATGTTTAATTTAGGCAAAGGGGAACATGCAGAACTAAAACACCAGATAATCCATATCCATTAAAGCGATACTCCAACTCTTTTCAACTATTCACTGCGTCTGTAAAAGAATTTAGACATTTCCTTGCACTGAGAAAATAAAAGACAAAAAAAATTGTGCGAAACTCAATTACAATGGAAATCTAAGGGCAGATCTTGAAATCAATAACTTGTGTAGAATGCTTTCATGAATGCTTCAGTCTTATCGATTTTTAAAAGAAGCCCTAAATTATATTGTATTAAATTATATTATTTATAATCAGTCCTTTCCAAAAAAAAGAAAAAAAACAGAAGGAAGAATTTGTGGTCGATGTCACTAGTAGGAACACACTTGTAAGGTGCATGTGTGTGTTTTTGTGTGTGAGAGAAAGAAAGAAAGAGTGTGTGTGTTTGTTTGTGCGTTATGGTTTAGGGTAGGTTAATGCGATTTCCGTTCCGCCTGTCGGCTCCAGAGACCGGGCTTTGTGAGCGCTGGTCAGGTGAACGCTGGGCTCGTCCTCCCTGCGGCCATTAGCGTGGACAGGAGACAACCCGATAAAGACGGGATACTTTGATGCGCACAGGTCACTGCACAACCTCCAGTCACAGCCCATCTCCACGTCCTCCAATCAGCAAGAGCCGTGAGCATGAGGAAGGAGAGAGGATGGAGAAGATGAAGAAGATGGAGAAGAGAGGCCTAATTACCAGCCACTCTCTGAGATGGTTTTATACACACTCCAGAAGCTTCCACGTGGGTGAGCTAACTCCAACGGGGGAAAGGTTGTCCGGCACGGACGCTTCTCTTCACTCAGGGTTGAAGTTTGGTGTGTCGATGTCTCTGGGACCACTTCAGGGAGAAGAGTGCACTCAGAGCACGGAGGAGGCGGGGCACAGCAATCTTCATGTCATGTCTCCTTAATGTGTTGTTTTTCTGTTTATTAATGCACCTCCCACACACACACACACACAAACACACACACACACTGCCATTTCCTTTCACTTGTGATGAAAAAGTACCTTGAATCTTTAACTTGCAAAAAGCATCTCATATATTTTTCATTAAAAAAAAAAAACCCTGCATCTCATCTTCCTCCTGCATCTATGTTTTTTTTATTTACTTATTTTTAAACATTAGTTACGGTAGAGACACACAAGTGTGTGTACATCAGCTTAAATAAAGACGTGTCCTCTTCTGTCTCTTCTGTCATTTCTTATAAGCAGAGTCAAAACGCTTCTATTCAGGTTAAAGATGACATCTCCAATTGAGTCAACAGATTTTTTTTTTCTTCTCGCCTTAAACAAGAGAACGGTGAAAGACAATGAGGATTTTCAGTGTAATGATGAAACAAAAAAAAAAAATAGAGCAAGGTTTTTTGGGGGGGAAAAAGAATCTGTCATGCCGATGTCAACTCTTTGTGTGCCGTCCTTAAGAGAGAGCAGAAGGGAGAGAAAATTACCTTCCATAATTGGCACGCTGATCAAAGACGGGCGATGACGGCAGGACAATAAAGCCATTAATTTATCAGAATTCATTATGAGCTGCTGCTGTAATAATCGCGTGAAACATCTGAATAAATAGTGACGGAGAATCAAAGCCGAACAGATTTGTGGAGTGACAGATTGGGAGAAGACGGGAGGGAGATGACGGAGGTGGGGGTTCGCTTACATACCTGATCATAGTTCATCGTAATCACGACCTTGACGCTAAAACATGACATTCAGCGCAGCGGATACAGCATGCATGTATACAGATGCGCTGGATGCTGAAGGAGACATGATGTCGGAAAAAGCCGGAAAGCGACACACAGGGATACACAGGTCCCACTGTCCCGCTGTCCATATGAGATAATAGCGAGGAAATGAGAGACTTTTGTATTGTTTTTTTGTATTTATCAAGTCACCTAAGACAAGAGTAAGGAGACATCAGGAAGACAGTGACATAAAATGACATAAGATATGTTTATAATCGGTTAATAATCCGAGTGAAAGGCCACTTACTGTACGTAATAAAAACTTTCACATGCACCTGGACTGGAAACTGATGCCAAAGAAAGCCAATAAAACAACATGGACTTTTACACAACTCAGTTAGCAGGGTGGGTTACCAAGTCAGAATTACAGTTAGGGGCGGAGTTAGTGCTTATACCCATCAAAAAAGCGCTTTATCCTGTTCTGAGTCACGATGGATCCGGAGCCTATCCCAGGAACACTGGGTGTGAGATGGGAATACAGCCTGGATGGAACACCAGTCCATCACAGAGCACAACACACACACATACACACATTTACACACCTAGGCTAATTTATATTCTCCAATCAAACTGCCAGGACGTTTTTGGGAGGAAACCGAAGAACCCAGATGAAATCCATGCAAATGCAGAGAGAAGATGCAAAATTCAGATCAAATTGGGAATTCGGGAGCAGAATATAGTATATATATGTACACCGATCGGGCATAACATTAAAATCACCTGCCTAATATTGTGTAGATCCCCATTGTGGCACCAAAACAGCTCAGACCTGTCAAGGCAAGGACTCCACAAAACCTCTGAAGGTGTGCTGTGGTATCTGGCACAAAGACGTTAACAGCAGATCCTTTAAGTCCTGCAAGTTGGGAGGTAGGGCCTCCATGGATCGGACTTGATGGCCAGCACAACCCACAGATGCTCGATTGGCTTGAGATCTGGGGAAATTGGAGGCCACCTCCAATGTCAACACCTTGAACTCTTTGTCACGTTCCTTGAACCATTCCTGAACAATTTTTACAGTGTGGCAGGGCGCATTATTCTGCCGAAAGAGGTCACTGCCATTAAGCAATACTGTTGCCATGAAGGGGTGTACCTGGTCTGCAACAATGTTTAGGTATGTGGTATGTGTCAAAATAGCTTCCACATGAATGCCAGGACCCAAAGTTTCCCAGCAGAACATTGCTCAGAGCATCACACTGCCTCTGCCGGCTTGCGTTCTTCCCATAGTACATGTTGGTGCCATCTCTTCCCCAGGCAAACAATGCACATGCACCTGGCCTTCCACATGATGTAAAAGAAAATGTGATCTATCGGACCAAGCCACCTTCTTCCATTGCTCCGTGGGCCAGTTCTGATGCTCACCTGTCCATTGTAGGCACTTTTGGCAGTGGACAGAGGTCAGCATGGGCACTCTGACAGGTCTGAGGCTACACAGCCCCATACGCAGCAAGCTGCGATGTACTGTGTGTCCTGACACCTTTCTATCATAGCCAGCATTAAAATTTTCAGCAATTTGTGCCACAGTAGCTCTTCTGTGGGATCAGACCAGACAGGCTAGTGTTCACTCCCCATGTCCCTGTCACTGGTTCACCAGTTGTCCTTCCTTGGACCATTTTTGGTAGGTACTAATCACTGCTCACCAGGAACACCCCACAAGACCTGTCGTTTTGGAGATGCTCTGACCCAGACATCTAGCCATCACAATCTGGCCCTTGTCAAAGGAGCCACTGTAACGAGATAATCAATGTTATTCACTTCACCTGTCAGTGGTTTTAATGTTATGCCTGATCGGTGTATATACATACAGTTAGGTCCAGAAGTATTTGGACAGTGACAGAGATTTGAAATAAAACAATCAAGATGTGATCGAACTGTAGACTTTCAGCTTTATTTTAAGAGGTTACACAAAAATATGGCATTTACCATTTAGGAATTACAGCCATTTTCAG
>CM075013.1:2196862-2218300 GCA_037576675.1 Pangasius sanitwongsei | reverse complement strand
TGGAGGATTAGAGTGTTGGAGGTTTGGAGTGTTGGAGGTTTGGAGTGTTGGAGGTTTGGAGGATTGGAGTGTTGGAGGATTAGAGTGCTGGAGGATTAGAGTGTTGGAGGTTTGGAGTGTTGGAGGTTTGGAGTGTTGGAGGTTTGGAGGATTGGAGTGTTGGAGGATTAGAGTGTTGGAGGATTGGAATGTTGGAGGATTAGAGTGTTGGAGGATTGGAGTGTTGAAGGATTAGAGTGTAGGAGTGTTGGAACATTAATCTGGAGCGAGGTATGGAAGGAATGTGAAGCCATCTAGGAGTGAAATGCAGAACAGAACCATGAAACAGACACAGGAAATGCACAAGATTGGAAATTGAAATGTCCACCTGCCCATCAAGCTCATTTGAAGAGGACAGTCTGTGATATTGATGATGCAAAAGAGTGGAGCGTCGCAACATGTGGTATGTGCTGAGCGAGGGAATTAGTGAATACATTAAGGAAGTAACAGGAAGTAAAATCTGAGATACCGAGCAAGAAGAACCCAAAAAAGAGCGAGATTGAAACGGACTCGCATGGCCCGCCACATTCCTCAATGCCATCTGACCGCCAGAAATATGGTTATACACACATAATGACAATCATTTGATGAAATTATGGAACCCGAAGCCAATTACTAAATTATTCCCAACTGTCATGAGAATGGCCCTGTGTAATTATTTCAAAATTAGCTTTCAACAGCACTACAGTCATAATTTGCCCCCTTCAAAAAATCACTATTTTGAGACCACTGATTATATTTCCTTAAGCCGCGCTCTTAATTCAAGCCTGGCAATTTTCTCTTATTTGACCAAAAAAAAAAAAAAAAATGTTGGACACACTGAATGAGTTGATCATTTGTTCTAATTGTTATTTCTGTAGCACACAGCGGTGAACGAGGACGGAAAAACCTCTCTCTTCACCCTGTAAACACACATCTGAAGCATTTGATATTCAAAAGTATTTCTTAACCTTTGTAAGAAAATAGGGGTTGAGAAATTTTTTAAAAATATATTGCTGCATTTGAGACTTTACTCGAAATTATGAAGAAGTGAGTGAACACAGAGGAAAGTGTTATGGATGCAGATGATGAAAAAACACTCCAGGATTAAAAACACTCTTGTGCTCAGTACACTGCTCGTCTATAGATCACCTCGGGGAACAAGTTCAGGAGTTCAGGAGCTTCCTGTAAAGACAAACCAGTGTAAGAGGAGAGCCTCTTTCAAGTGCAGACGGCTCGGGGAGACGGCTAGTCTGCCTTCGTGTCTGCTTTTTTTTTTTTGTGCACTTCTCTCTGTGATGAGTCCTGATCTGGGATCAGATTTAGGATCTGATTCACAAGGATGCTATGGGGGAAGGTGCTGAAGATGCTCCTGGACCTGCTTTGAGAAGGGTGATATAGGGTGATGTGTGTACCATAATTTCATGTGACGTCGTGATGTGACTTTGCTACATAGGTATCGTACGCTAGGCTGCAATATGAACGCGCCATTCAGAGCCAATCACAAGCTTGATCACGATATCATCACGCCCTCGTCTTCAGCATGATGTGCTGCTTATCATAAGATTCAGATTCATGTCCACAATATAATTGTTTCATCACATTAGCCATGCTAACCTGTATATATACAAACAAACAAACAAATTACTAGTACCAAAATCTAAATAAAAAAGATGTTTAAAAATGTAAAAGATGAATACTGTTAAATTGTACACATTTTTAAATGAATAATAACTCGGTCCTAAAGGCAGTGTATGTATAGCATTTTAGAGCGAATAAAAAAATAAAACCGGTGCCAGTGACTACATGCTGTGTCGCTTTGCAGCGTGCATGTGCTGTGAATGTGTGTAAGTGTAGTACTGTTAAAAGAAATATAGATCTGTCTGTTTATGTTTACTGATTATTAGAAATTATTTAGCATTTCAATCAAATCAAGTTGTTCTTTTTACAGTGAGTAAAATGTGTTTATTTCTTTATTTATCTATCTTTAAATCCTGGGCCGTAATGTTGCTGAATTGCTGAGGCATTGCTTACACCATCAGATCCTGCGTCTGGTCGAGTCTGATGTACAGCTCGCTCTGGTGACAGAAAGGCATGATGTGTTGGAGAAGAAGAAGAAGAAGAAGAAGAAGAAGAAGAAGAAGAAGAGGGGAATGAGAGAGTTTCAGGCCCAGCCGTGACACTGCAGTGTCTCTGACAGGACACCACAGCTACCTGACATTAGCTTCCACTCAGCATCACCTCGACACCGTGAAGCGAAAGGAGATCGGACGAGGGAGGTAGAGGAGTAAAAAAAAAAAAAAAAGAACGAAGCTGGAGTAAGCGAGAGAGCTTGCACAACAAGGCGAGGCAGAGGAAACACACTGAGCTCGGAAATGAACAGCCTATTAAGGGTCTGAAAAGCTGTCAGAGATTCGTGAAAAGCCCCTGCGCTAGTCACTCAGAGAGAGGCGCAGGAGGAAGAATAAAGGAGGAGACGGAGAGAAGGAAACATAATATAAATATATAAGAATATAAAGAATATATAACGCAAGCTGGCGAAGCTGAAAGTACGACTCATTTCCCGACTTCTGTTCACCTCATACGATTACAACGGCTTGATGGCCACCTTATTTCATGGAATATTAAGTTCGAATGTGGCTAGCAGGAAGGACAATGAAGCTCAGGAGAGAGAGGAGGGGTGACTGGGGGGGGGGGGACCGGGGGTGACATGGGGGTAACAATACCAGCCTCACACATTTGCCCTCAGAGCAGCACCCTCGCTCCACAGGCTAACAATAAACAGCATCCAATCACACGTGCAGACGTGCACTTCGGTTCCAGCGTGTACGTGCGTATGTGTGTTTATCTGAGCACGCTCCAAGCCCCCGAAGCTTCCCAGATTTAATTTTCTGTTCTGGACTAAAAGCAGAAGTCCATCATGCACGTAACAAAGCCATTAGACGTTCTGTGAAGACACACACAGCTATGAAATTAAAGTGAGTGTCGTAGCTTGTAGCTTGTTGAAATAATTCATTATTCTTAAATAAAATTCAGCTGTTTTTATTTCCTCAAGAGAAAATGTGGTGATTTCTTTTTCCTCTCATAAACCCCTCTTTTTCATGCTCTTTTTGGAATTCTGGCTTCTGATTGGTCAGAAGGTTTATATCAAGGTTCTACTACATTATCGTCTCTATAGTAACAGCTCATTCACAGGGACACGTACAGCAGACGCTCCGTTGATAATAAACTGATTAAAAAACGTGTAACTGCCGATCTGGTGAAGTTTTCTGTAAATGTAAACATTTATTTAACATTTTAAGGAAGGAGTCTCCGGTGTCAGTGCTTTGTAACAGTTAGAGCTAAAGTTTTAATGACTCCAGCAGACAGGGGAAAAAGAGAGGCTGATCAATTGTATCATAACATTAAATGTAACTATAAATGGATAAAGAAAGTACAATCTGTCGTACTTTAGTTAATAATTGGCAAACTTGGTGTGGTGTAAGAGGAATAAAACACTTCAGGGCATGTTGTTACAGCTACTGAGCATAAGCATCTTTGGCTTTGGTTGGTTATTTTACTAAAACAGCGTGCCATGGAGTGTTTTATTCGTCACACAACCTTCAGTCTGCATTACAGCGATGTTTTCATGTTTCATGCAGTACTGAATCTGAACATGAAAGACTAATAACTAAGACGTTTATTTTATTCTTTGGTTGGCTGTTAGTTACAGTATTGGCAATTTGCACATGAGCACCAATCTGATCAACCTCAGACCCCATTTTTTCCTAAATTGTGACATATTTTTTCAAATAAAAGTTTAAGCGTACAAATGAACTCTGTCCATCTTTAAAGATGACCCAACGCAGCTTTTAATAAACCACAGTTGCAGTTAAGATTCAGGACGTTTCCTTCCAAACTTCCAAGCTGTTATTCGGTTTCTTCACAGTTTGGACACTGACTAGATCATTATAATTTAAAACAAATTTCACACTGAGTAAATGGGCAGCCTTAACAAAAAAATAAATGGAGCGAACAACAATGAATAAAAAGCAATCTGTTCAGCTCGTAGCTTTACTTATAACTCAGGAAAAAACAGCAAAAAAAAATGTGCGATGTGTAATAACTGCAGTGTTTACTGCAATCGCTGTCGGATCACGATATAAAAATGCCACTGTTGACTCTGTAGATCTGCAACAGTGGCGTTTTAAACCTTAATTTTCAGCCTCATATCTTCAGCCTCTCACTTTCATCTGTGGCTTTTTTTGTGTTTGTGGAAAATGCTGCCTCCATTTGGCCGTTTTTGAAACCGAACTGCTTTTCCTGTCTCAAATCCACCACACTGGAAAAAAATAAATAATAAATAAAAGACCTGCTGTAAAATTCACAGCGTGGTGAGGCATATTTCACGTGCTTTTCTGTAGGAGGAAGTGCTGTTTATGAGAAAACACACAGTCACATTTAAGGAGAACTCATTTCTGGTTGCTTAGTGCTGCTTTTTGTTATTGCTGTGGGAAGTTAGCGGTTGTGTGTTACGCTGATGTCACAAGGGATGTGTGACATCTAGCGCAACTACAATCGTGTTTAATAGTACAAAAACATCTGACGCATCAAGAGATAGCGATCAGGGTTTACTGTTAGCTCCTAAAAACAAAACTTGGTTTCTCACTCACCGTTTTCCAGCGATGTTCAACATCATATTAATGAGAAATCCAGCGTAGACGTAGCGGAGATGTTTGTTCAAACTCTGCACTGGGATCAAAGTTCCAGTTGAGTTATGGCAGAGATACAACTCGGCTAGTTATTGAAGTACGAGATGACGAGCACGATTAGCATGAAGCTTTGGAAGCCGATCTGTTTGATCGGACTGTACAGACGAGGAGCGGAGAGAACTGGACAGACTGAAACACTAAAGCGGGATTGTGGGTAATGTAAGAAACCATGTCAGTGAAGAAGTCGACCCAGAATTTCTCAGAAATCTCAGATGCTAATGAAGATCTCAAGTTCATTATAAAGATTCATATCTTTAAGAATATCTATAGGAATATCTCTCATATTCTTAATGTCTTTAAGAAGGAAGTACAAACACTTTTTATGTCTTGAGGTTGTTTGCTAGTTAGCGATGCGCTTCGCGTTTTGCTGAAAAGTTTCGACGGCATCACTGAACAATATCAAAAATATTGCATTATTGCAAAGCCATCAGTTTATCACTGAGATGTGTAATAATCGTTCGTTTCTCACTGAGCATCGCTAGTGCGACTTTTATTCCCGCCATTCATTCCCATTCGGAAGACAAGGTTTACCACTCAAACACTCTCTCTCCCCAACTAATGTCTATCAGAGCCACACTAGAGCGATACCTTTTTTATTTCAAAAGTGACATTTAAATCAGAGGACGCGGCGGCGGGAGGCTTGCTTTGTATCCGGCAATCCATCTGCTGTCAGGCGAGAGCGAGAGATGCAGGAGGAAGCCATCAAGTTCATTTCCAGCACGTCTGTTCTCGCTAACACTCTGTACACCAGGCCTCCTCTTATTCTAATGATATTAGTCGGCCATGCTTCTCCACGCTGCCTCTTATCATCAACCATAAGCTGCTTGGAGAATTTCATAAATAACTCGTGTCACATGAAAGAGGGGGGAACGGATAAAAAGAACGAAAAGACGAAAAGAGAGCTCAATATTCGGAAACATTAGAACTATTTCTCAAGAGGTTTAGGCATAAAAAAGAAAAACAAGAAGTAAATTAGTTTCACGCAGCTTCTTAGAACAGACTTTCCCCTTCTTTAGGGATATTATTGTTCTAATTTGGACAGAAGTAAACTTTCGAGCACTTATAATAATAGAAAAATCAATTTGTATGAAATGTTTCAAAAGTTTTACACCACAGCACCAATGAGCTCTGGTATAGTATAGTATAGTATAGTAATAGTATAGTATAGACAATCATACACATTCACGAAAGCTTATGCATGCTCATAGACACTCATATACACATATGGACTATTACATGCACAAGTGCTCTCATACACACTCAAAGACACTCATACATGCTCATATATTCTCTTACATGCCTATAGACATTCATACATATTTATAGTCTCAAACCTGCTCAGAGACTCGCATACACGCCTATAGACATTCATACATGTTCATAAAGTCTCTTATATGCTCATACACACTCATTCATATTCATAGACTCTCATACACGCCTATAGACATTCATACATGTTCATAAAGTCTCTTATATGCTCATCGACACTCATTCATATTTATCGACTCGCATAAACGCCTATAGACATTCATACATGTTCATAAAGTCTCTTATATGCTCATACACACTCATTCATATTCATAGACTCTCATACACGCCTATAGACATTCATACATATTCACAGACATTCACACATGCCTATAGACAATCATACATATTCATAGACTCTTAGTACATATTCAACCATGCGTATAGACACTCGTATACGCTCATAGACTCTCATGCATGCTATAGACACTCACACACGCTCATAAATAATTATACATTCTCATAGATACTCATACATGCATATGACATTCATAAATGCTCATAGACTCTCACAGACACACTTACAGACTCACATACATATTCATAAAGCCTCTTAAATGCTCGTAGATTCTTCATACATCATGCATTCTTCATATTTCATACGTTTTATACAGACATTCATATACATATGTAGACATGTGACGCCTGTTCATAAAGTCTCATCCATGCTCACAGACACTCATGCATGCTTATAGACACCCATATACACTCATAAACACTCATATACACTTATGGCACTCAAATGGCATTCATAAATGATCATACATATTCAAAGACTTTCATGCACTTTCATAAGGAAGCTTATAGGCACTCATGAACTCTCTTAAATGCCTATAGTCACTCATGCATAGTCATGAAATCTCATACATGCTTATAGTTTCTCACGCACTCATAGATTCTCTTACATGTCTATAGACATGTATACATATTCATAAACTAATACACTCTCATACAGTCATAGAAACTCATATATGCTCATAGACTTTCATGCACATTCATAAATGCTAAACCAGGCCCACAGACTCTCATACGCACCTTTCTACACTCATAAAAGCTTATGCATGCTCATAGATTTTCATACACAATTATACATTTACACACTCATATCCACCCATTAATGTTAATACACACTCATAGACACTCATACACATTCATAAACCCTCATACATGATTATAGAGGCTCATATGCATTCATAAACGCTCATACACACTCGGAAACTGACACAGGGACTCAGTACGGAAAAGTTTTGAATTCAAATTAATAACACACCATGCCATAGCACACTGTGTGTGTGTGTGTGTGTGTGTGTGTTCAGTGGTCTATGTGTCTCCATCAGATTGACCCCGACTCATTCCTTACACTCTTGAGTTTGCCATCAGCTTGGATAAGGGAGGAAAATGTGTGTGTGTGTGTGTGTGTGTGTGTGTGTGTAGGAGACAGAGGGATACTGCAGTGTTAAACTGTGGTCTGTATCTGTGTTCCTGGCAGACCGGAGGCATTTTGAAAGTGATCAGAGTTCACTAACACTGTTTTTCCTCTGGCTTTTCCTCTCTCACCTCAGAGCGTCTCTGTCAGCTGGACGAGGGCCGTAACCACACGCAATTTCAAGCGAATAATAAACAAACAAAAAAAGGAGTGTGATTTAACAAAGAAAAATGTATAGTTGTTGATAGGGTGACGTTTTCTGCGAGACATTTATTTAACATGTATGGAAGGAGTCTCCAGTGTCAGTGCTTTGTAACAGTCAGAGGTAAAGCCGTAACTTTTCTAGGACACCTTCAGGACAGAGGAGTTTACACTTTGTGGTTTCTCAGTAACATGACAAAGCTGTGGGTTTTTTTTGGCTCATTAACATCTAAACAGAGAAAGAAAAGAGAGACTGGTGAGGTAATGACTGTTTATAACTGCTAAGAGAACTTGCTTCATGGACATTGCGGAATAACTATAAACGGCTAAAAAGTGATGTCTCATTCTCTAATTTAGAAGAGCAACTAAGTACTCTGTTATAGGAAAATCGTCAACTTCAGGATGCATTTATTACATTTATAAATGCTCATTGACTCTCAGACACACTTATAGACACTCATACATGTTAATAAAGCCTAGTACATGCTCATAGACCATCATATATGCCCTTACATGCGTTTAAACCTTCATGAAGTGTCATACATGCTTATAGATACTCATACATGTTCATAGATACTCTTACCCAGCTATACACACCTATAGACATTCAAAGATGTTCATAAAGTCTCATACATGCTTATAGACACTCATACACACTTAGAGACTCTCTTGCACAGCTATATTCATAAATGTTCATACAGTCTCTGGCACACTCACAGACACATATACACTCGTAGACGCTCTTACACGCCTATAGATGTTCATACATGTTCAAAAGGTATCATACACATTTATAGACGCTCATACACACTCATAGACACCCTTATACTCCTACAGTTGTTCACACATTCAAAAACTATCATACACAGTCATTAACTCTATTATGCCTGTTCATAAAGTCTGGTATAATAATCAACATCAGGGTGGTAACAGTAGCTCTGCTTCATCACACCAGACAGAGAGAAACTCTTTGGTATGAAGGCCCACCACTGAGCTCTGAGTTAATTATCATCCATCTAAAAAGCCCCCTCTCTCCTCTTTTTACTCTGAGCGAGGGCTCTTTACACCTCCTCTATTGTGCTGTGCCTCTTTTTCAGCTCAGTGATTGGGGGTCCCTGCGTTTTCATATTTGATAAAAGTGAATGGAAATGAGTGATGCGATGAGTATGAGAGTGAAAGAGAGAAATGTGTGTTTCGCATCTCTTTGAGTCAGCGTCCTGCTGGGAGGAGGGTTCTGTCATTTTTGGGGAACTCCGGTTCTCTTTGCACTTCTGTTACACGCCTCTTTTCAGGCCATTTCTCTCTCTTTCTCTTCTCATCATGTCATGCCTTGATCTGCTGGACCGGGAGAACAATAAGAGTGCAGTGAGTGGGCAGGGAGGAGTGTGTGTGTGTGTGTGTGTGAGAGAGAGAGAGAGAGAGAGAGAGAGAGAAAGAGAGAGAGAGAGAGAATTTCCACCCTGGTGTTTGATGACCATTTAGCTCAAGAGCTTTAAGGAACATAGCATAAACATAAAAAATCAAATTTAGGAGTTACACACACGGGTCTGATGTATATCAACACACACACATACATACACACACATACACACACACACAGTGTTTTACTGGTGAAACAGAGGAAGGTTTACCGCAACAATGTGCCATGAGGGTGATGTTGGACAGCAGGTACTCAGGTCTCCATCAGATCACTAATCCGCCTTTTACAGTACTGTATTTGTTTTTTTTTTTTTTGTTTTTTAGCTCAAAATCATATTAAAATGCATTATATATAAAAAATTTAAATCAACTGTAAATCTATCAGAATTACTGCAAAAGTATATTTAACAATACAATAAAGCTTAAAGTTAAATCTAGAATATTAAACCACTTTGAAATAGTGTCCCAGAGAACATTAGGAATGCTCTATAACTCTATAGCTATTGAATTAAAATAAATAAATAAATAAATAAACATGAATATAACAATAAGGAAATGGTTAAATCTAGAACATTTAAGAAACCTCTAAAATAGTGTTCCAGAGAACATTAGAAACACTCTGAAACTATCGTTTTTTATATTGCAGATCTAACACATATAAATCATTAGAAGAAATTGTTAAATCTAGAAGCTTAAAACACTTCGAACTAGTGCTCCAGAGATGGTTATAAAGGGGAAAAAAAACATAACTTAGAGAACTGATTAAATCTAGGACCTTTAAGTGACCTATGAAACAATGCTGTGATTATTAGGAATATTAGGAATGAGATTAAATCACACAACATTAACATACCTTCTGTAAATATCCGTAAAAGGTTCTAGATTTGACCAAATGTGTTCGAGGGAACATTAGAAATGCTCTATAACTCTATAAGTGTTTTTGGTTTTTAATTCAGACAAAAAATAAATTCTTCCGTGAAATGCTTAAATCTAGAATTTTTTGTTAAACTCTGTCTTTACCCACAGAACTCCACAAAACCAAAAATCACAAATGCATTACAGTACAAACGTTCATCAACAATCTCAACATTCTTCCTTACGATAAGAACAACATGATTCATTTACATTCATTTACGTCATTCCCACCAAAAATAAATATAGAAAAGTCTAAATTGGGTGTCTGTTCTTTTTTTTTTTTTTTCTTTTTGTTCCTCTTCTTTAAGATTGAAATTCACCCATTAACTGCACTTCACATAACACGGCTGTTTCATAATTCATGCGGCCAAATCAAAAAGACAAGGCATCATTAACACCTTTACCGTGTATAATGGGAAAAAAATGATTTGTTAGAGGTCCGAAAATAGCTCCTCTTATTCCTACCTATAATTATGTCTTTGAAACATATTAAATTCCAGGTATAGTTTCAGGAATGTCTCCACTGGAGTGCTAACAAGCCCTGCGACGACTCCATGTTAAAAAAAAAAAAAAAGTGCTTAATTATAGTGGTGCATATATTACTGTTTATCAGCTCCACCTCGAGCACTCGAGTCCTGCCATTAATTATACTATAGACAATTTTCTCACCCTCATTTTTTTTTCTTTTTTAGACCTATTACCAACTTGACTTTCCTCTCTTCACTCCTGAAGTTATGTTGATAATTCAGCCAATTAGCCAAAAATAAAAAGTGCAAGAACTGGAAAAAACAGGAAAAGTGTGTTCCTGGAATTAAATGCTAAAATAAACCATTGTACATGTTGGCAAGAGGGAAAAAATGAGTCGGTTTTGAAGTCCCATTAAAGAGAGATTTTGATTTTGATGAGAGATTTGGCCCAAACATGGTTCACACGTGGCTCAAGCAGCTCATACATGGCTGATACGTGACCCAAGAGGCTCACACATGTCTCATGCATGGCTCATACATGACCCAAGTGGCTCATGCGTGACCCAAGCAGCCCATACATGGCTCATACTTGACCCAGAGGCTCATCCCTGGCTCATACATGGCTCATATGTGACCCAAGTGGCCCATACATGGCTCATACTTGACCCAGAGGCTCATACATGGCTCATATGTGACCCAAGTGGCCCATACATGGCTCATACATGACCCAAGTGGCTCATATGTGACCCAGGTGGCCCATATGTGACCCAAGTGGCCCATACATGGCTCATACATGACCCAAGTGGCTCATATGTGACCCAAGTGTCCCATGTATGGCTCACCCGAAGGTGAACCTGAAGGTTGTGGGTTCGAGTCTCAGGTCCAGCAGGGATTGTAGGTGGGGGAAGTGAATGACCAGCGCCCTCTTCCATCGAACCCCCAATTGCTCCCTGGGCGCTGCAGCAAAAAAAGGCTGCCCACTGCTCTGGGTGTGTGTTCACGGTGTGTGTGTGTGTGTGTTCACTACCGTGTGTGTGCAATTGGATGGGTTAAATGCAGAGCACAAATTCCGAGTATGGGTCACCATGCTTGGCCACATGTCAATTCGCTTCACTTCACTTTATACTTGACCCTGAGGCTCATACATAGCTCAAACGTGACCCAGAGGCTCATATATGGCTCATAGATGGCTCATACATGACCCAAAATGGCTCATATGTGACCTAAGTGGCCCTACATGGCTCAGACATGGCCCATACGTGACCCAGAGGCTCATACATGGCTCATACATGACCCAAGTGGCCCATACATGGCTCATACATGGCTCATACATGACACAAGAGGCTCATACATGGCTCATACATGATCCAAGTGGCTCATGCATGACTCAAGTGGCCCATACGTGGCTCATACTTGACCCAGAGGCTCATACATGGCTTATATGTGCCCCAGAGGCTCATACATGGCTCATACATGATCCAAGTAGCCCATACATGGCTCATACATGGCTCATATGTGCCCCAGAGGCTCATACATGGCTCATACATGATCCAAGTGGCCCATACATGGCTCATACATGGCTCATATGTGACCTAAGAGGCTCATACACAGCTCATATGTGACCTAAGAGGCTCATCCATGACTCATACATGGCTCATACATGACCCAAGAGTCTTATACATGACACAAGAGGCTCATACATGGATCATACATGACCTAAGAGGCTCAAACATGGCTTACACGTGACACAAAAGGCTCATACATGGCTTAAACATGGCCCAAGAGGCTCACACATGGTTCATACATGACCCAAATGGCCCATACATATAATAATTTGCCAACAATTACAATGTTTTACTCATTAAAGAACAACATGTTGTACTTCTTATCCATTTATAATTACTTTTATTGTTGTGGAATGTCTGGGAATGAAGTAAGTTGCTGTTCTTATGTTTATTTTCTTATGTTTATGTTTCTTATGTTTTACCTTTAGTTAATAAGACAGCTTGATATTTCACCAAGCATCACAAAGTGTAAACTCCTCTGTCCTGAAGATGATGGAAAAGCGCTGACACTGGAGACTCCTTCCATATATGTTAAGTAAACATCTACTCACAAAAAACTTTACCATATCAACAATTACACACTTTTTTGTGGAGTGTCTGCTATATAACTCCCTGTGAATGAGCTGTTACTATAGAAACGATAAGTTATAGAGTTAAAGAGTTACGGAAAATGAATCAAACCCTTCCAGACCAATCCGAATCTAGAATTCCCCAGCTTTTTTCTTACTATGTAAAACACTGCACGACTGGATGCAGTGCACGAATCGTACCTGAAACAATTGTGATGTGAGTAATGACTAGCATGTATAATGTGAGACAGGACGTGAGACAGGAGGTGAGACAGGAGAGTGGACACAGGCAGGAGGGGTACAGAGCCGCTTTGAAGTCTGGATTCCAATTAAACCCCTGACTGAGTTCTAAGCGCAGAAGAAAAATGAGTGAGGTACATGACATGGCCAGGTCCGCTCGTCCAGCCAAGCCTCTCCATTTTACACCCTCTGTCTCTGTACAGACTCCAATATTTATGACTGCCCCGCCCCCACGCGTTACTCCACCTCTTCTCACCCCATACTACCCCGCACCCCACCCCACACTCCCCTCCGTCCCTACACTCTTAGAAAAAAAGGGTTCTTCAAGGGTTCTTTAAGGGTGTGTTGGATAATTAAGAGCTTGTTGCCTCCTGAAAGGGTTCTCCTCAGGAATACTTTAAGAAACCTTTCAAATAGTGTTCCAGAGAACATTAGGAATGCTTTAAAGCTCTACAGTTATAGATTAAATTGCACAACGTTATCATAAAGAAATGACTAAATCTAGAACGGAAACTTCTAGATTTCTGTAAAGGTCCTCAAAGGTTCTAGATTTGACCAAGTGAACATTAGGAATGCTTTATAGCTCTTTAGCTATAGATTCCTTGAAGGTCTTAAATGTTCTAGATTTAACCGAAGGTCTTCCCGAGATTATATCACATAACATTAACATAAAGAAATGCTTAAATCTGGACCCTGTAAGGACCCTTCTAGATTCCCGTAAAGGTCCGCAAAGGCTCCGGATTTAACCAACATGTCCCAGGGAACCCCACAAATTCTGTTGTAGGAACTTCTCGGTTGTAGGGTTCCACATGAATTGTTTTAGGGGCAAAGAAATAAAGGAAGAACCCAAAATGTTTTTAAGAGCAACTCTGTGAAATTATTTAAAAAATTGTAACAAGACTTCTTAACTTTATTATCTAGTTGATTGTCTAAGTTACAGAAGTAATATAGGGTTGTTGTTACTCAGACATTATGGCCATCATGAACAAGAGATGCTATTTGATTAACAAGCTCTCAGAGTGTCAAAACTGTTCGAACAGAACAAATAGAGCAAAAAAAAAAAAAAAAAAAGAAAGAATCAGAATCTGTAAATATATTGTTTTAGGGTACAGGTAGTGGTGGGAGGTTTAAATAAAATTTAATATTTAATATAATAATATTTAAATAAAAATAATTTTTAAAAAAACTAAAATAATACTTTTATAATAAAAGTAATAAAATAATAATTAAAATAAATGCTTAAATTCAAAAAATATAAATAAAATGACATTATTTATATTATTTTAACCAGAATAAAGATTACACTGTCAGTTCATGGATTTTTCCTTAAAAAAATATAATTTTTGAAAACATTTGGAATTAAAAAAAAAAAATCCTGTCCATACATCCAGTGTTTTTAAAATATCTCCGTCCACATAACAAAGGAACAAATGAAATGCGGAAAAATCTAAAACGTTATAGCTGTTAAGATCAACATTCACACTGCTTCAAGGATAGCCACATGGAAGGAAATAAACTTTCAGCTTTAAATTGTGCAAATCTTGCAAGACGTCGCAGCGTCCAAAGGTTGAGGAAGACGGCATGATAACGGGAATATATGTACACAACGTATGGGCTTAAAAGCATCTCCTCACAGATCCTCAGAAACCACAACACAGAGAATTGCTGAGAAACACATCCATACATGCCAAGCGAAGAGAGACGGACATGAGAGGGAAGTTAAAAAAAAAAGGATAAATAATGAGTTAGGCAAAAATCTGGAAATAAAAGAAACATTAAAAAGTAAATATGCACATAAATATGTGAGAGGCGGTAGAATTACTTGCAAAGGCTTCCAATTAGGTGACCCCACGGCGAATCGGTGGCATGGAAACGGCGGTCCCTCGCCCGCTCAACATTTAGATATTTATGTTGTTATTTCCACTTCACAAGACCTCGTGCTAGTGATGTTTTTAATAAGCTCCTGATTAGAGACACAACAGCAGCCGGCGCTGAGGATTTCAAAAGTCAGAAAAGATGTTTTGGCGTGAAACTTTTTCTTTTTTCCCACCTTTGTGTTTGCTTTTATATTTGGTTGTGTACATCTACAACAGAAAAGACATCTGATGCCATTTCCTGTCATTGAAATGATTTTATAATTTGTAGGGGTGTGATGCAATTTCGATTTGTAATGGAACGATGCGATACGATACGATACGATACAACATAATATGATACGACACGATGAGATACGGTACAATATGATACAATACAATATGATAGGATATAATAGGACATCTTACAATACTATAAGATATTGATATCGATACAATGTGATATAACCTGAAACAATATGATATTGATATGATACAGTGCGAAAGGGTACAAGATTGATATAATATACGATACGGTCTAATATGATGTGATACGATACAATATTGATGTGATACAGTCCGATACAGCACAAAACGATGCAATACAATGCGATACAATATGATGCAATATGATACAATGTGATATGATGCAACACAACACGATATAAAATGATGCGATGCGATACGATGTGATACGACGCGAATCAATATCATATAATTCAACATGATATGATCTGATAGAATAAAATAGGATATGAAGCAACACAATGTGATACCAAACAATACAATATGATGCTCTGTGATATGATGCATGATGATACAATACGATACAATACAATAAGATATGATACGATATGCTATGATATGGTATGATATGATACGATAAAATACGATGTGATACTATAAGATTAAATACAATACGATATGAAACGACATGATATCATAGAAAATATGATATGATACGATATGACATGACATGATATGATAGAAAACATGATGTGATATGATAAGATACAAAGCGAGACGGTAATATATGATATGATACGATACAATGCGGTTTGATACAGTATGACACAATACAATACGATATAATGCGATTCAATATGGTACGATATGAAGATATGATACAATATTATATCATATAATATAATATGATATTATATGATACAATGTGTTGTGATATGACACGATACAATAAGATGTGATACGATATGATAGAAAATATGATGCGATACGATATGATGAGATATGATGTGATATAGGACACAATATGACATGATATGATATATGATATGATACAATGCGATGTGATATGATACGATACAATAAGATGTGATACGATATGATATGATATGATAGAAAATATGATGCAATACGATATGATGCGATATGATGTGATACGAAATGATATGATATGATAGAAATTATGATGCAATATGATATGATGCAATATGATGTGATATAGGACACAATATGATATGATATGATATGATATGATATGATATGATATGATATGATATGATACGATACAATAAGATGTGATATGATATGATATGATAGAAAATATGATGCGATATGATATGATGCGATATGATGTGATACGAAATGATATGATAGAAATTATGATGCAATATGACATGATATAGGACACAATATGATATGATATGATATGATATGATATGATATGATATGACATGACATGATATGATATGATACGATACAATAAGATGTGATACGATATAATATGATAGAAAATATGATGCGATACGATATGATGCGATATGATGTGATACGAAATGATATGATATGATAGAAATTATGATGCAATATGACGTGATATAGGACACAATATGATATGATATGATATAATGCGATGTGATATGATATGATACAATGTGATGTGATACGATATGATATGATAGAAAATATGATGCGATATGATGTGATATAGGACACGATATGATATGGTATGATATGATATGATATGATATGATATGATATGATATGATATGATATGATATGATATGATATGATACAATGCGATGTAATAAGATGTTAGTGTCCTCTGAACGATATGTGACCAACTCTGTCCAGAATCTGGGGTAGATCTAGCGTTACTTCGTGCATGATGATGACAGAGGAGTATTATAAAAATATCAGAGTTACCTACAAATCAGTTCACTAACTTGTTAAATAATTTACACATCATATTAATAAAAATATGAATGATTTTCACACTCCAGTTTTCTGTCCTTTTTTTGATAATAATTGATTTGATTGTTGCCTCGATTCATTTCAACGTTTGCCTTTTAAATTGACGCATCAATCCACATCGTCCAATGGTTACACTCTTAGCGTTAGTGTTTGACATCAGCCGCACAACACGTTCGGAAAAAGCAGCAACACGCACCTTTACACGCTGCACTACCTCGTCTTGTTTCACAGTTTTGTTTTGTGTGATGGTGGAAACAGCGTCGAAGCACCTTAGCTGCGGGACATGGGTTTTGTGTTGAAAGGGAATACAGAGAGAAGGTGGGGTTCACAAGCATCAGTCCTGCAAGGCAACCGCAGGCATTTTACACCCCACAACACACACACACACACCAACCAAGAAAATGCACTCTACATCCACACACACACACACAAAAAAAAATAAAGACATATTCAGAATGACTTCTCGATCATTCTTGTTGTTCAAAGCAGACATCCACTTCAAAAATCCGCAAAAACAAGAATAAAACCATACATCAGAACAAAATGTATTTATTGTTAACCACAAATTTAAGAAATGTCGCACAAGGATAACTGTACAACATTTGTACAACTGAACAATGTAGCCACAAACACCTGGACACAAGCTTGTGGAACTCCCACAGGAAATCTCCATCTGTCCATCTCTCTGTTTTAACATTTTCTCGTGTCACACAGGGACGATAAAATAAAATAAAATAAAATAAAATAAAATAAAATAAAGCATCACACTGCACTTATCCCACACTGCATTTATTTTTCCGGAGACACACATCGACGGAAGGGGTTAAGGCATTCCATGGAAGCGAGCCGCGAGCCGCGAGCCGCCTGCCGCGAGCCGGCAAAGTAGTAAATATCTCACGCTGATAGGTGACATAAACAAAGGTTTACTCTCGCAGTTTTAACTTTCTAACTCTCAAAATTTTGGGAAGGAGATTTATTTGTCTTGACACGCTGATAGAGAGCTGAAGAATGAGCTCATGCATTCATCTGATAAAGCATCTCAGTGTACCTCAACCTGATCTCTCTCTCTCACACACACACACACACACACACTGCACCCACTTACTACATACGCATATGCTTGGAGTTTGGTCTTACGGATGTCCCTTCATTATCATGACGTGAAAACAAACAAACAAACATATAAATAACTAAATAATAGGCTAAATGTAATGCATTTTTATTTAATTTAATAATATTAATAATTAATAATTGAATAAAGGTGAATAAATAGCGAGCTGATCAATATTAGATATATTTCCTTTTCTTCCACTGTTTCACTCTTGCCAGTTTTAACTCATTAGACGCTTTTTTATTGTCTCAAATTTAAAAAATATGAAATATTGCATGCTAAACTTTTTTTTTAGGGGATGCAAACTTTTGCACTCAGAAATATTGTATACACTCTAGGTTTAGATTTCAAACAGAAAACCACACGGCTGATTTTTAAAACAAGAAAATAGCTCAGTATAAACTAGAAATTTTTCTGTTTATATTTTCTAGATGTATTTGGCCACGAGCATTTTTAAAAACATTTTTAGACTTTTTTAGTTTTAGAATTAACGCAAGAGGTGAAAGGAACCTATTTTTTTTGTATGTGATTAGAGTTTTAGCATTGACATCAGAGGTGAGAACATTTTTTTTTAAACACTCAGAGCAGCTCATATTTTGTTGATATTACACCAAAAACACCGATCTCCTTGCTCTCCCGGAGTTTTCCGAAGAACTCGATGAAGCTTTGCTTGATAGTCAGGTGAATGCTATTGACTCTAACCTGCACCTTCGCCATGGCAGATACAGTTCGAAGCCTCCGAGCAGCGGGGTCCTGAGTGAACACACGGCCTCGACCGGCAGCAGGATGAGAAGCAGCGGGAGACGAGGAAAGAGACAGGAAGTACACCGGCTGCTCAGAGAGAGAGAAGGATAGAGAGGCCATTGTCTTTACAGAAATCATTGCTTTTTTTGGGGGGGGGGGATTTTATTTCCTCCTGTTTTTGTGTGTATGGAAGTCTGTGGGTCGGGCGGCTGCATCTTTCCCAAGAAGAAAGAATGGCATGCTGAGATGATCAGAAAACAAGAAATATGATTTTTGAAAAGGGAAATTGAAAAGCTTTGAGAGGAAGGAGTACCTCAGGTGTATACGCTAACTCCGTACACTTATTTTTGCACGTTAATCAATCGTCGATCAATCAATGTCTTGATATTCATTTCCTATACCACAAACTGCTCACAGATTTGTGGTATAGGGAATGAATAACAAGATATTGGTTGATTAAAAGGTCCTTATTTGGTTTATTTAATAAAATAAAAACACAACTTTTCTTACAGCTAACCTGTGATGCTAGGACTGGATTAGCCTTCATGACTTTAGCCACATATCTTTGCGATGAGATCTTTGCAGTTGTAAAGTACACCAAATAATTCCTCGGTTTCAAATTACACACGGATTTAGTTACTGATGGTAAATTAGTGCGTCTTTCACCAACACTAGCTAAAACTAACTAGCAACAGCTTTATTCTGAATCATGATACAAACTAATGCTAATAGCTAGCTGTTACAATGCAAACCGATATACTAACTACAGCGTGTTTTCAGTAGAGATGGCACTGATGTTGGAGAAAACATACAACGAATACTGTAACAAATGGCAAAGATTGGAATTGGATTTGGGAAAGAAATCTAATTTTGGAACTGGAAATGTTTACATATAAAGAGACTTGACAGGTTGTCTTTTGTTAGGATTGATTTTTATCAGATTTATCGTATTTATAGATATCGGCTGATACTCAAGGTTTCACTATCAATATCGGAAACGAAAAGGTGGTATCATGCCATCTCTAGTTTTTCGCATTCATTCTGGCTGTCAGATCAAATAGATATAGTTTAGATTCATTCCAAATTTAGATCTGAAGCTATCTGGTGCTAATAAGTCGGCACTTTTCTGTGAGTAGACTTTTAACATTTCTGGAAGGAGTCTCCAGTGTCAGAGGTAAAGCCGTAACTTTAAGTTTTCCGACATCTTCAGGACAGGGGAGTTTACGTTTTTTGCAGTTTCTCGGTTACATGACAAGCTCTGGTTCTTCTTTTTTGTCTGATTGACTTCAAGAGAGTAAAAACAAGAGAAGCTGATGAGGGAACAACGTAAGCGAGAACAGAAAATATCTTTGTCGCAGAACTAAGCGGATAAAAAGTCTGCCATGTCGTTCTTTAAGAAGTAAAGCAATGTAATTGTTGGCAAAGTGCTGTGACATAAGGGGAATAAAAGACTTTGGGGTGGTAACAGAAACTCCACTTGATCACCCCCTGTAATTGATTATTTTCCAATGACAGCATGACACAAGGTGTTGTATTCCTTACTTATTGCACTGTAGCACTTGTGCTCTTGGACAAGCGTGTTTTTTATACATATGTTGCTATATATTCAAATACTCAACATGCACGGTATGTACAGGCTGTTACTTATTTATTACCTGTTAAATACTAGGTAATTACTGTAAAATAAACTGCTCAGAAAACATCATATCAAAAAATCCCTGGCTATTAGGACATCACTGTTCTGGTAAAAAAAAAATTAAAATAAAAAGACCTGATTCAGGAAATTCAAGCACAAGATGATGTATGGTAGCATTTTAATAAACATCATGACTAAATATACACAATGTGTAATTACTTTTTACTCTTAAAACGTGCGACAAAATACCAAACGTTATATACGGTCTCTCATATCACGTATATTTGCAACCGAAGCAATAACAGTCGTCATAAAGCATGTGTATTTTGTATTTTTCTGCTTGTGTGTGTATGTGTGTGTGTGTGTGTGTGTTTTAAGAGATGGGTTAGGAGGGAGGACAGAGAGAAAGAAAGATGGTCCATCCGAGCGATGGAGACTGCCCTCTTCTGCACGCTGGATGAATTGGATTTGTTTTGTTTTTTTTGATCCTCCATCTTGTAATGAACATATATTTTTTTAAAAAACGAAAGCATTTTTTCACCCAGAATGCTTTCACGTATGAAAATATCTGCATATATGAATTCATGCAGACCTTACAAATCGAGCTGTTATAAACTCACTTTATTGATAATATAGATCAAGTTGCATTTGATTTTATTTAGATTTTTTTTTTAACCCTTCATAGCATTTTCTCTCACTGTATACAATGATTAATATATAGGAAGCTTAAACAGAATATACATATGATCATGTGATCATGTTATTGAGGAAGGACTGAACGAGGACTGACCACTCAGCAACATTTCACTCCTTTTTTTTTTTTTTTTGACACACATGTGATGTACAACTGACCGGGTTTGAAACAGTCATCTGTGCCCCGAAACCACACACACACACACACAGAGAGAGAGAGAGAGAGAGAGAGAGAGACAGAGAGAGAGATAGAGAGATAGAGAGAGTAGGAGCTTTGCTCTGGGAACTGAAGCATCTGTGGCTGAAAT